>OY755086.1:27690360-28150360 GCA_963576655.1 Gastrophysa polygoni | reverse complement strand
TAGCAGCCGAATGTAGGAAGTTGCTGTTGGAACGAAAATACCACTGGGTATGAAGGATGGGGGTGTACACGGCATCGCAATTTGGTTGAGACTGCCAGATTTCTTCTCGGTTGTTATTGAAGATGGATCCTGGTTTCACTCCTCACGATGGTCCAATTAGATTTTGCATATCTGTTTCCGCTTGGAAGATACTGGGCGATTTTGAAAATTAATCCATGTTGGACCACTTCTATATCAACGAAGTCATCAGAAATACTTATTTTTATCCTTCAAAATGATGTATGATACTCTTCAGATTGGATTCTCAAAGATGCTAACCGTCTAGAGGAATCGATGACCAAATTATTCTTGATAATTTCGGAATGATCTCTCTAGAAAGACGTCGAATAATTTTGAGTGTGACATTCCTTTACAAATTAACGCATAACCAAATCGATTGCTCCGTATTCCTGAATCAAATGAACTCTCTCATTCATATATTAAACAGTAGACAATCGAACATGTTCTACAATCATTTTTCATCTCTTTGTGGGATTTTTTTTCCTCGTTTCTGAGAAATGAATAATAAAATAGAAGTTATGGAATTATTTCAATATATTTATTGTGAGGACAGATTTTGTGATCTGCCCCGAAATGTCACGGCGCTTGCAATTGAACCTTTAGATACCTAAAAAAGAAATTCTCTCTTCGTCAGTGACACCTTGTGTTTTGAAAGCATATAAAAGACACTAATCCGAAACATGTCATTTTTAAAACAATACACCAAATTTTGAGAAAATCAAACGTGCTGGTGAAGTTTCGAGTGAAGACAGAAAATACAGTGAGATGGAGTTTGACTCATACAAAACCTAGAAATAAAAAACAATCATCGAAAAATTGTATTCACAGTATACCATGTGTTTGTGGAAAATATTATACCGGTGAAACCAGCAGGCCTCTATCAGTCAGGATGAAAGAGCATAAGAACAATATAAAGAAAAGATATAGTGACAAATCAAAATTAGCTGAACATATCCTTACTGAAAATGGACAACATATGGCCCATTGGGCTAATATTAAGGTCATAGGAAAATAAGATCGATAACCAAAAACGGAAAATGAAAGAGTCTGCTTGCATTCTCCTGAACGGAGACAATTATATTGCTTCTTGTTCAGTTGATTCTAATCCTCGTCTTTATCTGATGTTATTCATTCTTTTCTGTCAAAAGTGTAATCAATAATCGGAAGATGATATTCATTTGTAGCATTTCCTGTTATCGGTTGTAAAACCTGTTGGAAATAAAAGCCTTTGAAAAAAATGCTGAAAAACACGAAATCAATGCATTATGACGGATTTTTGCTAGTAGGCCACGGATTCTCCATATAAGAGAGGTTCCAATTGAGGAATTTCCATTTTTGATTTTATTCATGAGAGAGTGAGCAAAGGAAAAGAATACCAACATTTATTCACTGACACAAAAACATAAGGTATCTGTTTTTGTTTCCTGTTAGTGAATTATTATTCATCTTCAGTTCCAAGAAAAAGTAGGACAGGAACGTGAAAACCGCAAGGCACCATTTTCAATAATAACCGCACATACGCAAATCAAACTTCCAACTGAAACCACCACCATTCGGCACCATCCGTTCTAAAAGTCAACTCATTTGCTTCATTTTCGAATTCAACTTGCAGCATTGTCCAAAACCCATTCAAACTGGCGACGTAATTATCATGCCTATGTATTTGGAACGTCTTAATCTTGGGATGAATGATTCAAAACCAATAGTACAATCAAAAATTTCACAATGATAAAAAAAAACTTGTTCGTGAGCACATGATTTCACAGATAATTTTATAATCAATCGAAATACTTTTTTCAAGCCGTAACGCTATAGAATGAAGAAAAAATGGAAATTGTCAATATGAATCAGTAACTTACATCCAAATGGTCGAACAGAAGTTGGAACATAGGAAAATTTAAATTTTCACTAATATCGTTGAATTGTGTTCTTGAAGATGAACTTTAAATAAAATTGTGACGAATTTGGAAGTGGAATTTTCTTCGACTGATGTTCATTTCGATCAACGCTTCTACCCAGTCGAATTCACACAAGAGTATTATTGTTCAGGAACTATGAGTATGACATACAAATAATGTGGATACGTATGTCTTGATAAATGAGGAATTTCCGCATTGCTGTTCAGTTCTGTTTGAGATTTGCGGCCGAATGACACTGATTTTGACTGTCACTACAGATCTGTTCGTTTCCTGCTGAATCGAAAATCGCGAATTTCAATAAATATTCATAAAACGGACCACTAGTGGAAATCATCCCTACATTCTCTTCTATGCGAACGATTTCATCTCCATCTTTATTGTTCCAGATGACACGTTTCACATGGCAAGATTGGACATCACTGTATGGATCGATATTCATACTGTCTCTGCTCCAGTCTTCAGCACTTACTTCTCATATCAAGGTGAGTTCCAAATTCATTGTTTCCTGACAATGCTCCACTATACAGGATGTTACTCGAATGATGACATTCATTTCATATCTCATGAAAATAAGTTTCATATAAACATGCTCCGTTTCCGAGAAACGAGGTGTCAAAGTGTTACTATCATACTGGTTTCTTATTAGGTGTGTTAGCAATATCAAGTTTAATAAAGATCGGCGAAAAGAATTTTGACTAATTCATGAAAAATCGATTTTTCATTCAACTTTGGACACCCCGTTACTCGGAAACTAAGCATGTTAGGACACACACGTTTATATAAACTTTTTTTCATGAAATATGACAAGGAATCACAACCTGGAACTGATGAGATCATTTAAATCACACCCTGTATGTGTCATTTTCTCACTATATTTTCCTCATGTGATTGAAGCCAGTGTCTATATGCACTCTCAAAAGTTTTCTCTGGAGCTATTCCAGAAATTTACATGAAAGAGTTCATCCCGAAATCGTAGTAGAGGCTAAAAATGTGGAAGGAAGAGTATGACTATCTATTTATATACACATATACTATATATGTCTTGTTATATATGATACTGCATGAGAATGCTTTCTCCTCTATGCATATATCAATTTTGAAAGTATTCGGTCGATATAGGGACATATTCCTTTAGTGCCCCAAATAGAAAAGATGTGCAATAAGAAGAGATAAACTGTATATTCAACACGCGTGATGGAAATGTGGAAGCGAAATGTATATTTTATTCAATTCCTGAATCTCATATACCCACCTATCTTGATGCCTGGATTCTAGAATCCGATTGAATACATTAATGGATATTGTGAAACAAGCATAGCATAGCATAGCTTGGACGAACTGATGACAACTGAAGGCTACAGATCAGAAATAGGATTTGGAACTAGGATTCACCAACTGAGTATCTTCTTCGATCATTGAACAGACTAGATAAGTAATCCACAGCCCTGGCAATACAGTTTGTTTGGAAGCAACATCTATAGTATCTATCTTTGTCTAAACAAGGATAGCAGGAGCTGATTCTCCCAGCACCAGTGCGGTGTTGTCAGAGGGGGTCGAATTTATTATTAATTCACGATGAAACCGAATTGAAAATCCGTAACAATTTCAGTGGTACTTTTCAGCATTTCTTGATGGGAAAATGAACAATGACAAGACACTGTTGCAGCTGACCTATGGGTATAATCAATATAATCTAATCAATTCAATTTAAATTCATTTTTATCCATTCCATTTGGGAAAATGCTTCAAAATCTCGAATGATACGACAATGGTAACTCACCTATGAAATGACGTGTTTTGATCGCCGGTTCAAATTGTTTTTAACACACCTTACAACGTCTCACCATTATATCAAATCACCAAAACAGGAAATAAACTGAGTTTCTGAGGAATTCTGAGTACACAAAACTGAACACAAGTTGAATAATATCGATAAATCAAAACGTAAATAATGACAGATACCAAACAAAGCAGTAATCGCCGTCCACTGTCAATATCAAATTGCGGTGTTGCAACGTTGAGCAAAAAGTATTCACGATACCCATGCTGGTCCTCGAGCCCCCAAGAAAGTAAAATTGCTAAGTCTCAGAATAATGTAGCAATCTTCTATTAATCAGAACCGATTCATCATCGTCATGACCCAATTTTGCATTGAACTACATGAACTCATAAAGGACTCTAAATATTATGGACTATTAATCACTTTTTGATGATTGAATATGACAACACTGGCAACGATTGGGTACTAATATCATGATAATTCTGGGAATTCATGTTAGCATCAGAATATTTTTTGTTTTGTGATCCTTCTAGTGGGTTTGTTGTTCGGAGGTGTCTTCTATCATATAACAATTCTGAACAGGGCAGTATAAGAATGGAAAATGAGTTCCTCAGGTCAGTTAACAAGGCCAAAAATCTTGGTGTGGTACTTGACGGCGATTTTAGATTCGATTCAGTTAATTAACGAAGAATCCAATATCATCCCTCACAATATTCATGAAGAGAAAGTGATTATTTCCGAAACGAATTTGAAGAGAAGACAGAAAACAATGAGAAAATGTAAGTGTTCGTTGATAAAGTTAGTTTTTTGAGATAACATTCATTGTTTTTCGGAGGTTATAAAAGTGACTAGAGCATACGTTTAGGTTGTGAATCATTGAAAATATTTGTTGGGTTTAAGTGAAAGAACTGCTTATTCAGGGAAACTCTTCTATAAATAAATTTGCCTTTTGCATTTTGAAGATATTCCTTCTATATAATTGAAGATGCTATTTTGAGATTGATAAATGCCTTTGTTATTATCAATAGTAATGATATTGATTAAATAGTTATATCTCATAATTATACATCCAGAGATTACAGTAGCTTCATGTGACAACAACTATAAAACCACGTTACTGAAATGTGGACTCACAAATCTCCACTACTTTCTTATATAATTCACTCACCTCTATATATATACAGGGTGTCCCATAAACATACCGACAAACTCTAAGGGATGGTAGAGGACATCAAAATAAACATTTTTGCTCGACGAACATAAGTCAGGAAAACTCTTCGTATTCGAGATACAGGGTGTTTAATTTTTTTTTAAAATCGATTTCTTATTAATATCGTAAAAACGATTTCATCGAATTCAATGACATTTTTACAGATTATTGATACATTTATAAGGTATCTTTTGGAGCTATTTGAATTTGCCCAATAATTTCAGGGGCGTGCCCATGGGCTGTGTCGGATAGTTTTTGCACAAAAAAATATCGCGCAGTAGATTTTTTGTAATTATGATAATTTTTTTTTAATGAACAACTGAAAATGCAACTTTTTTGTCCCTTGAAATTTTTCCGTATCTACGTTTTGAAGAAAACAAAATAAAAACCATATCTCTTACATTTATTGAAAAAAAATTGAATGCTTCATAATTATACCTTACATTTCACCAATGCGTTTATTGAAATATTGAAAAACTAATAAAAGTTCCAATTACTTTTTTTTACTGATCATTAATTATCATCAATGAATTTTAATCATTTTTTGTTTTGTATCTAATTGGAAAATATTCGTAATTCTTAATATCTTGGAAAGAGTATCCAAAACATACCGACAAATAAAGGGTGCTAAAGCAATAAAATGTTTTAAATAAAATAAAAACAACTAAATTAACTCTCAGTTTAGTTGAACACCACTGAATTTTGTTTACATTTCTTGATTCAACTACGTTTGATATTGGGAAGAAACATTTTTTTACAATAAAATTCCACAGATACCAATTTTAAGACCGATACTATTTTTTAATTCAATTTAACACCCTGTATCTCGAAAACGAAGAGTTTCCGGACTTATGTTTATCGAGCAAAAATGTTTATTTTGATGTCCTCTACCATCCCTTAGAGTTTGTCGGTATGTTTATGGGACACCCTGTATTTATCAATACATATAAACGTTCCTTTGAGTTTCAGAACATATTTAGTGAGTACTTACATGATGAATGATCAACAGGGTGGTCCACTCAAGACTAATAACTCTAGATAACATTTAAAATGTTGAACACAAATTTTGCAGAACAGACGATAAAAAAAAACAAAAATGATGCATGAGGAGACATAATATTTCGTTCTAATCACCCTTGTTGTGACATCTACCTTTGAACTATCAGAACCTGTCACTCGATTCACTCGATACTTTTGTTCTTTTCAATTTGAAGTTGTATAAGGAGATGAGTTCAGTATGTAGTATGGTCAAAAACTGATCGAGATATTCGTCATCTGGAATATTTGATATCGAATGGAATTTCATTACACTTGTTACATGATACCTCGACTAATTTTCAGTAATGACATTTGAAACTTGCAGTTTTCGATCCTAATCAAATTTTGAATCTTGCTTTCACCCTTGCCTACCTCAACGTTCCCTTTCGCGATACTTCGAAAACTCCAGAGGTACATGAACATAAATTGAACTCCATATTCCATACATGGATGAAACCGAACTAATCACTTACTTCCTGAAACTGGAGTTCGAGAAGTTGAAGTGGCCTCTTGATTCACTCCGGCTGGGCAGATTTTCCCAGTTAATGAGTCTATCTGATGTGATATCCTAATTAGGCGACATTGGGATTTCCAATTAGGCGTATTAGTAATCACCACTATCGAGGGAAGATTATTACTGCTAATCAAATAGCATAGTTGTTTGCAACATAATCAGTAATGAGCAAATATACATACTTATACATAAACCAAGAATAGACTTCATCAAAGAGAACTTTATTGCAAGGAGAACATCAAGCACAGTAGAATGATTCCTTCAAGAACTCCAAAATTTTATGGGAACTTAGACATCATTCGAAACATCTGACATCCAAACATTATTTTGTAATAAAACGTAACAAAAATAATAAAACGTTCCATGGAGAAAAGATGAAATTCGTGTTCGAATATATATTTATTAATTCAGTTGAACATCAACAATTCTACAAACACTTATGTTACACATCTGTTCTGCTGTTTTACTTTCTGTACAGGGTGACACGTATCACACCATAACTTTCGTCGACAGAAAAAAATTGGGAATCGTTATACTCCACAGTGATTTCGTTCTTGGGATTGAGAGATTATACAGGGTGTATGGATCATTTTGAGAATTTCAAGGGAATCGTACATTGAAGTTATAGTTAATCTAACATGAGTCTGAAATTCGGTAATTTTCTGCTTGAATTGCCTTCTATATTCTCTAATGGATGTCTTATACTATCTTCTCTTTCCGGTTGTATTATACGGTTCCATTGATATTTGTAACATATTTTCATGATATAATTCAATAATCATTCAGGGAAATTTCGTAGAAATAATAAGACTGGCACAAATGATTCGATTCTGACAGTTGACAGGACTTTGACACAATATAGCGGGAAGCTTGAGAAATTCCAAAGATGCTCAAAATTATTGTGAAGAAAACCTTCCCATCAGTGTATTCATATTTCACATTAATTTCGAGGGACAAAAATAATATTCCTGGAATTTCGATGAGTGCACGAGATACTTTCACTATTTCTGACATTTCTTTCGAAATCTGCAGCAATTGTAACATTCATAAACAATATCAACAGATTCTACAGATACTCATTTCGTGATTATTTCTAGCTATCTCATAGTTTGAGAAGTTTCAATGAACCATTATTGTTTCGTTACGAGTTACAAGTTGTATTCATATTTTCGAATAGAAGTTCAATTGGAAGAAACATTATCTGTTGATGGTCATTGCTATCATTTTTTATTCCTATATCTCATCATTTGATCATTCAAATGATTTTGCTGCGTGAATTAGTACAATTTTTAGGTTATTCTCCCTCTTCCTGCTTCGTTCAACATAGATCTCGGTTAGCGAGAGTCACAGCCATGTTCGAACTGTCGACTATCTAATGTTCATTACATGCAGACACACCAATCCTGGAAAAACTCAAGACAAGAACATCTGAAAATCGTGTATTGATGAGACTATCAAAGTGCCATTATCATTATTATCATTATTATTATTACATGACATAAAAAGCCAACAGAGTGACGGCTCTTTTCGATAAATCAAACAATTGATTATAGTAATGATAATAATATTGAAAATAATAATAAAAGTTTATTCAGATTCAGATCACAAAAAAATGCTATACTAATATATGTGCTGAATAAACGTGATAGAAACCACAGAAGCATCAGATATTGCTTGTGTGTGGTGGAAAGAAAATGAAAATAAAGTATGATATGGACTCAACATAGGTATAGGTATAGCAATAGATTATGGAAGGAGGATTCGCATATGTAGATAAACTGTTCAATATAAATTTAAAATCAAACAAGGATAATATAAGATCACACGGATAAAATATCAGTAGATAAAGCAGGTGAAGGTTGAACATATAAAAAACATTCAATTCAACATTCATGGTACATGAAATCAAAGAATGTTTCCACTACGAAGAGATAATAAAATTGTCTATAGTTTGTTCTTCAATCAAGTAGCACAAACATCTTCTTGAGGCAGAGAGTTTCATATATCAAATATTCTGTTGGACAAGAAAAATTGTCTGTGTCTGGTCTTGAAATTCTCCTCCTTCAATTTGTTCACAGTGGACACGTAGTCTCGTATCAAAATGTGGGGATGATACAGTGGAGAGGTCGCATCCAATGAGTTTTTTCCAATTAGAGACAACAAAATCGATTATTCATCATTCTATATCATTTTCATTTTTCGGAAGTGTTTCCTGATACGAATAATGAATCACCCTGGGTTAGTCTCGAAATTATTCATATCGATTATCATGAAAAATGAAACAATGGACATACAGGGTGTTACAGAACTATGGGATCAAACGTGTGCAACAGTAGAAAACATTTGAGTAGTCCCATCTCCGGAAAAGTGTCACTACGGCACTGAGTCGTGTTAAAATTTAGAGAAACGATGAGTTGCCTTCATATATATTGTCTTAATGTTTGCCTTCCGTACATGATATCATCACAAAAATTGTTGAAAATGCCAATAACAATGTCAATGGAGCAGTTTCTTGGCCTCCTAGGTCACCCGATTTGATGTCACTAGATTTTTTCTTGTGAGAACATGTGAAGTCTTTGGTCTACGAAACTTCAGTAGAAATAGAGCAAGGATTAATTGGACGATTTACAGCAGCATTTGAAATCATTCAAAAGGAGGATAAAATTTTTAGTCAAGTCCGCCGAAATCATGTGCAACGTTTGAATCGGTGTATTCAGGTTGGAGGAAGACATTTTGAACAATTGTTGTGATGATATCATGTACAAAAGGCAAAAATTGAATTCATTAAATTCTATTTAGGCAATTCATCTTTCTGAATTTTAAAGAGTTTTAGGGCCGTAGTGCTGTCGTTACACTTTTCCAGACATGGGACCTGAATAACCCCTAGAAGTTTGATCCCATAGTTTTGTAACACCCTGAATTTCCATACTCCTTTGTTCTGTTTAATTATGATGGATGAGAAATCATTTGCACAACCGTCTGGAATCCAGTTGTGCTCCAGTTCATCAAATTAGTATTCGGAAAAGGAAAATAATTGATATTAGATCCTCAGATATTACTTACACCAGGTGTCCTAATTGAGGTGGGGTTTATTGGTGGTTGCAGTGCCCCAGAAATATAAAAATTAGGGTTAGCCATGCGGAGTATTTTAATTAATGAACACTGGTAACCACTGGTGCTGTTAGTTAATCTTCAGAAACGGACAGGAAGAGATTATTTCACATGTTTTGCTCCAATATGAAACCAATCAGAATCGTTCATTTCCAGTCATTTACTGGGATATCGAATCAGAAATTGATTGCACTGATCGATAGTCACAAGGTCTAGTGATAATTAGATCGTAGCCTCGATCTCTGGCTGGTAATTGGATTCGGGTTTATTTGTGCTTTGTACAATGTACGAGTCATCATAATTTCTACTTAGAACCAACCCAAATGCCACAAGGGCTTGAATTCCACTTGTATAAACCATAGATCATATCTCATTTAGTCACGCAAATTGGCCTTTGAATGTTCTTTTGGCAACTGAAAGAGACTGCGGATAAAATTTAGAATGTTGAACAAAAATTTACAAAACAAACGATACAAAAAAATGATGTATGAGGAGACATAATTTCTTTGCAACTAGAAAGATGAGTGACATGTGACAATGATCAAATGAATTATTATTCTACAGAAATGTTATAAATGTCTCGGTCGATCCGGAATGTTGCGACCGAAACATTCTGGTGAAGCCCAATAAATCATTCGACCCAAGTACACACAACTTTTTTTATGGGTCTGATTGCAAGAGTGATTGCCATATTGAGGTCTTGAGAAAGAAAAACTATGAGAAATTCCATTTGGTTCAGCTGAAAATGACAGACATTCAACCGAAGATACAATAATGACAAATGTTTCATAATTGTGTCTCAATTTCACTCAAATTTCGAATGATTCTGATTGATTTTTCCAATTTGCATACATCACCATTCTCACCAATCGTGTAAATATGAAATTCGAAAAGAGACAGATTGATCTTCATTTGCTTAAGAACCCTGATGTACATTTAAGGAAGCATATTGAAACACGCAGAAATAAAAATACAATACGAATGGAATTCAATGCTCAAGTATAACATTAATCATCATCGAAGAAGAAAAAAATATTTCAGTGATTTGCAGAGAAGAAAAATATGTGTCATAGGAGACTATGAGCTCGTTCATGCAGTTCAGCGAAATTCACACCCTGGCAAACAACCCCTTGACTCATGTTTTTTTTTTCAAATTGCACTTCCATGTTTGTTTTGGTTCAACTTTTTTTTTTTTTTTTTATCTGTGGACAACACGAAAGGGAAACCTATGATGTTCGAGGAACATCGTGTTAGCCAGCGGTGGAATTTTGGGAAAGAAGGAAGGTGTTGGAATTTTTCTTGAATGTTTGGAGGTTGTAAGCATCAGGAAAGACTTCACTAGGCAAAGAATTCCACGACTTTGCCGTTCTATTGATGAATGATGCTTGGTATAGCGATGTTCGACAGGTCTCGAGCCTGACAGTGTAGGGGTGACCAGCTTGAGCTCGTCTGGTTTGTCTACTAGGAATCGCGCGTGGTGGCATAATAGAAATTATATTTCCGTTGAGCACCGACCGTGAAAGTACGTATAAAAAAGGCAAAGATCGCCGACCTTTCTACGATGATCTAGAGAGGTCAATGATTTGGTGAGTGTTGTGTCATCGCCTAGGCGAATAGCTCTCTTCTGAATTGAATCTAAGTTCAGCGTATGTTTGGAGGCTGAGCTCCAAACATGTGAACAGTACTCCAGGACAGGTCGAATTTGTGCTTTGTAGATCATGAGCAGTTGCTGGGATGTGAAGTATCTCTTCGCACGGAAAAGAAAACCGAGTTTTTGTGAAGCAGTCTTCGCAATGGACCTCACATGATCGTCCCATGAGAGAGCACTGTTGGTGGTGACACCCAGCATGGATATTGACGACCTCATAGGAACAGTAGTACCCGACATCATCAAATTGGGCATTGTGTGATCTGCCTTCTTGGTGGACATACAAGCTTGAGTTTTAGTTGCATTGAAATGTACTAGATTCTCAGATCCCCATTTCAGAATTCTTGTCAGATCCTCATTTAAAGCATCAACCTGTCTTCGCCTTGCACCTCTGGCCTCATTGGATGATATAGGGGCTCTAGAGGAAACTTACACTTACTTACAGAACTTACAGCCCGTTCCATTTCTGTATATTATATTATGTTTCCCATTCCTCCAAACGACTTTTGAGATGAAATCACTAATTTTCGTGATTCTAGGATCAATGATAACGAAGACAATCGCATCTAGGGACCTACTTCCAAAAGGGCTGTAGCTTCCTTGGAAAGCATTTTCGGGCACATGTTGATAGAAACACTCTTTCTTATTTTAATGTGTACGAGTATCTCCAGGAGTACACGAACGATATTCTGGGACACCCTGTATATTCGAATATAGCTAAAACGCGTTCTTCAATTGTTTTTCTGTAAGCACTATGATTATCAGCCGGAAATAATTGAAGTGGTTCTCCAATTTGACCGACCTCATATCTTCAATGATGAAGAAATTAGCAATAGGGCCGACTTGAGTTTGACCAGCCTGTATATTTACAAATTATCGTGGCGACTAGAATACCTTTATACAAGGTTGGGATAAAGTATGGAAGCAAGTTAATATCTTTCAAACGAAAAGAAAGGTTTTGATGAAGATTCCACACGTGTGATTTTTAACCAATCAGAACGTGTATTTCTGTCAGATCACCATAGTAACGGATGAATTTTATCGGACATTTTCTCCTGGTGGGTACCCAACAGCGAATTATCCTGGAAATTTTTTTGACGTTCATAATGACAGAATTTTTTTTTTTGACAATCTAATTTCTATTTGTTTTCACACATAATAATTTTGATTAATTTCAACAAGAAGCTTAAATGTTTTCTAAATTCATGGACCATTATGATTGATGTTTATATTGAAAACGCAATGTTGTTGGAAACACATTTGGTGTGGAATTTTCTCACCGAATACCACACGAGGTCAAATTATTTCCGGATTTAATTTTTGAAAATTTGCAGGTGAGTACAATGGAAAAAAAATGCATGTGATGTACATATTTTTGTCAATAATATACTTATATACTGTCAATAATATACTTATTATATATATATTAATATACTTATACTATATTTAATTTGAATGGGACACCCTATGTATTTTCACAGATTCGAAAGAGCTCGTTATCTCGACTTCATACATACTGATTTGAGTGTAAAAAAAGATATTTAAACGAGGAATAACTCACTGTTAGTTCTACAATAGGTGTACGATTCATTATTCCAGAATGATGAGAAACAAAATCACTTCAAATGTTCAAAATGCTCGCCGTTTACTCGCTGACAATATGTCATCCTACTAACAAATTCTTGAGCCACTCTTTTCAAGACTTCTCCACGTATTAGTTCACATTCATCAAGAATTTCTTCGTCTCAATTCTTGTGAGTTTGTTGGTCGTCTAACGTAAACACGCGATTTAAGATAACCCCAAAGAAAAAAATCTAACGGGCTAAGATCCGGAGAACGAGCAGGCCACTCTATGAATCCTCTACGTCCAATTCATCGATTTGGAAAATTCGCATCCAGAAAATCCCTAACCCGTCTATCATAGTTGAGAGGTGCTCCATCTTGTTGAAACCAAACATTTTGTGGTAATTCCCAATCTGTTGAAGTGCAGGAATAATTTCGTTAATTAGTAGATCCAAATACTCGTCACCATTCAAGTTTCCGTTGATAAAAAATGGGCCTATAAGCCTATTTTCTTCTGTGGATGCTGGGTATGTGCAAAAAACTCAAAGGAGGTTGATCAAAGTGCTATATTCCTCGTTTTCACAACTTCTCCACACTAACATCAGTATGTATGAATTCAAAATGACAACCTCTTTCAAAATCTGTGAAAATATATAGGGTGTCCCATTCAAATTGAAGAAGTTGATGGCATTCCCGGTTGAACCGGAAGTATATTATTAACAAAAAAATCAGATGCATTTCATTCCATTGCACTTATCTGCAAATTTTCATAAATATCGTTCTTTTCGTTTGAAAGATATTCACTTGGTTCCATACTTCATCCCAACCATGTATTATAGTTCGTTCCCATCCATTGAATATTGTCATCAGCCGATTCAGAAAGTAAAAATGAACACTCATATCGATCGATATTGATGGCTAGCAATGCCGGAATGGAAACCTAGTCCGGCGAGATATTGCATCACGTCTTCCAGCGATATAAACCTACGCCTTCGTGTTCAACCCTTGACGGCCCTCAATCTTCACTTCTCAAGTCGCATTACATTTTTATCTGGCGGATGCGAGACGTGCCTGGTAAAGTGATAGCTCGACGGAATACCAGGATAGCTGGCTATTCATAAAAACTTTCCATGGAAGCTGTTTCTAAGAAGAGCTACGATTGAATGGTGTGAGCGATGAAATCACTCACTGTTTCGGTACTTCAACAGTTTCTTTCGTGTATTGGGATAACATTGTCTTGGATTGTTCAAAGACTGCATTTAGAGAACACACAGTTTTCACACATGGCTGTACTCACGATGTCGGAGATCTATGTTGGAAGAATCTGAAAATTATACTAATTAATGCAGCAAAATCATACCAACTATGGTACTATTATTTTACGAAAATTTGACGAGAGCGACATTATTTTCATTTTCTTCTGGAAGGGGGTAGCAAAAAAAGAAGCAAAATTGTCCAAAATTCATCATTGTTCGTTCTCGTCTCTGTATTGACACTAGGGAATACTGAAAGAGGGACTTTACATGTCCATATACAGGGTTGGGATGGAGTATGGAACCAAGTAAATACCCTACAAACGTATAGAACGATATTCATGAAAATTAGCAGGTGAGTGGAATGGAACAAATTGTATCTGATGTTCATTTTTTTGTTGATAATATACTTCCGGTTCAACCGGAAATGCCATCAGCTCCTTTAATTCAAATGAGACACCCTTCATATTTTTACAGATTTTGAAAGAGCTCGTTATTTTGAATTCATATATACTGAGTTTAGAGTGAAAAAATTTGTGAAAACGAGGAATATGGCACTTTGATTAACCTCATTTGAGTTTTTTTGCATCAGAGCAAATCAATCAGATTTGAACTAATTGATGTTTATTGTATGCATAGTAATGAATGAAGGTACAATTTACAGATTGTACAATTCAGAATAGTTCAATCAAGTGAAGTGATGATCGGTTGTGGGGATTGTAAAATTTATTTCCGTCAATTAGAATTTGACACTTGAAGAACAAAAGAGTACTCGTTCATTAATTACTATGAATACAAACAACATTAATTCAATCGAAGGAGGTTGATTGAATAGCTATATACGAGGAAAGAAAATCCCACGAAAAGCTTAAAAATGCTATATACCTCGTTTTTATAATTTTTTTTCACTCAACTCTGTATATATGAATCCGAAATAACAAGCTCTTTCGGAATCTGTAAAAATATAAAGGGTGTCTTGGAATAGTATAGTATGTACCTATCGAAATGGTTCTATTTCCTAATTATTTAAAAGAGTTGGTTGGATTTCACTATTCTAGCAGATAAGTGTTTTTGTTTTCGTTAAGTCTTAACGGCCTTAATTTAAAGCATCTTTTGAATTTACTCAACTTTCCGATATATTGTGTCAAATGTCTATGAACTCTTAGAAACAAACCATTTCTGCCAATCTATTTCACTGAAATTCCTCTGAATAGTTATCGATTCTGTTACGAAAATATGTACCGTGAAGTTTTAATTTGTTTCTGTGCAATTCAACGAGTACAATGATATCGAGTCGCCACCTCAAGAAATTGTTCTCAAAACCACAGTCAATAAAGTAAATTATCATTTTTCTACTGAAAAAATCTTCCCCCTCATGACATCCTCGTATTTGCTGCTCATGTCTGAAAGATTCCAATAGAGCAACATAAAATTTGAAATTATGTTTGCTGTGTAGTTTTCGATAAAAAAATTCGCTATTTATTGATGTCGCCTATGTGACTACACAAAAGTTCTTCCGTTTAGTAAAATTTAGCTGATTGATGATTGATTGATTCAACCATTCTGCTCAGTGGCGCCAACATGCTATTCCCTATCTCTATCACCTCTGCAAAAAAAATCAGTGCTAAGAGATACAAAATGACGAATGCACTCGTTCATTATGAATCCATATCGAATAGCAGAAATAGATAATAGTTTTTCATACACCAAGGTAGTAAAGAGTGCCATTATTGTCCAGGAACCAAATTTGAAATTAGGTGAGATCTCTTCACTATAAAGGTGTATATTACATTTTTTCCACAACTGGTATTTTATTTTCCAATCATCATGGTTCTACGTGACTCGAATCTCACTGTCCCTAGTATAAAAGTGTAAATATTCATATTTCGCTATTCGAAATGTTGGTAGCAGTGGCACTGCTATTCTAACATTAGCGCAACTATGCATCGTGCCTGTCAGTAACGTCGCAGTTGACTGTTCTGATTTTCTGTGCTCTGTGTTGATACTTCACACAGATCACAGTAACATTCCTGCGGATATCGTGTCATGACAGTGATGTGAAGTCAGGTTGATATCAATAGGTGGCTTTGTGTCTATGAACCACTTGTTTATGAAATGTTCTACGGCTAGTGGTGGAAGAATAGTATAACATTACGGAAGTCAATTCAAGCCATCGTGCGTTAGAAAATTCGCCTCCAGCAGCTCATTTCCGATTTCAGACTCGTGCTAGAATAATCTTGCATTCTGTTATTTACATTTTAATACAAATACTGTTTGGATTCTGATGATATAACTGGAAACAATCCACACACTTATTGCAGTAGAGAATAATAGGAGAATCATGTCCAGATTGACAGGATGTTCAATTCAGAATCAAAATATACGTAACATTTCATGGGTTATCAGTACCTAGTAATAGACAAAGACGAAGACAGTTGAAATCGCTATTTTTTTCATATGAATATTTTTTTATCTCTACCAGTTTCATTCATAAGAGGATGGACCATGTCACATGTGAGACCCTGTATAAATAAAGTCATATGATGTCTCTCCTTCCTTATGAATGATGAGAGATACTTTTTGCACTACAATTTTCATTCATGAATCAATAAGACAAGTATAAATACTAATAAAAATCAACTATCAAATACACATAACATAAAGCAAACAGCTAAATTTCCACAGGCATTGCTAGAGACTGCTATAAGCTACTTTCCATAAAAAAACAATACTGTATACAATGTTTCCATACATGGTATGAAAATTCCATAGCACTTCAATCTCAATGTCAATGTGGATTTCAGAAGCTGGTTTTCCACTAATATTTCACGGGTTGGTAAAGAATCTCAGTTCAATTTCATTTCTAGAACATGCAAAACGATTGAGAAACATAACTTGAGTTTCAAAATGATCCATGAATAGTTTGCTGGGAGTTCTGATATATATATATATATTTTTTTCATCAACAAATCTGTGGAATCTCTACAAAACACAGTACATAACTGATTGAAAAACGCAACAATGATCTCTTCGTTGAAGGAATGTTCGATAACGCAGAGAACAACAGAGAACACTGGAAAAAAATTAATGAAGCATTTGCAAAAACGTGACAGGAATGGAAGCAAACAATAGATGTCGAGCCTTTCGACATTCAAATTATTGTAGAAAATACCATATGATGAGCATAGGGTGGCCCATCGAGAACGTACCGCAAGGCATTACAGGCTGGGAAAGAACTTTTTACTGGATTTCCAAGCTCTCTCTTTTCGTTATGAACTGAACCTGTTTCACGAAATTTGTTCACCAATTCGCGAACAATTTTTCCAGAGGCATGTTTCTCAGGATTTCCACATTCATCGTTTTTGAAAAAAAGCTGAAGGATGTCAGGATTTCCGCATTCATCGTTTATGAAAAAAAGCTCAAGGATGTCAGGATTTCCACATTCATCGTTTTTGAAAAAAAGCTCAACGATTTCCACTGTCTGCAATTGAATACACCATAATAATAAATTTTAAAGTCATCAATTCGTAAACACTTCAACCACGACATGTATCTAGCAACTACTTGACCTAATTCGAACATGAAGAAATGAATCCTATTCATGTTTTACTCTCTGAAATGAGCCTAAAAAAATCTGTGCATCGGCAAAAACAGCGACTCGGCAAAAAAGCGAATTCATTTGAAAGAACAACTTATTGCGATAGAGTACAATTGAACCGATCTTTGTATTTTTCGTCCCACATGATGGTTGAAGTTTCAACGCTCGATATTTTCTGAGAGGGTGGATGGATTTGAAAAATCTAAGCAGCACTGTACGACCAGCCCCTTCTAAAGAGGTATCTCTTGACCCCGCTTCCCATTTGAAAAAAAAAATATTGGGGTGACACCCCTACTTAGGAGGTTGAAGGTTTTACTATGCTTGTTACGTCAAAATGTGTCCCCCTGACACACAAACTTGACCTGTTTTCGGATTCCATCGACAAGTTCTTTTCCAGCCTGTAATGCCTTGCGGTACGTTTTCGATGGACCACCCTGTATGTTTGGTGTACCTATGCATACAACCTAGATGAAACATTTGACATTCTTTGAATAATCAGTCATAATATAGCAGCTCCATACTTCGAATGGAAAACTGGATGGAAAATATAAAATGATGTTTTTCAGATTGATATTTCCAAACCTCACATGACAATGAAAGTTTTCAGATTACCACGCATTTTTTTTTGTTGAGGCAATTCGTTAGTCTGTCGATATAGATTATGAAAGATATATATATTTTGATTATGGAATAATCATTGTTTCAATGAATTTGTTTAACGTGACTTTTTTCTTCGTAGTTTTCACTGACATACATCAAAATGGCTTGCTATTCAACAGATCAAAAACTCTTGTGTTCAATTTAGATTTATTTTCCAGCTTTTTGTAGGATTTCCTCTCCTCGTTTCTAAAAAATAGAGTAGAAGTTATTAAAAATTATTCCAATATATTCGTAGTAAGGATAGATTTTCGAAAAGAAGGTATCACTGACCAATAGAGAATTTCCCTTTTAGGTATCTAGTGGTTTAATTTCAAGCGCAGTGACATTTTGGGGCAGATCACAAAATCTGTCCTTACTACAAATATATGGAAATAATTTTCAATAAATTCTACTCTATTTTTTAGAAACGAGGAGAGAAAATCCCATGAAAAGCTGGAAAATGAATGTACCACCTCCTCGAAAAACTTACAGACAGCAATTTAGATTTGTATATTTGTATTTTGTGTATTTGTATAGATAGTATTTACAGAGTGTAAAGTGTCATTCTCTGATTGTAAGAGATATACTTTCCAAACGGTAAAGAGAATTTTCGACACGGGTGTCTCGAAATACCACATCTCTGTAGTCATTTAAAGCATGCTGGCCATTCAATTTGTGATATTCGCGAAATACTATTGGCTCTACTAATCCACCGTAATTTCGATAATTCTGTATAATCCATTAATTTCTAGCCATTAAAATTCCGAACACCAATTGCATGCCAACATCAATTACGTGGCTTCGGCCCGAAACTCACAAACCGATCCGAAAGTTTCGGCTGAAACAAATGCATGCATGTATTTCGCTTTTCCACTAATGTACTTTTGTTATTGTGTTTTTCATCCGGGAAGGGTTTGGACCGATACCAAAATCGATAAAGTGCAATTTGCAGCAATGTGGAACTCGCTCCCGAGTCTCACTTCTACTTCCCAAGGATTAACAACTTAGCCATTGGGAAAATTCCAGTGGTCATGGAAGGTCTACGATCCGTTTGTCGAAAAAATTATCTGAGACAACTCGTGGACAAAATATTGCATCATCATTAACATTTCTCAATATTATAAGGCTTATTGTCCATGATCTTTTTGATACGTAGTTATCTAGATCGAATGAGTTCAGCTTCAACAGTGTATAGATCGATTGCAATCTGAAAAAATGCATTGAAAACCTGTCGGAAAAAAAAACAGAAGAAGTATTCAATTGTAGCCTCCTTTCTCTGAATCTAGGCAAAACGAAATCTATGAATAGTGTCTGTAAGTTTTCATGCAGTTGGTTTTGAAGAAAAGTGTTGTGTTGAGAACGGGAGCAGATTCGTTCCCGAAATGTCCACTGAGATAAGTAGGAGTTTCTCATCCTCAATAAATCCATTCGTGTCTTCAATTTTTCCAACTGTCACTGACAAATAAACAATTTCTCTTTAAGGAATCTGGAGGTTTAATTTCAAGCACAGTGACATTTTGGGGCAGATCACAAAATCTGTCCTTACTACAAATATATTGAAATAATTTTCAATAACTGCTACTCTATTCTTCAGGAACAAGAAGAGGAAATCCCAAAAAAACGGAATCTGTCTAGTTTCTCTCTCAAACAGATCACTACAAATTGATAGAGAGGATTTTTTAGGCATGGAAGATGACCTTTTTATCTGGAAAGAGCACATAAATCACGATACGAAAAATGAGAGAACTCATCTATGAATTCTATGAATTACATTTTTCTTGCCAGAAACATATGTATCGTACAGGTGCCAAAGTGTACAATATTCTACCTCGAAGTTTCAGATTACTGCCAATATAATAGAATCATCGAAGACATTACGAAATGGATTGTACAAACCAACATATCTCTCGCGTATGCCAAGAATGAAAACACAAAAATTTACCCAATGTATCCACCTTAATTAAATCACATCAATCAAACAACTATTCTTTTGGTTCTTCAACCAAAGTAATTATCCTTCAATATACTCTGCCTATGTGAATATGAACATAATTTTAGTACCTAATCGACAATTCTACGAAGAAATTGAAGACTTCTAAAAGAGTCAGACACACAATATCTTATAATACTATAGTAACAGTCAAGATCAAATTATCTTAAAGTACACTTTCTTCATATGAATATTTCAGGCATAGATTTGTTTTCCTCAAATCCTGTATTTTTACTTACCTAAATAGATGAAAAAAATGATGTGTTCAACTCAAATGAAGTCGTTTAAAACTGATTCTTTATCATCCGGTATATCCGAAGCTCTGATATCCGATTCTTTCGAGTGGAATATTCCGAAGTCCCATATAAAACGTTACATTTGGGTCACCCCTTAGGATACGCTACGCTACAACTTATTCAAGTGTGGGATACCATCCATTTGCGTCGAAGAATGTACCTACCCACTTTTTACGACTGCAGTATAGATAAAACTTCACTGAAACCGCGTTTTCTTGAAGTTTCATAGGGGCTTTCGTATGTTACGGGCTGTTAGTTGAGTTAATCTTGGTGTTAATAGGGATTTTATTCAGAGAAAAGGAAGGAACGAATATAAAACAGAGTAGATACTTGAACAACCAGCACTTTTAAGTTCTTCATGTTAACATGGTAGTTGAATCGTATAATATACAACACTGTCTCCTCAATGAGCAGAGATAAGTTCTTATCTCTGAGCGAAGCAACCCATGGAAACATCGAGAAATATATTCGATTTTGTATCACTGACTCGGCAATAGCTCTCTTCTGAATAGAATCTGAGAGCTTCTGCCTATTTTTGTGAGCTGAACTCTTAACATGTGCACAGTACTACTTATATATACTACTGATATATATTGAATTCGTACATACCACCTAGGACAACGTCATCAGAATTTGAACAGGTTTCAGAAGCACTAGAGTCGTTGCATATTTTATATGTTCTAATGATCAAGGAAGTCAACATAGCCGATTATATCTCGAAATAACTTCATTTACAATTCAATGAAATCAATGAAATTTTAGACCTGGTATTCTGTAACGAATTTTGCATGGTGGAGAAATCTCTGGACCCTGTAATATCAATTCTAAACGGAAAGAACCTCGAATCATTCTTTCAAAATAGTTATAACTTTCGGAAAGCAAATTTCCTCTTAATGTATGAGTTAATTTCAAATATTGACTGGACATTCTTAGAAGTCAATGCAGAAGATGCCTGCACTTACTTCTATGGAAAACTTTATAATATTTTTGATCGCTGTGTTCCAAAGTATAACTTACGAAATAGAAATGAATATCCACCATGGTTTAATGCTGGTATTATAAATGACATTCGCAGACAATCCATATTGTGGCGTCATTTTAAAAAAGAAAGCGATATTCAATCAAAAATTAAAATAGCCCTAGATGAGTCATATAAAAATTATGTGCGAAAGTCAGAAGCCGAAATATCTTCCAATCCAAACAAATTCTGGCCATTCATTGATTTCCGTAAGTCATCCTCTAGAATAAGCAGCAGAATGGTGTATGACGACAACTTATTGCAAGACCCTCCAGAAATTCTAAATGGGTTTGCCGACATATTCAGTAAATCCTACACTCTGTCAAGCATTTGACCGAGTTTGGCACCAAGGCCTCCTAGCGAAACTTCCGTCATATGGTTGCCGCCCCAACTGTGTCTTTTACTATCGAGTTTTCTTGCAGATAGATCACTCTACGTGGTGGTAGACGGGGTCTCGTCTGATACAATGACGATCAATGCTGGTGTTCCACAAGGCTCTGTCTTGGCACCAACTTTGTTTTTGCTCCACATCAATGATTTGTTGAATGTGACCTCTAGCCCAGTTCATAGCTTTGCGGATGATAGTACACTTCATTCCGCCTTTTCCTCTAGAGCCCCTATATCATCCAATGAGGCCAGAGGTGCAAGACGAAGACAGGTCGATGCTTTAAATGAGGATCTGACGAGAATTCTGAAATGGGGATCTGAGAATCCAGTACAGTTCAATGCAACTAAAACTCAAGCTTGTATGTTCACCAAGAAGGCTGATCACACAATGCCCAATTTGATGATGTCGGGTACCACTGTTCCTATGAGGTAGTCAATATCCATGCTGGGTGTCACCACCAACAGTGCTCTCTCATGGGACGATCATTGCGAGAACTGCTTCACAAAAACTTGGTTTTCTATTCCGTGCGAAGAGATACTTCACATCCCAGCAACTGCTTATGATCTACAAAGCACAAATTCGACCTGTCCTGGAGTACTGTTCACATGTTTGGAGCTCAGCCCCCAAACATACGCTGAAGCTCTTAGATTCATTTCAGAAGAGAGCTATCCGCCTAATCGATGATACAACACTCACCAAATCATTGACCTCTCTAGATCATCGTAGAAAGGTCGGCGATCTATGCCTTTTTTATAGGTACTTTCACGGTCGGTGCTCAACGGAAATATCATCTATTATGCCACCACTCGCGATTCCTGGTAGACAAACCAGACGAGCTCAAGCTGGTCACTCCTACACTGTCAGGCTCGAGACCTGTCGAACATCGCTATACCAAGCATCATTCCTCAATAGAACGGCAAAGTTATGGAATTCTTTGCCTAGTGAAGTCTTTCCTGATGCTTACAACCTCCAAACTTTCAAGATAAATTCTAACACCTTCCTACTCTCCCAAAATTCCACCGCTGGCTAACACGATGTTCCTCGAACATTATAGGTTCGCCTTTCGTGTTGTTCACAGATAAAAAAACACAGTACGATGGCAGTGTTAATGACAACTTGCCACTTATACATATTACCAAGTTCAGTGTGAAAGAGGTGTATGATGCTATAAAATTGCTGAAACCAAAATTGACTGCGGGACCAGACTGTATACCAGCGTTTGTAATTAGAGACTGCGCCTCAGCACTTGCCGACCACTAACAATCCTTCTCAATATATGTCTGAAGGCTCAACATATTCCGACAACTTGGAAGCTCTCGAAGGTCTGTCCTGTCTATAAGAAAGATAGATAGATAGATAGATTTTTATTTGACTACGTTATGTAAAAAAAAACATTTGTAGCAAGTCATGGCATTCATCACACAGTGTAAAACTATGATGACTGTGTCAGTTTATAACATAAAATTTATCCTAATAATACGAATTATATTAGGAAATCATACATATAGGTATGCACACGCACGCGTACACATAGACAAACTTAAGTAAATATAAATAACATACGAAATACATAACGCAAATACAATCGTGCAGTGTTGCTGAAACCATTATTTAAAATAGAGAAAATTTCTTCACTTATCTAATTTCCCTAAGTGAGTCCTGCATGTCAACATACAGTGTTCTATATGTCCATGTGAGAACTGGCAAATTCTTCCACAGAGTAGAAACAGTGTTTCAGAAGGTTATATTTTAGTTTTTTTTTTGAAATTTTGTAGTGGGAGCTGACTTATTCTCTCTGGTATTTTATTGTAGAGCCCTAGGGGAGGGGGAGTTGTTTTTTGATTTTGTAAGTCGAAAAGACTGTGTTTTCAGGAGATTTGATGAACGGGTGTTGTGGGTGTGGGATTCTGACATTAATGTAAAATTGCTTTTGTGTTTGTGAATATCAATCATAGAATAGTATATGAACAAACACGGTAAGGGCATTATTCCATATTTAACAAACAAGGGTTTGCAGTGATCATTATAATTTGCTTCAGAAAGGTGACATGACTAGATGACATCACCTCTGTCGGTCTCGAAGGTTCTCTTGGAAACTCTCAAAAACATGAATCGAATTTGAAATTCAACATAAATATGTAAACTTGATTATCAACGTAAAGGTAAATCAATAATCGTGTTATTCGAAACGCGTATATTCATTCAAAAGAACAAGAACAAGACTGACTCAGCTTCTTCATCGGCATTCCTTCTCAGGCCAATCTATTATCGCCTGAGTCATACTACGAGAAACATTCCAAGTTGTTTTTGTATGGCTTTTACGGACTCACATATTTGGGCTAGTAGAAAGATAATGTAACCGATACAGGGTGACTACAAATAAAAATATCTTTACTGGATGCGATGCGGCCTTAGTAAGGTTGTTTGACAGGTCCACATGTTTTGGAAAGAAACAATTGAACCTTGCTACGTAAGTACGTACAGTGCCAGGAAGTGTATGAGTATGAGCGAGAATATATCGTGTATACCTGAGAAAAAAATTATACTTTATACACTTCGATATTTCATGGATCACAGAGTTTGCTGTCGGAATAAGAAGCGAGCGTTAGAGCTCAAAATTAAATAAAAGTTACCTTACGACAAACTTATTTTATGGAATGAAGTTCACGCTCGGCTTGAAAGAACTAGAAAGTTACTTATTGGAACTGGCGACGAGGTGATATTTTCTTTCCCTGGCATATTTTTCAATAGCGGAATCATAATCACCCGGTAAATCCAGATTAAGGGTGCCAATTTTCGACCTAGCGAATTTTCTCGAATTTTCTCTGGATTCATAAATCCTGAGCTTTATCGAATCTTCGCCCTATCCTCCAGAAACTTTCATCCTTATGAAAAAACTTGATGCAGGAATAGATGCTCTATTTTTCAAATATTTATATCAAAATGAACACCTCTCTTTCACGAAGCTGACAGTTATCGTGAAAGGGATAGATTATAGAAAAACTAGATCTTATTTTAATTTCCATTGCTTAGTGATGAAATTGTTCATTTTCATTTTCATGATGACAATTTTCATTGCTTCCGTAAGTAGTGAATCATTAATCTTGTCAATTTTCAATTATGCCTATGGTCCATCTTCAACTAGCCAAAATCAACGTGAAATACAAAAAGTGCAAAACTCATGCTTGTGTTTTATATTTGGAATTCAGAGAAGATATTTCGCATGAACTTAAAGATAATGATTGGTTGAATATGAAGAACAGAAGAAATTTACATGCAGCTGTCCTATTCCAAAAAATAATTGTTGCTAAAAAGCAGTTATACGTGTGCCACACAAAGGAACTCTTCCCCCCCCTCCTTTTGAACTTGAAACCTTCGGACGAAGTTATACCTATCAAATATGTTCCATATACAATGAAATACCTGAGACAGTCAAAACTTGCAGCTTCAAACAATTAAAGGAAAAGTATAAGAAATATTTATTGTCAAAACAATTATAGCACTCAGTAGGCAGTACTTAATTCCTGTTAATTTATATAATATGTCATTCATTTATGTATATTATGTCAGTCATATATTTTTAGCGATATGTTGTAAGGGTTAAGTGGGAGAACAAGTTTAAATCACCTTGTAAATTGAACTTCGCCATTTGCTTCCATTGTAATTTATATTTTCCTGTAAGTTTTCTTCTTTCTTTAACTGAAATCGTCGATGAAAGTAATAAAGACGTTTATTATCATTATTATTATTAACATTTCATGGTTGTGAATAGAAGTATGATGTCTTTCGTTTTTTTTTTTGAATATACATTCGGAATGATTTTCGAATGACATGAAGTTGACACTATTTCAATTCTTCCATCATTTATGGTCGAATCCATTCCATTGATAATCAGAGTTATATATTTGTGTTTGTGTTGTTGAGATAAAAACACCGTCGAAGACAGTAGCTCGTATCTCCGTTGCCTTGAATTTTTTCTCTAAACAATTTTCTGCCGACCAACTCATTCTGGCGAGATATATTACCTGATGAAGAAAAACCTCACTTTCATTTCCACCCTGAAAGTGCGACGGTGTGGAATCTAAAACCCACCCCTGGAAGCCACTGAACGTCTTGGCCTCCTCTGTCGTTTTTCCGTGACGGCCTTTGTTTCTACGGAGCAATAAAAAAGCGGACGAGCGAGCCATGCACGACCTCTTAATCTTTTTCTCGTGTTCCAGTCGGAATGCGTAAAAAGTTCCGCAAGCGGTCAGATCCGTGTCATGCCTGGGCAATTTATCAAACCGATGAGTATGCATGAGCTTTCAGCACCCCGTATACGTGGAAGGGCACTTCGGGAATTGCAAATTGCCAACGGCAACGGAAATGGATACAAAATTTATTCATTTCGGTGTGTACGATAGGTTCAAGAACCAGTTCCTATATGAAGGGCTGCCAGGGGTACATGAACACAGAATTCATCATCTGACTCATCGCGACCAGGTGGTCGAGATGGTCTAGCGCTCCGAACAACAAACCCACTAGAAGGATCACAAAACAAATATTCTGATGCTAACATGAATTCCCAGAATTATCATAATATTAGTACCCAATCGTCGCCAGTGTTGTCATATCCAATCATCAAAAAGTGATTAATAGTCCATAATATTTAAAGTCCTTTATGAATTCATGTAGTTCAATGCACAAATATAATAATGAATTTGGGTCATGACGATTAGGAACCAGTTCTGATTAATAGAAGATTGCTACATCATTCTGAGACTTAGCAATTTTACTTTCTTGGGGGCTCGAGGACCAGCTTAGGTATCATGAATACTTTTTGCTCAACGTTGCAACACCGCAATTTGATATTGACAGTCAACGGCGATTATTACTTCGTTCGGTATCTGTCATTATTTACGTTTTGGTTTATCGATATTATTCAACTTGTGTTCAGTTTTGTGTACTCAGAATTCATCAGAAACTCAGTTTATTTCCTGTTTTGGTGATTTGATATAATGGTGAGACGTTGTGAGGTGTGTTAAAGACAATTTGAACCGGCGAACAAAACACGTCATTTCATAGGTGAGTTACCATTGTCGTATCATTCGAGATTTTGAAGCATTTTCCCAAATGGAATGGATAAAAATGAATTTAAATTGAATTGATTAGATTATATTGATTATACCCATTTGTCAGCTGCGACAGTGTCTTGTGGTAGAATATGTAGCACTGATGAATGCTTCCTTATTTGTAGTCAAAATATGCGAAGCTGCTGAAAAATCATTGAGAATAATGATGAACTCAATTAATATTTTTGATAAAAAAATATATGGATATTTCTATACTTCTTGTACACACGATTCGACGGAAGTTAGAGTAAGAAGTATGTTAACACAAACAATCCTATTCGAAAACCAATAAATTATTTGTGTGATTATCCATGGTTGTTTTTCATTTCGGTCCTGTTTTAAATAAGAAACACTGCTATTTGCTACATCTCCACATGATTAATGATTTTATTGTTGATAATACAGTTCGTCATAATACTTGTCAACACATATTCATTATCAATTTTCAACTATCTACATGAAATGAAATAATCAGACATCAATTTTTTGCGTCAAAATATATGAATTCTGCTCAAGATGAAACCTCCTTCATTTTTGACGATATCGTGAAATGATGTAAAGAAGTTTCATCTTTAGATTTGAAAATTACATTCAAATATGCAATCATATCTATTTGCCTTGAAAACGAGTCTTTCTCTTTTTTGAAAATTATTTCCACTAGTAGGTACTGAACTTTGAAATCGTAAATATACTTACATGCACTGTCACTGATCGCCAAAGATATAAATGTTCATTATTGAAATTGAACGTTATTTATGATAAAGTATAAGTAGACAACTGTACACTGAAAAGTAAGTATATTGTTTCATATGCCGTTGAGAATTGAACTTTTCTTGTGACGTGGTCATAATAAGTTTATTGATTACAAGCAAGTTACAAAAATCACCATAGGATTGTATGTATTCGAATTTCTCGTAACAATGTGAAGGAAGTATAAAGATGTTCATTTTCCCACCAAGAAATGCTGAAAAGTACCACTGAAATTTTTACGGATTTTCAATTTGGTTTCATCATGAATTAATAATAAATTCGACTCCCTCCGACAACACGGCACTGGTGCTGGGAGAATCAGCTCCTGCTATCCTTGTTTAGAGAAAGATAGATACTATAGTGTTGCTTCCAAACAAACTGTATTGCCAGGGTTGTGGATTACTTATCTAGTCTGTTCAATGATCGAAGGTCTAGCGTCATCGTAGTAATCTAGGGTAGTAATCTGGCCGTTGGATTTTGGTTTATTTATGCGCTGTACAATGTATATCAGAAAGTTCTACATAGAACTATCCCAAATGCCACAGTGGTTTGGATTCCACTTGTATAAACTGTGGATCCCCGTCTCCTTCGCTCGCCCAAGCCCTTCGGGGCTTCTGAGGATTGCTTCGGCAACTAAAAAGATGAGTAACAATGACAATCGCATTGGTGCCAACTTTGGAGCAATCCGAACAATTTTGATTGAACCAGTTGTTGAGTACCGAATAGTTACAGAATCTTAACCATTGAAAAACGATAGGGCAGTAGATTAATGAGGATAAACTACACTCATTGGAGATGGAGAAACATTTCTCAGAGTGAGAATTTTTGTAACCAATCAGACTCCAGAAGTGATAGCAAGAAGCAGCATGTCCTCGAAACTAATCAGAAGAAGGGAGCTACATCACCTAAGAAAGCAAAATTTCTCGTACTGCAAATTGACAGTAAGCTCAAGTTTGATAGTCAAATCTCTCACCTAAAGTATTTCCACGACCAAAAAGGTATATCACTCACAGATAGAGTCACATCTAAGATATGGTATTGCCTTCTGGGCAGTGAACAATAACCATTTGAATTCTCTTCTTATATTACATTAGATGCATGACTAAATCCAAATTCCGTGAATTCTGTAAACCCCTCTTACGGAAACACCAAATTCTAACTGCAGTAGATATCTTCATTGTAGAAACAGTATAGTCAAGAAACATATCAATAACTTTGATACAAATCCTTCCCACTATGCCACTCACAAAATCAGCGTCGTCAAGCTACCACGTCCAGCAACAAATCTCATCAAAGATACTCTGATTTATAATGGTTGCAAAATGTACAACCACCTCCCAATAGAAATTCTACTACTATTTGATCGCCCTTACTGCAATTTTTTAACGACGAGCTTCAGCAGACTTACGTATGCAAAGGCTTATTCCTGACTATTTCTATGAAAATCTTAACTGTTTGTTGTGATTTTCAGATGGGTATTAGAACCACTCGTTATTACTTATGTTCATTAATTTCTAACTGGTGACGTATATTTCTGAAGTTTCAAGTATAATTAGAATTATTGGATTTGTAGATTATATTCCTTTTTCAAACTGATTACATCTCTTGTAGACTCTCACCTGTTGATGTTTCTATTGATTATATTTTTCCACTATTGTTCATTCTTAGACTTGAGGTTATCACTAAGTGACGAGCTTCTTCGATGAGAAGAACTTTTTTCAGCTTTTCATGGGATTTTCTCTCCTCGTTTTTAAAAAATAGAGTAGAAGTTATTGAAAATTATTGCAATAAATTTGTAGTAAGGACCGATTTGGGATCTGCCCCAAAATGTCACTGCGCTTGAAATTGAACCTTTAGATACCTAAAAGAGAAATTCTCTATTGGTCAGTGACACCTTGATTTTGAAAAAATTTCGGAAATACAAATATATTCAATAAGAATAAAACCTCTACTTATCTTGGTGGACGTTTCGGGAACGAATCTGCTCCCGTTCTCAACACAATTAAAATATTTTTCTCTTTGTAGAATTTTTCGATGTTTTCGGTTTTGACACTGAAAAGTGACAATTTGGTAGACGGAGGAATTCTGGTTACAAGGTGTTTTCATTAATTGATATCGAATTTTCCATTTTCATATTCAAGTTTCAGAAGTGGGTGCCAAGTTCTATCTATGTCAACTGAACAAGAAGCAATATTATTGTCTCCGTTCAGGAGAATGCAAGCAGACTCTTTGATTTTCCGTTTTTGGTTGTTGTCTTCTTTTCCATTACTCCAATCGGCCATATGTTGTCCATTTCCAGTAAGGATATGTTCAGCTAATTTTGATTCGTCAGTATATCTTCTCTTTATATTGTTCTTATGCTCTTTCATCCTTACTGATAGAGGCCTGCTGGTTTCACCGGTATAATATTTCCCACAAACACATGGTATACTGTAAATACAATTTTTTTTTACTCTATTTTTTAGAAACGAGGAGAAAAAATCCCATGAACAGCTGAAAAATGAATGTACCACCTCCTCGAAGAACTTACAGACAGTATTTGAGAAAAACTTCTTTGGACAATAAAGCATATTTCTTCCCTTTCCTCTTCTTCTCCTCCATCTGTCCTAACAATGATGAGAGTTTATGGTCCCAACTATCTTCTTCTCAACTATCTGAAGAGTCATCAGGAGCCATTCCAGATTTCCTTCATGTTCGATCTTAGGCAGAAGCTTATAGTTGCTCGAAGTGTAGTGGAATATACTAAAGCTATGTATGACTGAAACTACGGTGATGATAACTTTCTCCGACAAAGGAACAGATGGTACATAGTAGATGCCCTCTTGTCCAGTTGATGATTAGTTTCGAATCAAATTAGCCAAGCTACGTGATTACTTTCGAAACATTCTCAGACCACGCTAGTGAGGAAGAGTGAATGAGCCACAGCAATTTCTATAGGCTTGTAGAGAATTCCAGAACATTATTCGATCTGAGTATCCATATAATTACCATGTTGTATGTCATGCGATCAGAACGTGACTATAATAGCTTTGATCGTACAACCAATTATCATCCATCATTCGAGGAACATTGAGTATCAATTGAATCTGAAGAGAATGATGTGGAAATCATATTCATTGCTTTAATTACTCAATTTCGTTGCTGTATTCAGAATTCCATGTGATTATGATATCTATAGATTTCAATGGGATGATAATACTAGGCTAGAGAGTGGTGCAATTTCTCTATGAAATTCAGCCAGTTGAACCAGGTCGAAAATAAATCAAATTTGTTCCCTCTCATTTCCTCCAGATATGAACTCCATTCCGTTTTTGGGATCTGATTTGGCTCAACCCAGAAAAACCATCGGTGAAGTCAGGTTGCATTTCACCTTCAATGAAGTTAATGCTACTCAAGTGTGGATTTAGTACCCATAAGATTTTGACTATAACCCGAAATGAAAATATTTGCGCAATCCAGTGAAATGGAAACCCGATGATATGCAGCAGGGGTGGAATTTCTCAGTCACCCCAATCCACACATATTCGTGTGGCTCCAAAATCGCAATCATTCTCGAATAGGCCATTTCTATGTAGAATCACGAACGAAATTGTATCTACCAACCGGCACAAAGGATATTTTACATAATTGAACTACGAAATTGAGATTTCGGAGGAAATGTAATTCGATAGTGATTGATGAAGAGCAGATGAATTAGCTATTTCCTCTAACCACTTTCGGAGGGGTTCGAGTATAAACGAATCAAGTGTCTATTAAGGGGGTGGAGCTAATTCTCACCCCTCTCATCGCTCAAAAGATCGAGAAAAAAAGATGATGTAATGATTAATGACATACATTTTGATATATACGTTTTCGTAGGGCTATAATGGATGGGCTATAGGGATTCAATTATTAAGAGTTGCCCTTGTTGTCACAGTGGTGATCGCAAAATGCCATATGAAATCGTCCTAGTAGTGATAACTGTTCTACTAAAGTCGAAAAATACATTATTTCGAGAAATTTCTTCTTAGTGATTCATAGTACGATATCAGTTGCACCATCAAGAAGGATGACTAGTTTCGGATGATTCGTCTTTTATGGGCTGAGAATTTGGACAAACTGTACAACTCAATGAACAAGAGGAGTTCATTTATCTAAGAAGCATACTAAGGTACATGCTTTTGCAAACACACTGCGAAGTTCTTGTTTTGAAAACACAAAGCATTTGTCGTATGATTCAACTTTAATCAAAACATCGGACGTGTTGAGTAGTTTGCGCCTCTCGGTGTTGGAAATATAAGAACAAGATAGTAGTAGTTGGAGTAGTAGTTGAATATGTAATCTTCTGTCAGCTACATCGGCTATCGATTCATGTTTGACTTGACAGTTGAGATACGTTATGAATTGGGACTGATGAAAAACCTGTCAAGGCACTGAATATAGATGGACCAGCTTCCGATAGTGAAGCTCTCAGATTCAATCCAGAAGAGAGCAATTCGCCTAGTCGATGATACAACACTCACCAAATCATTGACCTCTCTAGATCATCGTAGAGAGCTCGGCGATCTCTGCCTTTTTAAAGATACTTTCATGGTCGGTGCTCAACGGAAATATCATCTATTATGCCACCACGCGCGATTCCTAGTAGACAAACCAGATGAGCTCAAGCTGGTCACCCCTACACTGTCAGGCTCGAGACCTGTAGAACATCGCTATACCAAGCATCATTCATCAATAGAACGGCAAAGTTGTGGAATTCTTTGCCTAGTGAAGTCTTTCCTGATGCTTACAAGCATCAGGAGATGCTCACAACCTCCAAACTTTCAAGAAAAATCCCAACACCTTCCTTCTCTCCCAAAATTCAACCGCTGGCTAACACGATCTTCCTCGAAAATTATAGGTTTCCTTTCGTGTTGTCCAGAGATGAAGAACGAACAATTAGAAAGGTATTCTTGTTAGGCCAAAGATTCGAAATATTCCAAAAGAAGAACATCCAGGTGGCACCAACAGATCAGGCAGGGAAAACAATGGAGAAGAGGTACCATAGTGAAACCAGAATTCATGTTTGCTGTTCTTGGACACTGCAACAAACTTTTGAATTCAATTTTCATTGAGACAAATGAACTTGAATTTGTTGTTCTGTGTTATTCATCATCTTCCATTGATATTGGAAAAAGTACTCACTTATCGTTCGGGTTGACTTTTTCCTACATTTTCAAGTTCATCTCGTTCAAATCTGTTGTTCTATATTGTAATTATTATGTGTCGACAACATCTCGTGACACTAATCTTGGTCACAGTATAGAGAATACTAACAGTAGACCGACTCTGGCCTGCGTGCTCGCTTACCGGTTCCCTTCCCCTCAGGCCCCTCGGACACCGTTCGGTACCCAGACCGCTACGCAGTGGCTAACGAACAGTTATGCACTCTAGTGTAACGTGCCGTAGGCTATAAATATAGAGTGCGAGAAAATAACTACGTATCATAACTCTTTAGTGGTCGTCTTTGATTTCATAATAATGCCTGCGGTGTATTGTCCTGTGGGAAATTGCACGTCAAGACGTGGAGGTGGCTTATCCTTTTTTCGTTGTCCAAAAGATGAAGCAAGGTATGTATTTCACGCGGCATTTCATATAAACGTCTGTTGAATGTTGGAAATCAATGAATACATAACTATATATGACACACTGAACAGGTTAAATTCATTTTCACAAGTGAATTCGAGGAACTGGTTTTCCATGTTAACATTGGAAGCACACTGGAAAAACATTTCGCAAAAATATCTTTCAGTCATCCATGTGACTAGTTTCCAATTTGTATTGCAGAGTTCGTATTTATTTCACATTGAAATTTGCCAATCGAAATATGAAAACAGGAAAAGCATCAAGTAAAGTTAATACAAAACTTACAATATTACAGCATTCGTTATTTTTCTCAATGTCTTTCAATATATTATGATAATCGGTTCATTGTCCAATTTCGTTTTCATACATCTGTGCTTTGAAAATTTCCAAAATTCTGACAGTGTCTTTTGCTAACAATCAGAAGTAGTAGGTAGCGGCACGCTTCCGATCTCGAAATATCAAAATAATAGTAAATATCCAATCAACTGGAATTTTTGTGTCGTCACGGTACATCAGCTATCGCGCGAAATGCTTTTCCGTTACCCCGTATCTACAGCGAATTCGCCATGAGGACACGTGCAGGCGGTACGCTTTTGAGCTGAGAATCTCAAACGCCCGACAGGGAGTCGTCCAACTGTTTATTTATAAACAGTGCCTTGGTCACGAATTCCACTGAAGTTCGAAAAGATATGTAGCCATTCCGAAATACTTTCCGCCTTTTGAGATTCAGCTAGCACAGTCATCTTCGCATTCAGGCCTGATATCATCCTCGTGAGCTGGATCTCGAGCAATCGTCTTCGGCATTAAAACGAAGTTAGCGCTCGTTGCGAAAGGATAAGCAAATTATATGGGTATCATTCATTATTCACTAATGCCACATGGGACTTTCAGTCGTGAGCTCTTATGTCAGCTTGGAAGGACCCTACGTTAGGTCATCGATTCCTTCCTAGCCCTAGCTGGTTCGTTTGGTCGATGAGGATCTTCGAAACAGTCAGATGAACAGCAAAGTGGAGATGAAGTTGTGTTAGGTATCAGAAGGCCAACGAAACTCCGGCGAGTAATCTAAAAACTTCCCACTATTTTGAGAGATTTCTCGATTTCTATTGTTTATTGAATCACAATAGATTGTGGGAATTGTAATGATTTACAATACAGGGTTAGGATGAAGTATGGAATCAAGTAAATATCTTTCAAACAAAAAGAACGATATTCATGAAAATTCGCAATGTAACGGAATGCACATTTTTCTGTTGATAACATACGTCTTCAAATCAACTTCTTCAATTTGAATGGGACACCCTATATATTTCCACAGATTTTGAAGGAGCTTGTTATTTTGGATTCATACATACTGATTTTAGTGGAGAAAAAAATGTGGAAACGTCATGAGGATCCTCATTGGATTCATGAAGCACATACCCAGCATCCACAAAAGTGTACTGTTTGGATGAGAATTGTCGAAAATAAGCTTATAGGGGCTCATATTTTATCGACGAAATGGTGACAAGTATTTGGATCTACTGAATAACGAAATTATTCCTGCACTTTAACAGAATGGGCAATAACCACAAAGTTTTTGGTTTCAACAAGATGGAGCACCTCCCCACTATGATAGACGGGTTAGGGATTTTCTGGATGCGAATTTTCCAAATCGATGGATTGGACGTAGAAGATTCGTAGAGTGGCCTGCTCGTTCTCCGGATCTTAGCCCGTTAGATTTTTTTCTTTGGGGTTATCTTAAATCGCGTATTTACGTTAGACGACCAACAAACGTTCAGGAATCAACACAAAGGATTATTGATGAATTTGAACTAATACGTGGAGAAGTCATGGAAAGAGTGCCTCAAGAATTTGTTGATGGGATGGCATATTGTCTGCAAGTAAACGGCGAGCATTTTGAACATTTGAAGTAATTTTGTTCCTAATTCTTCTAAGATAATGAAATGTACACTTATTGTACAACTAACAGTGAGTTCTTCCTCGTTCTTCCAAGTTTTTTTTCTACACTAAACTCAGTATGTATGAATTCAAAATAACAAGCTCTTTCAAAATCTGTGAAAATATATAGGGTGTCCATTTTGAATCAAAGGAGTTGATAAAAATAAAATATAAATATATGTACAATACAAATAGTTTTCCGTGAGAAAAAATCTTCTTAGGATGGCCAATATAGTATAAGTCGACATAAACATAAAAAAAATACCTGTATATATTTATATATCTCTTTCACTAGTGGAACTCATGTCGAAGTGTAAGATGAAGGAAAGAACAGACATTATACAGGATTTGCTGAATTATCTGTTATGGTCACTTACGTGAGAAGCGCTTTTTCAGTTGGATGATATGAACCGATGTTACAGAAAATCCCCTGTACCTCTGTAATTTCTTCTGAGAAACAAAATATCGCAAAAGTGACCAATTTTGAGTATCATCGTGGGTTGAGACTTGGTACATACTGAAAAAGGTATGACTGAAACTGGCGTCGGTTTATAACGGAAAAAAATCGTATGCCTTGTTCTATTGTCCGATCTATGAATTCTCCCCTTTTTTCGTGAAACATTGCTGGAACTGATCTTGATAACTGCATACGACACGATTTCAAGATTCAAAATTTCCGTCCAACCTCATAGAAGCTCATTTCAAGAATAAACACTGCTATTTATCGCTCTGAAAAATATCTATACCGATTGGCATATTTATCGAATGTAATGAATAACTGGTTAATGGATATCGTAAAGATCCTTATGTGGACGCACAATCATAAAACTCTTTTGTGTTCCATCCCTACTGGCGCCTGCAACTCTAAGTGATTGATATTGAATACTGAAGGATACTCATTCATCACGTCTGCATTCCCTCCTCCTGAGAATATCATAGTATATTATGAAACTAGTGTGGAGAGTGACATATCTCGCACGAGTAGACTCTCCAACGAGCTATGTACACTACTTTTTCTACGACCATGAATATTTCAATGATTACTAGTTTCTTTGTGGGATTTTCACTACTCGTTTCGGAAAAATGAAATGAAAGTCATCATATTTATTGCAATGTCCCAAAATGTCACTGCACTTGAAAGAGAAATTCACTATTCGTCAGTGACACCTTGTTGTTTGAGAAATTCGGAAGAACAAATAATAATGACAATACTGTCCGTAAGTTCTTCGAGGAGGTGGTATATTCATTTTTCAGCTTTTAATGGGATTTTCTCTCCTCGTTTCTAAAAAATAGAGTAGAAGTTATTAAAAATTATTGCAATATATTTGTAGTAAAGACAGATTTAGGATCTGTCCCAGAATATCACTGCGCTTGAAATTAAACCTTTAGATACCAAAAAGAGAAATTCTCTATTGGTCAGTGACACCTTGTTTTTGAAAAAATTTGGAAATACAAATATATTTAATAAGAATAAAACCTCTACTTATCTTGGTGGACGTTTCGGGAACGAATCTGCTCCCGTTCTCAACACAATTGAAATATTTTTCTCTTCGTAAAATTTTTCCAATGTTTCCGATTTTGACACTGAAAAGTGACAATTTGGTAGACGGAGGAATTCTGGTTACAAGGTGTTTTCATTAATTGATATCGAATTTTCCATTCTCATATTCGAGTTTCAGAAGACAACAGACAACAACCAAAAACGGAAAATCAAAGAGTCTGCTTGCATTCTCCTGAACGGAGACAATAATATTGCTTCTTGTTCAGTTGATATAGATAGAACTTGGCATCCACTTCTGAAACTTGAATATGAAAATGGAAAATTCGATATCAATTAATGAAAACACCTTGTAACCAGAATTCCTCTGTCTGCCAAATTGTCACTTTTCAGTGTCAAAATCGGAAACATTGAAAAAATTTTACGAATAGAAAAATATTCCAATTGTGTTGAGAACGGGAGCAGATTCGTTCCCGAAACGTCCACCAAGATAAGTAGAGGTTTTATTCTTATTAAATATATTTGTATTTCCAAATTTTTCCAAAAACAAGGTGTCACTGACCAATAGAGAATTTCTCTTTTAGGTATCTAAAGGTTTAATTTCAAGCGCAGTGACATTTTGGGACAGATCCTAAATCTGTCCTTACTACAAATATATTGCAATAATTTTCAATAACTTCTACTCTATTTTTTAAAAACGAGGAGAGAAAATCCCATTGAAAGCTGAAAAATGAATAATGACAAAAATGGAAACAAAATTTCTACCAATCTTGGTGGACGTTCCGGGAATGCATCTGCTCCCGTTCGACACTTTTCAATGTTAAAACAACCCAATTACGCGACAGAAAAATATACGAATTGTGTTGAAGTCGCTTCCAGTGAGGAAGGTGATGAAGGAACGATGCAAAATCAATCTGAAATGAAAGAATAACATGCAAGCTTGCGTTCTTCGAATATTCCCACACTAGTGCATTTTACTTTCGACTCTCCTGTTGCCTGTTGTGAAATAGGATACTTCCTACATAACAAAACAATGCTGAAAGAGGTGGTCGTCAGGAAAATACTATTCATCATGTGGAACATGGAATTCGGTAGTTGATCTCATGAAATCTCAACACAACAACTTCTGGCCTGCTATGTTCCCGAGTTCCGGAACACTGTTCTTCATGAACTCGAAGCCAACTATCGCACACATCCGTTCAGAATACTAAAATTCAGAACATCATCACTTCCAACACGAATCACTTGCCAGAAATTGCAGTAAAAGCGAAACATAAAACTCAATGACACGTAAACATTCCCGGGAACGGCTCAGAATACCGGAAACCCTAGATATATACGAATTCGTAATGTAGGTAGCGCAGCATGCTCAAACTAATGTTATGTGGAGTTTGCCGAAATTGGGCACTTTGAATACTGAAGATAATGCAGGCACCTGTAATCGCTGCTAATAAGAGAGACAGGCTGATTCGGACTGATCTAAGATATGTTCCACTTGTACCAACTTCGAATGAGTTAATTTTTCCTCCTCCTGAGTTTGTTGTATTGATATTAGGGTAGTGTTAGTGTTATGAAGAAGTATCATGATCTCAGAGCGGGTGTTTAGGAAGAAACTTCCTCGTTAGAAGATTCCACCAAATTCAATTAACTGCCAAGCCACCCATTCTGTCACAGGTGTTCCTCATCAACTGTTCTAGATGTGTGTATTAATTTTCACTCGATAGTTAGTTTTATATTGATGACACTGGTATTGGAAATGAAGAGTTTCGTGGAATCTCCAAAATGTCGTATGTTGAATATACACATAACAGTAGAGTCAATCTATAAATACCCACCCTATAGATCCTTCTTCGATGATAGAGATCATCTAAGACGTCCACGCCTCATTATCGTCTTATTGAATGTCTTTCCTAAATTTTCGTCAACTGAGAGTGTTCATTTGTGAGATCATGTTGGAGGATTCTGTCTAATTTATTTTATCCACTTCGATATCTTCAATCTTCGAATATATTGTTACACTACCTAGAGTAGACTATCTAGATGTCTGCGAGTCATTCTGGAAAATGGAATATAAATTATTGATAATTATTTCAATATTCTGACAGGATGAGGACAGATTTATAATCTGCCCCAAAATGACACCGCACTTGAAATTCAACCTTTAGATACCTAAAAGATGAATTATCTATTCGTTGATGACACCTTATTTCTGGAGAGAAGAATGTTTGGAAGAAGAATATATTCAATAAATATCGAAATTTCTACTTATTCTAATCTAGTAGACGTTTGGGAAACGAATCTGCTCCTGTTTTCAACACAATGAATGAATAATGTTTTCCTTCGTGTAGCTGGCTCTTTTTGGAGGATGAACTTTATTCCCGTATACTAGGTGATTTTCGTTGACTGATCTCGAATTTACCATTTGAATATTCAATTTCAAGAGGGGCATACCGAGTCCTATCTATATATACATAACTGAAAAAGAAGTAATATAATAGTCTGCGTTCAAAATAATGCAAGCAGATTCTTCGATTTTTCATTTTTTATTTGTTGTCTGCTCTTCGTATGATCTCAATATCACTCCTATACACATACCATGTCCATCTTCAGTGAGAATATATTTAGCTATTTTTGACTTGTCGATATATATTTTCTTTATATCATTCTCATGCTCTTTTATCCTTACTGATAGAGGTCTCATAGTTCCACCTTCATAGTATTTTTCACAACTGTGAATACAATTTTCCGATGATCATCCTTCATTTCTTGGTTTTGTATGAGTAAGAAGTGATCTCACTGTATTCTTAGTCTTGAATAGATTCGTTCCCGAAACGTCCACTACATAAGATGAGTAGAAATTTTTATATTTATCAAATATATTTGTCTTTTGAACATTCCTTCACAACCAAGGTATCACTGACAAAAAGGAGATTTCTTTTTGAGGTATCTCAGGTATCTCAGCTTATGAATCTGTCATTATTACAGATATACTGGAATAATTACTATAATTAGATTTTCTCATTTTTAGAAACGAGGAAGAGACTACCAGGGAAATTCAGAAAAACTATATAGCTTTGCCTTCCCAAGGAACAGAACTTCAGTATAGTTGAGCATTCCCAATAGCACGAAATATGAATTGGTGATTCTTCTTCACAAAAGTGCTTCATCTGGTTTGTAACAGTCATGTGCCATATCAGCCAGTACCCTATGAATAACCATACTAATTCGCTTCTCTTATACTAGTATGAAACTTTATAATTTACTGAAGCTACCGATGGATTCATTTGTGTTTTCCATGCACTCCAGACTTGATACTAATAGTAATATTGTTAATATACTTCAATCAACAATAAGTTATCGAAACCATTACAATGATATGCATAACAAATTACCGAGAGCGTCATTAAATGGGAGTATACACAGGAACATACAAGACAAGTAATATGCAATAGACTATCAGTAAAACACGAATAAAGGTGAAACACAAATATATAAATCATCTAAGAAAAGAATTCGTCAAGTGTGTAGAATTTCTTTTGGACCAAGAAGCCTTTGAGCCTATTTTTGAAAATGAAAATATTTGGCGCACTTTGTACATCATCACGTAAGTTATTATAGATTCTGCAGCCATTGTAATACAAGTTTCTTTGGTGAAACTTGGTCGAGTGCTTTGCCGGGAGTAAATCGTTCTTGAATCGACTTATAATGCTTAGATCTGTTGCAGCTAAACAATGAAAGATTCTTATCAACATAGCACGATATTTCATTTATGTAGGTATCAACTACGGTTAAAATTTTATCATTTTTATACGACTCCCTGCATGAGTGTCCCCAGGGAAGATTGCAGAGATTTCTTAAGACGGATTTTTGTAAAGTTAATATTCTTGAACAATCAGTGCCAGCTCCCCAATTCATTTTGCCATATCGAATTTCAAAGTGAAAATTCGCGTAATACAGAGTAAGGAGTATTTTTTGACTGCAGTGCTTCTTTAATGACCTCAAGGCATAGCAAGCTGATCTCAATTTGCCACAGAGATTATGTATGTGAGTTACTGATGAGATACTGACTTTTTTTTTTTCATCTGTGGACAACACGAAAGGGAAACCTATTGTGTTCGAGGAACATCTTGTTAGCCAGCGGTGGAATTTTGGGAAAGAAGGAAGGTGTTGGAATTTTTCTTGAATGTTTGGAGGTTGTAAGCATCAGGAAAGACTTCACTAGGCAAAGAATTCCACAACTTTGCCGTTCTATTGATGAATGATGCTTGGTATAGCGATGTTCGACAGGTCTCGAGCCTGACAGTGTAGGGGTGACCAGCTTGAGCTCGTCTGGTTTGTCTACTAGGAATCGCGCGTGGTGGCATAACAGATGATATTTCCGTTGAGCACCGACCGTGAAAGTACCTATAAAAAAGGCAAAGATCGCCGACCTTTCTACGATGATCTAGAGAGGTCAATGATTTGGTGAGTGTTGTGTCATCGACTAGGCGAATAGCTCTCTTCTGAATTGAATCTGAGAGCTTAAGCGTATGTTTGGGGGCTGAGCTCCAAACATGTGAGCAGTACTCCAGGACAGGTCGAATTTGTGCTTTGTAGATCATAAGCAGTTGCTGGGATGTGAAGTATCTCTTCGCACGGAAAAGAAAACCGAGTTTTTGTGAAGCAGTTTTCGCAATGGACCTCACATGATCGTTCCATGAGAGAGCACTGTTGGTGGTGACACCCAGCATGGATATTGAAGACCTCATAGGAACAGTGGTACCTGACATCATCAAATTGGGCATTGTGTGATCAGCCTTCTTGGTGAACATACAAGCTTGAGTTCAAGTTGCATTGAACTGTACTAGATTCTCAGATCCCCATTTCAGAATTCTTGTCAGATCCTCATTTGAAGCATCGACCTGTCTTCGCCTTGCACCTCTGGCCTCGTTGGATGATATAGGGGCTCTAGAGGAAAAGGCGGAATGAAGTGTACTATCATCCGCAAAGGTATGAACTGGGCTGGAGGTCACATTCAACAAATCATTGATGTGGAGCAAAAACAAAGTTGGTGCCAAGACAGAGCCTGATGAGAGGTCTACAATTCTTTGCCTTCAATATGACCGACAAATAGACCGAGTAATCCAATAAATTGATAAGATATCCTCCATTTCCCCTCCTATAAATCTTTCGATTGATTACATCCCGATAGAGAATTTCCAGCCTCAAGCCTCCAGCTTCAACTTTTGAAGCTTCCCTTCTCACACTTTTTCACCGCAAGGAAGATAATATCATTCTATTGTTGCAACATTCCCGCAGATATCTCTACTGTCATTCTCCCGAACATAATAGATTGATTGAATGGGAACCGAGATGGATTTTCCGTATTTAACGTGAAGCTAAAGAGTAAGCCGATAGCGGCAGAAAGTTTCCTGAATGGCAGAAGCGGATTTGGCTTTCTTAGAGGCGGTTTAGACGCATAAGCCTCATCGGAATCGGATTTTGAGTATGAGGAGGATAATGGAATATATACTGAATACATCAGATAGGGGACACTGATCCTCGAAATTATTATGCAATAATTATACCTTATGCTCTCTCTCTGATATTGTCAACTACTTTGATCATTGAACAGACTAGATAAGTAATCCACAGCCCTGGCAATACAGTTTGTTTGGAAGCGACATCTATAGTATCTATCTTTGTCTAAACAAGGATAGCAGCAGCTGATTCTCCCAGCACCAGTGCCGTGTTGTCAGAAGGGGTCGAATTCATTATTAATTCATAATGAAACCAAATTGAAAATCCGTAACAATTTCAGTGGTACTTTTCAGCATTTCTTGGTGGGAAAATCGACATCCTTATACTTCCTTCACATTGTTATGAAAAATTCGAATACATACAATCCTATGGTGATTTTTGTAACTTGCTTGTAATCAATAAACTTATTATGACCACGTCACAAGAAAAGTTCAATTCTCAACGCCATATGAAACAATACACTCACTATTCAGTATACACTGTGTCTACTTATTCTTTATCATAAATAACGTTAAATTTCAATAATGAACATTTATATCTTTGGCGATCAGTGACAGTGCATGTAAGTATATTTACGATTTCAAAGTTCAGTACCTATTAGTGGAAATAATTTTCAAAAAAGTGAAAAACTGGTTCTCAAGGCAAATAGATATGATTGCATATTTGAATGTAATTTTCAAATCTGAAGATGAAACTTTTTTATATCATTTCACGACATCGTCAAAAATGAAGGAGGTTTCATCTTGAGCAGAATTCATATATTTTGACGCAAAAAAATGATGTCTGATTATTTCATTTCAGGTAGATAGATGAAAATCGTTAATGAATATGTGTTGACAAGTATTATGACGAAATGTTATATAAACAATAAAATCATGACTCATGTGATTTATTATTATTGATTTTTGAATAGGGTTGTTTTTGTTAACATACTTCTTACTCTAACTTCCGTTGAATCTTTCGATTTATTTGCCTCATGATGGAGTCTTAAAGTGAAATATTTCTCCAAATTAGTTTGACTAGTTCCAAAAACAGTCAACGGTAAATTTCTCATTGTTGTGTGTACAAGAAGTATAGAAATATCCTTATATTTTTTATCAAAAATATTGATTGAGTCCATCATTATTCTCAGTGATTTGTCAGCAGCTTCGCATATTTTGACTACAAATGAGGAAGCATTTATCAGTGCTACATATTTTACCACGAGACACTGTCGCAGCTGACCTATGGGTATAATCAATGTAATCTAATCAATTCAATTTAAATTCATTTTTATCCATTCCATTTGGGAAAATGCTTCAAAATCTCGAATGATACGACTATGGTAACTCACCTATGAAATGACGTGTTTTGATCGCCGGTTCAAATTGTCTTTAACACACCTAACAACGTCTAACCATTAATCAAATCATCAAAACAGAAAATAAACTGAGTTTCTGATGAATTCTGGGTACACAAAACTGAACACAAGTTGAATAATATCGATAAATCAAAACGTAAATAATGACAGATACCAAACAAAGCAATAACCGCCGTTGACTGTCAATATCAAATTGCGGTGTTGCAACGTTGAGCAGAAAGTATTCATGATACCTAAGCTGGTTCTCGAGCCCCCAAGAAATAAAAATTGCTAAGTCTCAGAATAATGTAGCAATCTTCTATTAATCAGAACTGATTCATAATCGTCATGACCCAAATTTATTATTATATTTGTGCATTGAACTACATGAATTCATAAAGGACTTTAAATATTATGAACTATTTATCACTTTTTGATGATTGGATATGACAACACTGGCGACGATTGGGTACATATATTATGATAATTCTGGTAATTCATGTTAGCATCAGAATATTCGTTTTGTGATCCTTCTAGTGGGTTTGTTGTTCGGAGGTCAACTACTAATTGAACGCAATAAATCAACCGAAATTCCCTACGTCTTGATTCATTCGATTTCATTTTCGAAAGTTGTCACTTGATTTACACAAATTATCTCGTTATTCCAAACATTTGAAACGTTGATTGAGATAATCAATCTTACGATGAGAGGCTAGGCATAGAACCGCACTAGTTACAACTAAGAAGAAGTGAGACCAAATCGAAGCATATAATATAACCACCCAAATGGGACAGTCAATAACATAACAACATCAATCATTAACACCATTCCAGATTTTGCCAAGAAAACATCTCAACGACGTTCGACAATCGACCCTAACCTAACCTCGCGTCATATGTGAGCCACATATTTCAATGATGGAAAAAAAAATCTTCTTTGAATCGGATTCGAACTCCAAGCCACAATTTGAGAAGCATGCTTGCTGAAATATATCCACAGGTATCGCTGCGTTTGTTTATATCACTGTGAGAGAATGATTTCCATGAACATGAGTTTGATGATGTCAAAATTAAACCATATGACGTAGAGCAGTACACCTATAACGAACTATGAACCAATCGCAAGATAAAAAACCACAATCGACACAGAAATATCAATCATACAGAAAATCTGCGTATTGAAAACACTCAGAAATTTGTTCTCTCCTCATATTTATCGATATATTCCGTCTCAGAAATGGAATTCAAACATTTTCTTTTGGTTGAATGAGGGTTGATACGACATACCCTAACGCATTCCTCCTGTCCTGATACGAACATCAGAGTAATTTTGTTCTCGACAGGGCTGTAAGGAGATTATCAACAGATGGACGAAAAAATCGAGGCAATGTAATGAAAGTTCCACTTCGAAATATAAATATATCTCAACTATTTAGTTATTAACAGAAGAAATAAAAAGATCCAATATGAGATATTCCACAGTTGATCATGTCTAGATTCTTAGCGACTGATTCGAAGGTACCTATTACAGATCTTATACGAAGGTGAATTCTCATATATTCGTTCGTCGGAAATCTAGGTAAATTGTATAACAATTTTTGGAAGATAATATCAGAACATTGGAATTCAATTCTGCACAGTCAATCATATGGTTGACAACCTCATGTAGGATCAGGATGAATTAGTCTTCTTACATGCAAGCTCACAAATGTTAAGGTTATAAGATGCTTTCAATGAGATGATCCCATTGGAAGGTGTGTATCACATGACCTGTGACATAACCTTTTCAAAAACCGTCATTGCAGACTTTCAAGACGATCAGTATTCTGATATTATGGAGGCCAAACATTTCGAATCACTTTCGATCTTCCATTGTATAAACCAGTAGGTAATACAATGCATGCATACCTGCTATAGTTCAAACAACTGTTTCAGAGATGAGATTCAGTCGGATGAATTAGTGCTGTATGAGTTCATTAGTATAAATTATCGCAGCAAAATGATGATTCCATTTTAGTCATAATCAATTTTACAGTAGTGTTCGTTAAGTGTCTTTCTCTGAATACATTTCCTGCCTGACTCTATCCATCTCTGAAGTTCTTCAGAGCGACCCTCGAACAGAACTTCCGGTATATCCAAAGCAAACAACTCTGCCTGATGTTCGTCCCAGACTCGTGAGTGACGTTCAAAAGGACGACATGTAAACTGGAGTTCAGAGATGGGGACAGCCGCAAGGCGGTTCTACCCATCGCAAAAGTGTACAATAGTTTGGCGTGAGAGGGAGAATAAAAGCCGAAGCGTAGAACCGCACTCGAATTGGTCTACTAGGGAGCGTGATTGCTTCTTTAATGGCTCAAGTTACGAAGCAGTGGCATACCGAGTATGGTATGCTTTTTGATCTACATATCGTCTTCGTCTTCGTCTTCGTCTTCGTCTTCGTCTTCGTCTTCGTCTTCGTCTTCGTCTTCGTCTTCGTCTTCGTCTTCGTCTTCGTCTTCGTCTTCGTCTTCGTCTTCGTCTTCGTCTTCGTCTTCGTCTTCGTCTTCGTCTTCGTCTTCGTCTTCGTCTTCGTCTTCGTCTTCGTCTTCGTCTTCTTCGTCTTCTTCTTCTTCTTCGTCTTCGTCTTCGTCTTCGTCTTCGTTTTCTTCTTCGTCTTCGTCTTCGTCTTCGTCTTCGTCTTCGTCTTCGTCTTCGTCTTCGTCTTCGTCTTCGTCTTCGTCTTCTATTCATGTAAAATATGAAATCATTGCTCCAAAGTCAGTTTTGAGCTCTCTTGTTGGTTTCCCAGAAGAAATAGCTGGATAAATCATTTCAAGAGTTTGAGAATCACGACTGTACTCTCATTGGTGAGCTGTGAGTTTCGCCTATATGCATACGAGAACTGGAATACACTCTTAATTGCCAAAGAAAAGACAAATCATCAATCATCAGAATGGTGTGCCCTTCAATAGGTTGAAGATAATTTCCAACTCTCACAAAATCGATAGCACCTAGCTTAACAACTTGAACAATAAGAAATATCAAGTCAATGAATATTTTTGGAAAGCAATTGAAAGCCTTCTTCATTGGAGAATGTTTTTCATCATATTGGTTCCATATATTTGTTTTTTTTTTTTAGTATCGGCTGGATACTTCTTTCATCTCGTTTTATTTCAATCACCTAGAATATTTCTCATTTGAGCAATACAGCAATACTCGACTGATATCATTCAAATCAATATCCTCAGACGAATAAATGATACCGTTTATTTTCCCCCATGACTGAAACCACTAATTGACCAAACAAAGATTTTCCTCTTCAGACCTAAGTCGGAGAGCGTTGTAATCACCACCACTCAATTTTCCATTATTTTCCGCCACTAAAAATGTCAAATATTCAGTTAGAATTACGTGATTTTTCCGCGGCATTGCCATCAACGCTTCCGCATAAATAGCTGGGATTAGGTAGGTATCCCATTATTTTCGGTACGCGAGATGAAACTGAATATTGATATAGAATGAACAAACCGTAATGAAGCGGTTTACTTTTTGAGGATTACGAACTTTCGAATCAGGGCTCATGAATCTTATCATTTCTATATCCATGGTAGATTACCGTAGCTTACTTGAGTTGCATTTTCGACTCATCGAATGAGTTGAATTCACTTGTATCTTGAATGATATCGGATGAAACATTTTGGGATATTTCCTGGTTTTCTTTGTGATATGCTTTGTCATAATTTGTAATAGAACGAATGCCTCTCCCAAAAATGCCTCTTTTAAACTGAAAGTCACTTATTCGTCATGCAGATATCTGCCATTTTAGAGATATTCCATGGTCTGAAATAATATGATAAGAAATCAGTTAGGAGAATTGGAATAGGAAGAGAATTTCGCAGATTTCATTGAATCTAGATGACATTCTGGAAGTCTATGAGAGAATTTGATATTCGTGAAATGATCGAGAAATGCTGAGCTTTCGGGAAATACCAGAGCTGAGGAATGCATAGCAGAGGAGCTTGCAGTTCGAAAAACAGGAAGAAATCCGTTACAGCATAGCGGATGGTAATTATATTCACTTATAAAAGAAAACAGTTCAGAGATTTCTATGTCAAGCTCAATCTGGGATTGAACTTGATGTACCCATGAAGACAATTGCAAGATCTCAGTAAAATCATTGATTCACTTGGATTGCAACTGCATCATTTCCAAAACGCTCATCGATAAATTTCTGACCAAATTCCGTCATCCACCACTGTCAATTTTACTAGTGTAATTAATGATATTGATCTCCATTCGACCGCGTTAAAAAGCGAATCAAAAACCTTCCAGAAAGATTGAAGATCATGCGGACATTCACGACAGATGAGTCCTTGTGTATATCGCGGTTCGAGGAAATGTTTGCTGAAGCTCAATATCGAAACAAGTGCCAGATGGTACATTCCTAAACCAAGAGACGAGACCTAACTCAAGGTCACAATGCTAGTCAGGTCTATAGCGCTAGAATTCAGAATTTCAACCTTAAGTGAGACTTTCAGTTAGGTTCCAAAGTCCCATAATTCAGTTCGAGGTTGTGGCTGAAATTGTGGTATTTACCGTCTACTGACACTGTTATCATGCTTCATAATACCACGTGGGATTTTTATATAAAAGAGCTGAATTAGCAATGAGTGAAGCTGAAACATGGCTTGATATTAATTTACTGACTCTAAATGTGAACGAATCCAACTTCATGTGTTTCACCTTGAATAAGCGAACCTATCCCTGTGATGATACAATAAAAATTCACACCACTGAAGGCCATGACTTTGCAAATTGCAATTGCACTCAAAAAATCTTATTGGTATCTGAAACTAAGTATCTAGGACTATTCTCTGATCCACACATGAAGTAGCAGTATCACGTTGAGTATTTAACAACAAAAAATAAGGAAAATGAATTACAAATTTTATCAAATTAGACATTGGTTGCCATAGAAAAACCTCATAGATGTATACAAGGCCTAAGCAGAATCGGTTCTGAATTATGGTTTGTCGCATGGGGCTCTGCCTGTGAATCTGTTTTGTCCCCATCAATCATAGCCCAAAAAATCCTGAAAATCATATTATTCAAAAATGGAAGTTTCCCCACAGAGGAATTGTTTGAGGAGGCTAGAGTTCTGAACTGAAACTGAAACTGAACTGAAAAATGTTTGTAGATTAATACTGAATAATAAGTAAAATATATTGGTGAAAGTCGCGTTACATTTCCAAGCACCTCCTTCACATCAATACAAAGATCACTTCATTATATTGCCCCAAAAATAGTCAACATCATACACAATTTGAGAATTGACCTTATGAGTTTAACAAAAGAAAAATTGTATTCAGTTTGCTGGATGATAAAATCAGGACCTGCTGATGAAGCCGTCATATTAGTACTTAGTACTGTATCTTTCTTCTTCTTCTTTTTCTTCTCTCAAATACGGTTTATCTTCCAATTATTACTGGAAGTAACATGCAAGATTTCAATTGTTGAGTTAATTGGAAGAAGAAGTAACACACACACACATTCTTCCAAGAGAATCGTGTGTTACATTATATTACTGTAAAAATGTATCTACTATATGAAAATAAAACTCCTATTTTTTTTTGGTCTTCAGAGAAAAACGGTTAAAAAAAAAGACTACTCGACAAAGTGTCTTGTCGGATATTTTCAGCGGAATCTGGATACGCCTCTGTATTGCGAAGATAAACTCAGAATTAACAGGCTCTCACGAGGCATGAAAACACTCCAGAGACATCCGACGTTGTTACTCACTAGTTTTTTCCGAGGAGTGCCTTGGTGCCATATTCATCATCCTGCGCTATTGCAAGCTACTTATAAATCTTGAGTACGTGTCAAGGCTGGGAATCCGGCTTCATGGCGTGTTGCTTCACGTGAAATTCGTGACAGTCTCATTACTCATACTTAGTCAAATCGACTTGGATGGGGCGAAGGTTAGTCCATTTTTGTGATCGGATGAGTTATTATGCTCTGCTACGAATTTTGAGTTCTTCTGATTAAACCAGAACATATTCAGATTAAATAATTATATAAAAAATCATAAAATCATAAATAATCATAATCGAGTGATATATCATTTTGAAGGTAATCGAAATCTCTTACCAACGCTTCCTTGTCTTTGGAATTCGATGCAGTAGTTCTCGAGAAAACACGTTTATGGAAATAATCGGCTATACTAATCGCTTTTTTCCCTTTCATCAGTATTTCTCATTTTGTAGTTAGTTCATCTGAGAAGAGCCTTATGTTTTATTTTTTTCAAATCCTGTCTTATCCAACATTGAATGAAGAATCATTCATTTTAATGTCAGTTCCTTGATCTCTCAGTAAAATGCATAACCTGTTTCGTTTTCATTGAGCCACCCTGTATATGAAAAACTACGTTTGCACAAACTGGTGTTGAATTTTGGAATGACTGGAAAAAAATGTTCTTAGTAGTAGGGTTGAAGTCAGCAAATGAAGTTTCCTCAGATTTCCCAAAACTTGATCATCCCGATTCCTTTTGAACCATGAACCATGAACCGCACTTTTGAATACCATGAGCAGAAGATCTTATACAGGAATTCTGAATTCGCTTTAGTCTGGAGAGAACAATTATTTGCAAGAGTGCGGGGCCATAGACGTAATCGCGATATGAAGGACTAATATGAGGACTAATATAAAAGGATAACAGTGAAGGTCCAAGAACTGACCCTTGAGGTACTCCATACAATGTAGGTTGTATCCTGGATGATTCACCATCAAGAGTAATTGCCTGAGATGAAGCTTCTGATGCGGTTCACTGAAATCTGATGATATCCGAGATATTTGAGTTCTTAAGGAGATCGTGATCGTGGTCTTATGGTATCGAAAGTTTTAGTATAGTCAAGCAGACACGAGACTTCACCTCTATCTGCTGATCAAAACAAGTCAACAGGGAGTTTTAGAAGTGCAGTGGTTGTACTGTGACCAGGAAACAATCCAGATTGAGCTGACGAATTGATTCCTCGACTGAAAAATGAATAGAAAATTTGTTGTTGTCGAAGAGGAAGGATATATGAGGAATGCGTGGTTGAAAAAGAAGGTTACATAATTGCCTCCGAACTTATGATTTCGAATATGAAACTGTGATTTTGTGAGATTTTCTCTCCTCGTTCCTAGAAAATAAAATAGAATTGTCACTTTCCAGTGTCAAAACCATCCAACAGTGAAAAATCTTGCGGAGAGAAGTGTTCCAATTGTGTTGAGAACGTGAGCAGATTCGTTCCCGAAAAGTCCACTGAGATAATCAGAAGTTTTATTCTGATTGAATATATTTAGATTTCAAAATTTTCCGAAAACCAAAGTGTCACTGACAATTAGAGGATTTCTCTCTGAGGTATCTGGAGGTTTAATTTCAGACGCAGTTTTGGGGCAGATCACAAAACCTGTCCTTACTACAAAAATGTTGAAATAATTTTCAATCGGAGAGTCCACTAATATGAGTAGAAGTTTTATTCTGATTGAATATATTTATATTTCCAAATTTTCCAAAAACCAAGGTTTTACTGACAAATAGAGAATTCCTCTATGAGGTATCTGAAGGTTTAATTTCAGGCGCAGTTTTGAAGCAGATCACAAAGTCTGTCCTTACTACAAATACATTGAAATAATTTCCAATGACTTCTATTTCATTTTTCAGATACGAGGAGAGAAAATCCCATGAAAAGCTGGAAAATGAATGTACCACCTCCTCGAAAAACTCACAGACATTATGAAATTGTGAGTTTCGCGTAAGCCGTTCAACTTGTTTCCTGGAAGGTTTGCTTTATTTTTTCTCAGTGAATCTAAATTCCTCCAAGTATTCCAGGTCTGGTTCGGATGTTCTGACCGCTACTACAATAATTGTGTCATCTCTTGAGGTTTTTTTTCGATATTGATCTTTGAACATCATTAACGATGACCTGCATATTCGAATTTTCCATTCACAACAAAAAGAAGGTAGATATTCACCGTCATCTATAGTATATTTCTCGAAATGTCGAAATTTCATGCTGAATAGGATAATCTTCCCAACAAACTCTCCAGTATCATGCATGTAGAATCACCAATAATTGTTGAAAAACAATTCGTCGTCAGAGAAAGATAAATTGCAGGATGCCACCCACTTATCGCACAAGAATCCAGCACATCTCTGGATAATCTACATCTCCGAACAACAAACCCACTAGAAGGATCACAAAACAAATATTCTGATGCTAACATGAATTCCTCGAATTATCATAATATTAGTACCCAATCTTCGCCAGTGTTGTCATATACAATCATCAAAAAGTGATAAATAGTCCATAATATTTAAAGTCCTTTATGAATTCATATAGTTCAATGCACGAATATAATAATAAATTTGGGTCATGACGATTCTGAATCAGTTCTGATTGATAGAAGATTGCTACATTATTCTGAGACTTAGCAATTTTACTTTCTTGAGGGCTCGAGGACCAGCATGGTTATCATGAATACTTTTTGCTCAACGTTGCAACACCGCAATTTGATATTGACAGTCGACGGCGATTATTGCTTTGTTTGGTATCTGTCATTATTTACGTTTTGATTTATCGATATCATTCAACTTGTGTTCAGTTTTGTGTACTCAGAATTCATCAGAAACTCAGTTTATTTCCTGTTTTGGTGATTTGATATAATGGTGAGACGTTTTGAGGTGTGTTGAAGACAATTTGAACCGGCGATCAAAACACGTCATTTCATAGGTGAGTTTCCATTGTCGTATCATTCGAGATTTTGAAGCATTTTCCCAAATGGAACGGATAAAAATGAATTTAAATTGATTTGATTAGATTATATTGATTATACCCATAGGTCAGCTGCGACAGTGTCTCGTCATTGTTCATTTTCCCACAAAGAAATGCTGAAAAGTACTACTGAAATTGTTACGGATTTTCAATTTGGTTCCATCATGAATTAATGATAAATTCGACCCCCTCTGACAACACGGCACTGGTGCTGGGAGAATCAGCTCCTGCTATCATTGTTTAGAGAAAGATAGATACTATAGATGTTGCTTCCAAACAAACTGTATTGCCAGGGGTGTGGATTACTTATCTAGTCTAATCAATGATCGAAGATCTACATCGACTCTTCTGAATCCCACTTCTGATTTCCTCCGGAGTTGAGTCAATGCGCGAGATATCCTGCAGGCATATAGACGGACGCCGCCGTCGTAATGGCCTTCCATTATGCTATCGCAACGCCGAACAAATGAAAGGGAAAATGTTACATTTGCTACACGTTCGGACTGTCATGACTCGTAATTGGGTAGTTAGTTAGCAGAATAACATAGGAGAACGTTGTTTGCTAGACGATATTGTCAGCTCAGAATATCACATCGATTTCGGAAGTGGTTCACCGGAAATGTAGAAACTGTTCGAGTGACGGAACATCTTGAAATTTTTGAAAATTTCTAAGAAGCACCTCATTGATTTTATAGTTCTAGGATTCTGGTTCAGAGGTAGAGTTCCAGGTTTAGGTGTATTCGTATAACAATTTCTTGTAGATGCAATCAATGACAATAATGTATTTGTTCATTCGTAATAACTATAACACAGAGTGATCAAAGAACATAGATAATCAATGTCAACTTAAAAACGGAAAAGAAATAATTGATAAGGATCATCTCGAACACAAAAACCGAAGAAGATTGATATAAACTCAGTTACGAAAAACTGAAATGACATCACTAGAAGTGAGTACTCAATATTTGCAGGAAGTGACATAGTCTACTATAGTTTTTAAGATATTTTGATTTCATTGATCATGATTTTATGAATTGATTATGGTTGGTTGTTGGTTTATATTCGATTCTACATCTCGATATAAGTGTTCATCATTTATTGAGTCTTTACTACTATCAATATTTTTTATTTATACACTTCTTTATTCTCACGTATACTCTTCAACTCGTATTTCTTTCATTGGCGAAACAAGTGCAGCAGCTCTTATCGGGAATTGAACTTTATTATAAATTTTTTCTCTCTCATGGTGAATTGTATTTTGTATTTTTTTCTCATGAATGGAGTTAGATTATTGATATCATTTCATTATATATTATTATATACAATGATTTCGATGCTATTGCTTCTGCAAATTCGATTGGAACTATACTCGATAATTGAATTCTGATATCTCACGATGAGTTCATTCTTAAAATTCGTCTAATTTTAGATATCAGAGGTAATATAAGTACAGCTTTCACGGACGCTTTTTTGACTTTGATCATTTCAAAATACATATTTGTTTCCAACAAAATAATTGATGACAGTTACGGAATTTTGACACCTGAAGACCTCCAATCTAGACAGTGTCAAATATTTTTGTTATCGGTGTCTCTCTCTGGTGGAACTCCCGTAGAATTTGATATATTCGATATATTCGTGAATGAACTGGTCATTTCCACAGTGAGAATTCATTAAGGGAAATCCATATTTGATAGCAGTGAAGTCTTTCCTGATGCTTAAAACCTCCAAATTTTCAAGAAAAATTCCAACACCTTCCTTCTCTCCCAAGATTCCACCGCTGGCTAACACGATGTTCCTCGAACATTATAGGTTTCCCTTTCGTGTTGTCCACAGATACAAAGAAGAGAACAACAATTGGATAATAATGAATGGCCGGTAATGGTACTCACAGTAATAACAAAATTGAAGAATTCATTGAAACATTCACAGATAACGTTAACAACAAATTTGAAGGATAATGAATTTTTTCGACTTGCCTCCGTTTTCACTGCTAACTGAGTTTATATCACAATTTCATTGAACTTGTTCTAGGAGTATATCTGGTTGCATCATTTGGGAGAACATTTTTTTTTCCTTCACAACTATGTGGTATACGAAATTTTCACAACAGTGATAAAATGAAGATAATTGATCATTCTTCAAGCTCAAAATTTGAGAATCGTATTGCTACCCCTAAAAAAGTTCTGAAAAAAAATTTCAAGGGGTGAGGGTGGTCTTAACCTCTCTACAATTTCTTTTAGGTTCCTTCGATTACCAAAAGGAGAGTAATTTCATCGAAATTCCATGAAATTTGTTTTACTTATTTCTGAACAGCATACAAAAATGTGTTTCTTCATGTAAACTTCGAACCCTTTTCACGGTACATTCCGGCACATAAATAAACTGGGTCTGATCAACTTATTTTGACCTCTTTCACAAGTGGTAGCTCTCTGTCCCAGCAATTTCGGGACACCCTGTATACATACAAATCATATGGGTCAAATGATAACTAGGAACATTTTCAGCAAAAGTTTTCCAAAAATACTGTCTTGAAATCAACATCATCATCGATTTACATTTCATGGACCCTCAATGATCTTTCCCTAACCTGGTCCTTTTGCAGGTCCCCTGGGAATCGATAAAACTCACTTCGGGTATCAATGGAATACACAAAACAGATTGCTCGAGTGTTCTTTCCAGAGGAAATATCTCTTTCTCAACTGATTGATTATTCAATTTCTCGTTCAGTGGCTACTGTGACAAGTTCACCAAAATCTAATATACAGGGTGTTCCGTTGATCATGTTACAAACTTCTAGGGTAGATGAAACACACGAAAATAAGAAAAAAAGTTCATGTGAACATGGGTCCGGAAACGCTTCTTCAGGGAGCTAGGGCCCTTCGAAGATGACCTTCAAAAACTACTTTTCGTTTTGTAGCTTCGGTACTACTGCAGCTATCGCAACCAATTTTGGGACATGAAATCTAGTTCGTAGGTTCATCAATTCGAGCCTTCCGGATTTTGTCACCTTCAACCAGGGGCGTACAAACCAGGGGGGTATTTGGGTAAATTCGACCCTACTCCTCATAGGCTTCAATTTCTTACCATTTTTATATCTGATTATGATTCTCCAATGCCTATTACATAAAAAAGGTACTCTTGTGAAAATCGCTATCTGTCACCGTTTCCTCCGAAAATGGCTAAATCCAATCAATAATAAATTATTGGTCTTAAACCAATTATTACGTTGAAATATGAAAATGAGGTGACATGATCAACGGAACACCCTGTATATTCATATTATTATACCAGTTGAATCTCTATATCCGTCTTGTATATTAGGGCTGTCTTCTCGAACGTATCTTCGAATGTAGTCCTACCTTCTTTCTTCCTAGAAAGAGCTATTGCATGTAGTGTGCATGCTTCAGCATTCTTCCAGTTCTGGAGTTCCAATATGGCGGCTCACACGATGGATGAGTATGAAAAAAGTCATAAAGTTGAAGTTGGACATTATTTTCACGAGAAATATTTTATAGAGACTAGACTAGACTTTTCACTTCTGGGAACATTTGGAATTTAGGCTTGCTTGCATTTATATTCATATATTTTTCGCCCCATTCCTAGTTTTTACCAAGTTCATACCTTCCAGCCGCTTAATCCTATGCATAGAATAGACGAAGGAAGTTTCCGTGAAGTAAAACGAATAAACGTGACTGAGGATAATAATTACCCACGTAATATTCTGGAAAGGAAGGATTAGGAAGTACGGAACAAAAGCTGATTCAGTAGAATGTCTGTTCGAATGATTCATGATCGTACAGCGAGAGAGAAAAGTGGTAGGGGGAGTTCTGAGGAGTTCGGACCAGCGACAGTGGTCCCGAATTTGTCTCCTGCTATTATTCTGTCTGCCACGTTATATAAATAGCTCCGAAATGATGACATCTCTCGTACCCACTGTATATTTGTTTTGGTTTGCCTTTTGTCTTCGTCTATCCATTCTCGTAGATTTCCTAGGCGTGCCACAGCACTTGGTAGCAGTGAGCATTGTTCATCTGTGCGACCACAACTCATTGCTGTTTCAAGTAATCGAATTCTCAACTAGAACCACATTCGTAATGAGATGTTCTCATTGAACAGCATCATTCGTTCTGAAAGTTCACGAACTCACATGCTTTATTTTCGGATTCAAATAATAATACTAATGATAGTTTATTCATCGATATGGTGAATTGGACAAAAATTGAAAAAAAATCATAAGTGGTAAGAGATAATGTGGTACTATTCTATATAGATACCAATATGTAGTATTGAACAACGTATAGTCTGACTATAGAAAAATTGATCATGGGGTACCACAGGGTTCAGTCCTCGGACCTTCCTTATTCATTGTATACATCAATGACTTGTGCCAATACACTGCACCTACTAAGTTTATTCTATTCGCTGACCATACAAACCTTTTATGCTCTGGAGGATCTTATAATAACCTTACTGAAGATGAACGAGAGTGTTAGTACAGCCAAAAGATGGTTTGTTCAAGATGAACTCAAATAGAATGAAAATGAAACTCAAAACATGATAGTTTCTTCATACACAAATTACAGACGACAGATTGAATTGGTCCAATCAAGTAGATCATGTGGTTCGAAAATTGTGTAGTATTCTGTTTTTACAAATTGCAGTGCCTTGAAAATGACATATTATTCTTCATTCCATCCAGTGCTATGGTATCTCATTTTGGAGGAATTCAACGAATGCTATAGCAGTTATCAGATGTCAGAATATTGGCTTAGAGACCATTGTCTTCAACATTTCATTCAGCTTGGTATCAGGCCACTGCCTACTCTGTACATATTAACAGTGTTTTTGAGAATACACCAAAATGTGAACAAATTTTCCAGATTTTCTGATTCACACAATTATAACACAAGATCGGTTGATTTACTGACTATTCCGTGACATAAATTAGCTGTTTGCAGCAAAAGCTCCTTGAACCTCAATCTCTTTAACATCCTTGATAACTGTGTTGAAATATTGGAATTCATAAGAATCAAAACTGCGACGAAAAAAACATTCTGCTCAATTATTGTTTTTAATGACATTGATAGCTATATCATCTCTATATCATTGTGCATTTACTTTCAATCCATTTTTATAATAATTTTTTATTTCGATTCTCTGTATTTTCTTCTGCAGATATTCCGATTTGTTCTAACTATTTTCATCTATTCTTTTTTTCCGATATTCAATGTTCGAATTTTCAATATTTTTATTGATCAATTGTAATTTTGTTTATCGATTTCCAGCAGAAATTCATGTAATATTCATAGTGCTGGAATATTCTTTCATCAATATCATTTTATATTCTCGACTTTGAAGTCATATTGCGACTAGCCATAAATGTTTAGCGTACATAACATGTTCAAATGGACATACCTCTACATCTACTTCTACTTAAGCACCCGATAAAATAAACACGAAACTCATGCAACTGATCCTCAGAACAATAGTTCTGAGGTCAGTTACTGTGTGAGGACTGTGAGACAGCAACATATTTTAATAATATAATGAAGGAATGAATAAGTTCATGACAAAAGATGAACATGAACATAATAATGATAAATATACCTTGTGTTCCTTCATTGATTGATTTTGACTTTATCATTTTCGTTGCAGTTTTAAGAAGAGAATACCAACTTCTATTTATATATGAACAAGAAGCGATATCGTCTCCTCGTTCAGGAGAATCGATATGAAATTCTACCTTCTGATACCTAAAAGAGGAACTCTCTATCCCTCAGTGACACCTTGATTTTCAGGAAGAATTTAAGAACAAAGTTGGGTAGTTCTTTTCAATAAATATAATGTTTCTCATCGTTATGTTCATGATGGTAGTTCTGACACTACACAGAGACATAACAAAATTTTTGGGAACCAGGTGTTCCTTCATTAATTGATTTCGAATTCACCATTTTCAAATTCAGTTTCGAGGAAAGGGTGCCAAATTCTATCTAATATCAATTGAACACGAAGCAATATATTCAGGAGAATGCATCAATAGCAGATTCTTTGATTCTCCTTCTTTGATTGTTGTCTTCTCTTCATATGATCCTCATATCACTCCAATTGACCATATGTTGTTCATCTCATCTGAAATAAGGGAAATTTTGATTGGAACCCATGTTCAGATACCTACTTTTCTATTAATTTTTATGTATCAATGTAATACTAATCTTCTTTTGCTCTACACATAGATATATGTGTATCCTGATATATACAGGGTGAGTCAAAAATGTATACCGAGCTTTCTGGGGGTGATAGAACATTGAAAAATAAGTGTAGTTTGATGATTAAACTCATGGCCCAAAATGCATATTAAGGGAGATATATCCTTCCAAAGTTGATAAAATTAAAATAATTTCTCCCCATAACTTCTGAACGATGAAAGCTACCCGATTGAAATTCTGTGCATGAATGTATGTTGTCAAAATACATTTTTTCGTCACACTTCCACATTTCTGATATCGTTATAAAGGGTGATTTCAGAGGGTGAGTCATTATTTTTTGTTAGAAAACTTTTTTGCCTGTATTATTTTCGGTGAAAAAACAGGAGCATTTGATGGAGCGAAGAAAATTACATGTAAAAGGTACTCTTATTCAAATACAAAAAATTGAGCCGTTCGTGAGATATTTGAGTTTTTGTAGTTACATGATATCAGCAGATTGATTTTATTCATCGCGAGATTCATCGGTAACAATATTATAGCAGGCCATGATGAATAATTTTGTTCTCAATTTTGACGTTCATGTCATCAACATTCGAGTCAACATTGATGTAGTCGATTTGTTCGTGTGGTTTTTCTGTGTCATTTATCACTGCGATTATCAACTGAGATTTTAAGAAATATGGCAGGTTATTCGTTCTCTGAACAAACTGATATGCTTCTAATGCTCGGCGAGTGCTTCGGAAATGCAAATGCTGCTGAAATATCGTTATACCGATGAATCTCGCGATGAATAAAATCAATCTGCTTATATAAAGATATGGATCCTTACCACATCAACCATTTCCAAGAAAGGTGAGAGAGAATAAACTAGAATTAGTATCGATTTCAGCAGGAATTCCAATTATTCATATTTTCATTGTAAATAATATATTAATATGTATACCATTCATTTTATCTACCTAATATATATCCTAAATTATTCCAAGGAGCTGCACAAAACAAGCACCTTGAGTGCTTAGGTGAACCCTTGGAGTTATAAAGGATAACCGTCATAAATTGTATGTATACAAATATCTTGTTATTATGGTTTACGAATAAATTGAATTGAATTGAATCATGAAACTACAAAAACTCAAATATCTCACGAACGGTTCATTTTTTGTATTTGAATAAGAGTACCTTTTTCATGTAATTTTCTTCGCTCCATCGAATGCTCCTGTTTTTTCACCGAAAATAATACAGGGGAAAAAAGTTTTCTACAAAAAATCATGACTCACCCTCTGAAAACACTCTTTATAACAATATCAGAAATATGGAAGTGTGACGAAAAAATGTATTTTGACAACATACATTCATGCACGAAATTTCAATCGGGTGGCTTCCATCGTTCAGAAGTTATGCGGAGAAATTATTTAAATTTTTTCAACTTTGGAAGGAGATATCTCCCTTAATATGCATCTTGGGCCATGAGTTTAATCATCAAACTACACTTATTTCTCAATTTTCTATCGCCTTCAGAAAGCTTGCTACACATTTTCGACTCACCCTGTATACTATACCTCGTATTCATTTCATCTTGTGAATTGATAATTCATTATCATCATCATTTCATTTTTATTAATGAAGCATAATATTTCACCAATATACACTGTTTATCCTTGTGATGTCTCCCCATGAAATACTCTCAGAAAATAATAAATATATCCCGAATTCCACTCGAAGTGTTGGGAAATTTGAGGACAACTCTTCCTACTATCTTGAAACTATAATATTCACAGGCAACTATGATCCTCATGCAGTCTATATTTCTCCATCATCTCACGAATCCTCCAACGACCTATCTAAAATAAAGGAAATTTTGATTGGAACCCATGTTCAGATACCTACTTTTCTATTCATCTTTATGTATCAATGTAATACTAATCTTCTTTTGATCTACACATAGATATATGTGTATCCTGATATATATACTTCACCTCGTATTCATTTCATCTTGTGAATTGATAATTCATCATCAACATCATTTCCTGGTGTTTTTATAAATAAAGCATAATATCTCACTAATATACACTGTCTGTCTTTGTGATGTATCCCCATGAAATACTCTCAGAAAAAAATAAATTTATGCCGAATTCCACTCGAAGTGTTGGGAAATACCTAGAATTTCAGGACAACTCTCCCGACTATCTCGAAACTATAGTGTTCACAGCCAACTATAATCCTCATGCAGTCTACATTTCTCCATCATCTCACGAATCCTCCAATGACTTGTCACCAGGGAGCAGCAGCAGCTTCTCCATCGAATTACGAAATCATCAAAATTCCATATCCTGCGATGAGGAATCCGTTGATTTTTCGTCACCTGGTAATTCTATCAACGGTTGATTGCAGTGGGACAGGCGTTAATCGGAAATGGGACGTAACTGGGCAATGATACAGGGTACGGCAAGCGGCGGAATCGAGTTAAATTGGAGTTTGTATAATGTCGGGAACATGATGAGTAGTTGGGACTGGCTGCATCTACTCGGGGTCGAAGGTATTTTCCGTTGAATCTTTCAATTTATTTGCCTCATGATGGAGTCTCACAGTGAAATTGTTCTCCAAATTACAAATACATTTATTCAAAGGTGAAATTTTTTTACAAGGGACAAAAATGACAAATAATCATGAATGAATGTGAGTACTCAGTAAGTGATTTAACACTTGTTTTGAGACGAAAACAATAAATATCAAATAAATTAACGTAAATTAAATTATACGTCCTACATCAGGACAGGAATCGTTGAAATACTAGAAGTACATAAGATAATGAAACTACATAAAATTATAAAAATACAAATATATGATTGGAGAGTGTTGTTGAAATAAAATTTTTGTACAAACATGTGGATTCAGAGAAATCGATACAGTAATCGTAAGATACTAAAAGTACATAAGAATTATAAAAATACATAAAATTATAAGTGTACGTACAAGTACATGACTGGAGAGTGTCGTTGGAGTAATAAAATTACAAACGTGGATTTAGGAAGACAAAGTTTGGAATGACTTATAAACTCTTCATATTCTATATCAGCTACGCTGAAATCAGTGGATAATCTTAGTTTGTGTATACTTTGAATATATTCAAGAAACGATGGCGAGATGTATAATCTTTCTAGGATTGCTGAATATGTAATATTTGAGTTGCTGTTTGAAATTTGCTGCAGATCTAATATTTTTCAAATTCTCAGGTAATGAATTAAATATTTTGGGAGCAATGTAAGGATATGCTCGTTGACAAAGTGTTTTTGTCATTTGTTGAACAAGGAAGTGATGTCTTTGTCGTGTGTTATAATTATGTGCTATATGTTTGGTTTGATGATATTTCAAGTTAGCCGCAAAGTAATATAACTGTCGGACATCGAATATTTTGGTTTCATTGTAGAGTTCATCAGTTGGATATGTTGGTTCTCTCGAGGTAATGATTCTAAGGAGTCTTCTCTGTACTACTTCCAGAGAGTTCAGGTGAGTATCAGTTGTGCTGCCCCATCCTAATAACCCGTAGCGTAGGTGACTCTCAACTAAGGCAAAGTATGTGGTTTTAAGTTGAGACATTGGCAGGATTTTTTTGAGGTGCCTGAACTTATATAGTAAGGTCTGTAATTTTACTCATGGATCACACGAAAATTGAGTCCCTTCATTGAATTATTACTTCTGTCATCGACTATACATAAAGTGTGTCCAAAAGCTTTCAGGCCAGCAGATAGTTCAGTTATTTGCAGGAAAGAAAATTGGAAAAAAATACGTGTCGTAGGAGACTGTGAGCTCGTTCATGCAGCATAGTGAAGTCCACCCCCTGGCAAACAACCCGCGAGAAACCACCCCTAACTTTCCTTCTCAAATTGCATCCCCATATTGTTCTGGTTCAACTTACAGTGTATTCAATGATACATCATAATATGTAGTTGTGTAGATAGTTAATCGAGAAAATTGAGTTCGTTAGTGGGTAGATTGCAAATAGTGGACCTGTTTGATGACCTACACGTTCTCCAGATCTCACTCCACTGGACTTTTCCCTATGGGGATATTCGAAACGAGTCTTCGGAACTCAATGAATGAATATTGAAGATTCAGTCCAAAAAATTTCTGAGGCTTGTGATACCGTCAATCCGGAAATGATTAGAGCTTCCTATACTCTGGCAAGTGCTGGCCAACATTTTGAACAATTTCTGTAGTATGATGAATCACTCAAAACACAGATGAGCTTATGAATCAATATTTCATGTGTATTTTCATTTGCCACAATTCTGCATGCCATTCTAGCTACCATGATACATCATTGAATGAGAAATGAAACGGTCTAGAAGTTGAACCAGAACAAACATGGGGGTGCAATTTGAAAAACAAAAGTCAGGGGTGGTTCCTCGGGGGTTGTTTGCCAGGAGGTGAATTTTGCTATGCTGCACGAACGAGCTTATAGTCTCTTACAACACGTATTTCATTTCCAATTTTCTTTTTTGAATGACTGAAATACCTGCTGGCCTAAAAGCTCTGGGACACCCGGATCTGTCCTCTTGTCCACGCTATACAGGGTGATTCAAAAATGTGTACCGAGCTTTCTGGGGGTGATAGAACATTGAAAAAGAGTTTGATAATGTTTTTGGTACTTTTAATTAATACATAGCATTAAAAGCATATCAGTTTGTTCAGAGAACGAATAACCTGCCATATTTCTTAAAATCTCAGTTGATAATAGCAGTGATAAATGACACAGAAAAACCACACGAACAAATCGACTACAACAATGTTGACTCGAATGTTGATGACATGAAAGTCACAGTTGAGAACAAAATTATTCATCATGGCCTGCTAAGATATTGTTACCGATGAATCTCGCGATGAATAAAATCAATCTGCTGATATCATGTAACTAAAAAAACTCAAATATCTCACGAACGGCTCAATTTATTGTATTTGTATAAGAGTACCTTTTTCATGTAATTTTCTTCGCTCCATCGAATGCTCCTGTTTTTTCACCGAAAATAATACAGGGAAAAAAGTTTTCTACAAAAAATCATGACTCACCCTCTGAAAACACCCTTTATAACAATATCAGAAATGTGGAAGTGTGACGAGAAAATGTATTTTGACAACATACATTCATGCACAAAATTTCAATCGGGTGGCTTTCATCGTTCAGAAGTTATGCAGAGAAATTATTTTAATTTTATCAACTTCGGAAGGATATATCTTCCTTAATATGCATTTTGGGCCATGAGTTTAATCATCAAACTACACTTATTTTTCAATGTTCTATCACCCCCAGAAAGCTCGGTACACATTTTTGACTCACCCTGTATATGCATATTCTTTTTGTCAAACTTATTAGGTGAGCTATTGTTTCTTAAATGAATAGATGATCTCAAAATGAAACTACAAGAACAATCTTTAAGTTCACTAAGATTCTCAGTTTTCTGTATCATCCTATCCTTGTCTTCTTCCAGTCGCTAGAAATGTTGTTCCTACGCAACTACTGACATGCCAACATTTATCACGTCCACCCTCGAAATAATATCTAATCTTCTTCTTATTTTCCTTCGACATTCACTCGTATGAATGGTTGACAATTCTCTGTGGAAAATATCGGTATAAAATTGACTGAATATTTTGTCACTGGGAAATATATTGTCTCCGATATCTGTAATAGAGAAAGATGCATCATTCAGAGATATTTTGCTCTCGAGAAGAACGATCAGTATGAAACAGGAGAGTATATTATCGATTTCACGTCGTATATTCTGAAGAATGTATTACCATGAATCAATAATGTACTTTCATAATGCATCTCATGTCAGAGTTCATAGTTCGTGAAGTCTCACCGAAACAATTGAATTGAACTTCAAATTTGATTTCGAACTTTTCAGTGGGTATTTCTTTGAAAGCGTGATTCAATAATAACTAACGATGATACAATGTACTGTTTGTTCCATCAGTTGAGGGAGTCGAATTTGAGGCATTCATAAGACGAGAACAATGTAGAAATGAATAACTAAAGAATTTAAGTGGACCAAATCATTTTTCAGCTTTCCGTGGGAATTCCTCTCCTCGTTTCTAAGAGATGAAGTAGAAGTTATTGAAAATGATTTCGATATATTTGTAATAAGGACAGACTTTGGGATCTGCCCCAAAATGTCACTGCGCTTGAAATTGAACCTTCAGATGCCTAAAAGAGGAATTTTCTATTCGTCAGTTACACCTTGTTTCTGAGAAATTTGGAAATACAAATATATTTAATAAGAATAAAACCTCTACTTATCTCGGTGGACGTTTCGGGAATATGCTCCCGTTCTCAACACAATTGAAGCATTTTTCTTCGCAAAATTTTTCTTCTCAATTTGACACTGAGAAGTGACAATTCAATATATTTATATTTCCAAATTTTTCAAAAGCAAGGTGTCACTGACGTATAATTTCAAGCGCAGTGACATTTCAGGACAGATCACAAATCTGTCTTTACTACAAATATATTGGAATAATTATGATAAACAAGGAGAGAAAATCCCATAAAAAGCTGAAAAATTAATTTTCCACCTCCTCGAGAAACTTACAGACAGTATTAAGTTTGAGGTGCAAAACTTTTTCAAAAATCTAGCCATTTCCAATCGGATCGAAGCATTCGAAAGCTGCATTCTCTGTCCTAAAGATTTATTGCTCAAAACTCATATAATTCCACCGATTCATGATATACCAGGTGTTCAAAAAAAATATGACTGAAGAAAAAAGTTTGGATGGTCCTTTATTCCTCAGGATTTTTTTTAATATCACTTTTTCCAGATCTTCGAGGCAATATCTCAAAATGTTTTTGTGATTTTGGCCTTATCTCATACAGGATGTGGAAGTTCCATATATATTCACGCATCTCTGATAATTAGAAGAAATCATAGAGAATATTCGAATCATAATTCAAAAACATCTCAAGGAACAACACTTACTTCAACAAAAATAACTTCACTTGAATAAAATCAAAATCTCTCGGAATGGAATGATTTACAATTTGTGAGCAGATTGAGATGCATCCAATATTGATTCAAAGATTCGGAAAAAGTGGTTCACAAAGAATACAAAAAAATCCTGACAACTGGGGGTATATCCAAACTTTTCATTTTCGGCCATACTTTTTTTGAAGACCTGGTGTATCATAAATCGTTATAATTTGATAAATTTTGAGCAATGCATCTTCAGTAGAAAAATGTAGCTTTCGAATGCTTCAATACGATTGTTCAGGAATGATGTATTTTCCTCTTGATATAATCTGATTGCATCAAAATTCACAATCATGGTTGCACATAATTCTACTCAAAATATATATTTTGCCCCGCGAAACCATGCAATGCAAGAGGTGATACGCCACTGCCAGAAGCCTCCAAAAAATCGGAGATACTGGCTAGTCCCAAAAAAGTGTGTACTTCACTTCACTTCGAATATCTTCGAACACTCGTGACGATAATAATAATATGTCCCTTAACCCAATGGACGTTTGCGATTTTCAATACTAGCCGGGAGAAGAACAGCTGTGAAGAAAAAGCAATTGGTAAGTCCCTCCTTGCATTGCCGATTATCAATTTTCATGTATGAACTTCTTTACAACCTACAGTCCACTGCTCAAACTCGTACAACGATTATAATACAGGGTAACTCTTAATCTAGTTCTCAACTCCATTCCTCATGAGATTCGTAGACCGAAGTCTAGTGATGTAGTTGATTGGTGAAAAACTTCACTAAAAGTTATGACTAGCACCCGTGTTGAGAGCATGGGCCTGAAGAAAATTTCCATGGAAGATAGCAACCGGTGTTCCAGTGAATATCATGGTTAGGTAATCAAAGTCCACCTGCCTTTGTCGAACCAAATCTGGATCTACAAAGAACAGACTCCTGTTTCGACCCTGATAGTGCCCTTGTAAGCCTTCCAGACGAATAAGGCCTTTCACTATAAGGCTTCCCTCACTCTTCCTCTGTGACTTCAAGCATAAATATTTCGCAGCGAGTTCGAGCTCTTCAAGAATGAACAAACGAGTTCAAAGATTAGTGAATTTTATCAAAAGCAACTAGTTCCTGCTCGAGCAGGAAAAACGTAAGAGGAAAAAATGGAGTATCAAAACGCTGCTCATTGAATGATAAAACAAACCATTCATCACTTCTTTGCCGCTCCGTTAACTCAGTATATCCTTCAAGCAGCAAAGAAACATCGCATACTCGTATCACAGTTGGCAGGAACAATTCTTGTTTCACTTGTTCCTGTTCTCCCCCTTCAATTAAATCCGCCTGCTAGGATAGAGGGTCCCGATAAGTGGCGAAGAACAGAGAGGAAGTGCAACAGCAATCCGGATACGGATCTTGCATCGCATTTTGTCGTCGCGAACAGAAGACGCTATTACAGCGTCTAATGGTTATGAAAAATTTGATTAGGGAAATCTTGTTAGTGGAATGTAGTGGGAGATTCACCAGAGCAGCATAATTTTGGAGAGTTATGGAGGGGGGAACCCAGTCAGTGTACTCGCTCATGACGTTCTGAGGATGAGGGAGAAAATTTTCCCTACATTGGGTTAAATACATTCTGTGATGTCTTGGGGTTTTAACAATAAAATGCCGATGATGGTAAATGCTCTATTAACCCCAAACTTACATACACTTACAGAACCCAAATCTACACTGTCCTGAATAGGTGGTGCTGATCGGTACTCGCGAAAACAAGGAAGGACATGCGCAATTGTCTGAGGCATTAGGTAGCTTCAACTGACTGTACAGGATGTCACACTTTCGAAGGCATGATGGAAGTCTTCATTTGCCACAAACCATCCCAAGATGGATCCAAATGGAATTTGCTGCGATATCCAGTTCAGACTTCAGTTTAGAAAATTATCAACGCTCAGGAAAGTCAAATAATCATATTGAGTTTTAAGACAGTTATCATCGTGATAAGGATTGGACATTTCTCTAATTTTCATCGAATTCCACTCTCAATTCCTAGTAGACAAACCAGGCGAGCTCAAGCTGGTCACCCCTACACTGTCAGGCTCGAGACCTGTCGAACATCGCTATACCAAGCATTATTCCTCAATAGAACGGCAGAGTTGTGGAATTCTTTGCCTAGTGAAGTCTTTCCTGATGCCTACAACCTCCGAACTTTCAAGAAAAATTCAAACACCTTCCTTCTCTCCCAAAATTCCACCGCTGACTAACACGATGTTCCTCGAACATTATAGGTTTCCCGTTCGTGTTGTCCACAGTTAAAAAAAATGTACAATCAATTACTTTAAATTTCACTCTCCTAAACCGCAGTACATTTCCACCAAGCTGAAAAATGGAGTTCACATAATCTAATTTCGAAATACAGAATTTGGAAATATATATATATATATATATATATATATAACTATAGCTAACGATATTTCTGAGTATATCTGGAATGTTCATTTTTCAGCTTTAATAATATTGCTACTTGTTCAGTTGATATAGATAGAACTTGGCATCCACTTCTGAAACTTGAATATTAAAATGGAAAATTCGATATCAATTAATGAAAACACCTTGTAACCAGAATTCCTCCGTCTACCAAATTGTCACTTTTCAGTGTCAAAACCGAAAACATTGAAAAATTTTACAAAGAGAAAAATATTTTAATTGTGTTGAGAACGGGAGCAGATTCGTTCCCGAAACGTCCACCAAGATAAGTAGAGGTTTTATTCGTATTAAATATATTTGTATTTCCAAATTTTTTCAAAAACAAGGTATCACAGACCAATAGAGAGTTTCTCTTTTAGGTATCTAAAGGTTTAATTTCAAGCGCAGTGACATTTTCGGCCAGATCCCAAATCTGTCCTTACTACAAATATATTGAAATAATTTTTAATAACTTCTACTCTATTTTTCAGAAACGAGGAGAGAAAATCCCATAAAAAGCTGAAAAATGAATGTTCCACCTCCTCGACGATTGAAATCCAACTGTCGGCAAAAACATTTTTTTTATTGATCTCTTCTACTGATCGGCGAGAATAAAATTGCTTCTTGTTCAGTTGATCTTTTCTGAAACGTTCACTACACTAAGATGAGTGAAAATTTGATATCTATCAAATTTTTTGTCTTCATTTTTTCTAACATTTTGCCACTGACAAATAGAGATTTCCTCTTTCAAGTCTCTGAAGGTTTGATTCCAAGCGCAGTGTCATTTTGGGGCTGATCATACATCCGTCCTTACTACAAACATCGAAATAATTATCATAACGAGGAGAAGAAATTCTCGAAAAAATGAGAAATTATTAATGAATTGAGGGCAGCTCAAATATTTCGAATTTCATTTTCGGTACAATCAATCACACGTATTAACCTTCGCAGCTGGATATATCCCATTATCGAATTCATTTCAATTTCCCGTGATGATTTCCTAACAATAACTCCATGTATTGCTCATCAGTATTATTTTCACCTCTTCTTTCTTGTAAACAACCTAACCTGCGGAATATCGGATCGGTATATGATCCGATGAAAAACTAGTTCTCTTCAATGGTGTTGACACAAACTATATAGGTGGTGATATCATAGATTACTGTCAGCGATATGGAATCGGAGAATTGCATTTCAATGTGAATTCGATAAGTGATTGATTATCTGCCATCAGAACCTACTTATAGGAGACCAAGCTAGTAAAATTGTAATGTCTGATGGATCAAGGATTCGATAGTGTTGATGTAACTGACCCTGTACGAATGAAATGATTTCCTGAATGTGTGAACATTGGGAACCACCCCGGACTTTGTCTTGATGATTCGATTCTGGGACTATTCAATTTCGAACTCCAAACAGTGGTGCACCTGGATGAATGATCACAGTAGTTTTTTTCCTAGGACCAGAATATATTCTGACAATCAGATCTGGGATCAGAAATATCAGACATCGAAGAGTGACCAAAACTAGTAGTAAGAAATGTCAATTATTGATCACAGGTAGAGAACACAGATTTCCTAGTTCGAAGGTATCATACATAATGATATCAAGGAGCATCAGCCCCACTGATCGAACACTGTTTTCGTAAAGGAGTCGACAAAGTGGAAGAGTAAGACAATGGCAAAGACTTCCAGGACTGGTGCAGGATGAAGATAGATAGATAGATAGATAGATAGATAGATTTTATTGGTCCATTTAAAAGAACTTTTACAAGTTATGGGACAAGTCACGAAAATACTCATATATGTAAAAAGTCACTTTAACAGATTCAAAACATAAAATATACAAACAAATACATTTACTTATACTAATATATACACATATACATACGTATAAACACATATATTGCACAATTGAGAACATTCAAAAATTCAAACACAACAAAACGACTCTATTTAAAATAATTAGTGAACTCATCAATATTGTAAGGACTTATATCTAACATGAGCACCTTGATATTATATTTGAAACGGTCCAACTTGTTAAATCTTTTATAATCATCAGGTAATATATTATACAGTCTAAGGCCCATTATTTGGTATGATTTTTGACACAATGATGTTCGATTTCTTGGAATATGTAGATCATTTTTTATTCTTGTATTGTAATGATGTACCGATTCATTTTTCATGAACTTATCTAGATTTTTGTGTATATACATCAATAGTTCAACGATAAATAAGCCATAAACCGTGAGAATATTATACTCTCTGAATAGTCTTCGACAGGAAGTTCTTGAAGGTACGTTAGCAATGTTTCTTATTATTCTTTTCTGTGTTATGAAAATATCTTTCATTGAAGACGAGTTACCCCAAATTAAAATACCATATATCAATCTTGACTGAATTTGACCATGATAAAATAAAAGTAATGCTTGTTTATCCAGAACATTTCTTAAAACTCTAATTTGATAACACTTGCTATTCAGATTCTTCATGAGATTTATGCCATGAGTGGTGAATGAGAGATTAGAATCAAAATATATCCCTAAAAATTTAACAGAGTTTGATTGTTCTACTGATTTATTACTTATATTTACATCTATTTCGGTGGTACTATTACGATGACGATTTTGGAAAGACATATATTGAGTTTTGCATGGGTTTAGGAATGAAGGATGGCTGGATAACCAGTCATGAAGACTCTGTAGAGTGGAGTGAATTGTATCCTGTAGAATACACTCATTCCTCTCACGAAACAAAAGTGTTGTGTCGTCAGCATACAAACAAGAGAAGGCTTTTGGTGTAATTACAGGCAAGTCGTTAATATAAAGCACAAACAAAACCGGACCCAGAACAGAGCCCTGGGGTACTCCAATTTCATTGGGCATAAGAGTCGATACGAACTGATTTTGAATATTATCTATTCTATGATTTATTTTGACACTTTGACTACGATTTCGAAGATACGATTCGAACCAATCATGAGTTTTTCCTCTAACTCCAAAATTGTATAGTTTTTGCAATAAAAGCTCATGTTGCACGCAGTCAAAAGCTCGACTCATATCACAGAATACAGCTGTAGTAATTTCATTCGCTTCCACACCTTCCAAAATTTTTTCATAGAGAGAGTATATAGCAGTCATCGTTGAACGACCTTCATGGAATTCATGTTGGTTTCGATTGAGTATATTATTCTTCATCAGGAATCCTCGGCAATTGCAAACCGAGCAAGATCAAAGACACTGATCAACTTCACAAAAGTCTCAGAGCAATAACGGGATTTCTAACGAGGTGTAGACTCGAAGAACATCCCAGGAGGCTAGGTTTGGAAGAGAGCAGCACCTGCATGTCCTGATGAAGTGCGATGCTGTGGAAGATGGAACACAATGGGATCAAACCAGCTTACTGTGGAAATAATACCTTGAATAGAATAATTGAATCCTGAGGTACTGGAATAAACTTCGGAATATGCAGAAGAAGATGGGGCAAAATAGCTCCAATCAGATCATTCATAATCACCAATACCAGCACAGCCTGTTGAAGGCTTTGCCTGGAATACCATATATATTGTGGAACAGCGGAAGTGGTTGCCATATTTTCACTTCATCATTTCCACAACATTGCTCGGGAAACCTAATCCCAAAAATCTAAATTATCCCTTTTATTGTGTGCACGTGGGGTAGATATTTGCGACCATTATTTGCCGACTGTAGCATAAACCTCGAATACAACACAGCTCTACGTTTGCGTACCTGCTACAAGGGAACTTGAATTATGGCCTTATTATTTTTTCACGCAAAAGCGATTTCGCTGTATTTAAAACTCGAAACGGAATGGGGATGGTTTACACGGAATGACACAAAGTTTAGACGCTTTGATATTACAGTAATTGAGGGTCTGGAGGTCGGATTACCGTGAGAAAGAATAATTGAATATAGAATAATAGAATAATTGAAAAGGAAACTTTTTATCCTCGTGATGTCGATGAGAAGGAGATGGAGACTCACTAGCTATATATTTTTCCATCTGTCAACAACTCGAATGGAAGACCTATTGAATGTTGGTAGTGAAGGAATCTATCTTAAACTTTTGTGGAGTCATAATAAGCATCAGGAAAGACTTCACCAGACAAAGAGTTCCATATCTCTGCCGTTCTGTTGATGAATGATGATGATGATGATGAATGACTAGGCGAATGTGAACAGTAATGTAGGACAGGTGAGCAGTTGCTGGGGTGTGAAGTACCTCTTTTCACGGAAAAGAAAGATGAGTTTTTGTGAAGCAATTTTCGCGATGAACCTCACATGATCGGCCCATGAAATAGCGCTTTTATAGGTGATACCAAGCATGGCTTTTGACGACTTCATAGGAACTGCAATACCAAACATCATTGCGTGATACGCCAGGAAATGAATTTCATTGACCCAGAAAACCTAACTGGTCTATACTGGGTGGTCCTCACGTAATCACACATGAGTTTGGTAGATTCTTGACTTTGATATATTATATACGTTACATCATCAATTGACCCAACTTGCCTTGATGAATGAATTGATAATAAGAGGATATCAAGTGATATTACCTATGTTATAGCACTCATACTCAGTTGTTGAATATAGTTTGGAACATTTGAGCCGTTTACTCCAGTTTTATAATTGGGTGCAACCTGTTGAGAAGTGTGACGAAAATGAATGAATGAATGAATGAATGAATGAATGAATGAATGAATGAATGAATGAATGAATGAATGAATGAATGAATGAATGAATGAATGAATGAATGAATGAATGAATGAATGAATGAATGAATGAATGAATGAATGAATGAATGAATGAATGAATGAATGAATGAATGAATGAATGAATGAATGAATGAATGAATGGATGAAGAAATGAATGAATGAAGAAATTATGATTTGGTATCCATGTCGATGCATTGCTGATAAGCCTTATTTATGGCATAAATATAGGATGAACATTTTTGGTTTTCAAATCAGCGCACTTTTCATTGAAAAGTATCGAAAATACATAGTTTTAGCAAAAAAAATTGATGAAAGACATATCAGCAACTTACAAACCTAACTGATGACGTCTGTCATGATTCCAATTTAATATTCGATCTGTGCTCTGAGAAAAACATTTCACTTGAATATAATTTCGAAGTGACAAACATTGTTTTATGAACTCCTTCCCTCGACATTTTTTGTGATGAATTCGATGTGAGTCATACGGATGATACTGAAATGAGGTGTTTCTCAGAGGAATATCACAGGATATCCACAAATGAGGCGACTTCGAAAAATGGTCGAGTAGATATCAAATCATGATTTTTCGGACTCAATAACCTATATAATATACATTTCCAACAAAGATGAAGTTGCGAAATTTCCACTCTCATTATCAATATTTCATTAATACAAGTTGTCTCGAATGGTAATACTTTCGAGTCAAAAATCTAATACCTCTCTATTAATAAATACTTGAGGATGAAACTGTATACGAACTAGATGGGCAGTGACAACAGATAAATTTCAGCCAGTAATACCATTTTTCAGTTGAGAATGGAGTAGAGCCTGATTAGCGCAAAAAATGAACAAGATACGAATTTTGATTTGATGTGAGCATCAACTTGCAAGACAACGTTTCAATGGAATTCTTATATTGTTAAAATTCTCAACCTCATCGATTTTGCATGTACTTGTACTTCTTCAACGTCTAAAACTCATAAAGTTGGTATTTATTGGATTTCTGACAACAAGCTTTGGTAATCAAGATGTTCTGAAACAGTAAAGACCCAAAAATCATATTATTGTTGCAGTTGAAAAGCTCTTGTTTAGATGAATTCCAAAATCCTTCCACATCTCTCGCAAACTCACAAAAAGAGTTTGTACCTCATATCCAAACTCTTTCCACAATTCTAATTCTTCTCGAAAAATCCTTCAATAGTTAGAAAGGCATGAATCGCATTTTCTATGAATTGCAGAAAAAAATTGATTGACATTATATGAGCTGGAAGATATCCATATCAAGAGCAAAATGGATCGAAATAAAACATTGAATCATCCTCAACTAAAATATAAATAGTTGAAATCGAGTTATATTCCGCAGATGTTGGAAAAAAGTTTCGATGATGAATATTGCATATTATAGTACTGTCAAAATTGTTTCGACTGGAAACAATAGCGAGCGTATATCCAGAGAAACCCCCAGAAAAAACTTTACTTTTGTGGCAAGCTTGGCGATATTTTTCCAAAGCATTATAAACATTCGTGCTCCATGCTCTTTGTCATGCCATGAGTGTTGAATATAAAAAGGGACAAAGACTGATGGCTCTGTTCGCCTATGAAAGCCATACGATGACGTCAGAGTCGCAGAAACAAAGGCAGGTGGTGATTTCCCAAGCATATTGCGAGGCATTATGCCCTCAGAGAAGTTTTATCTCAACCAGGCGAGCACCAAGCTCTCCATTTTTCCGGATAACTTTCAATAAACAGTTTTTTCTGTCTACCGAGTTCATTCATTTCTCAGGAAGGTTCGGTTGGATGGAAGAGCAAGCTCTAACCACTTCCAGAACTTGGTGAGACACTGGAATCCTGCGTTTTGATACTGTCATTGTCACTCTTCTATCATTTTTCGATGCGTGTATTTTACATGTTTAGCGGTGAAACAATATTTCATTCGATAGAACTGACTCAAACTAGCTTTCTGGCATAACGATTCTCTCTCTGAATACTTCCTTGGTTTTGAAAACAGAGATGATCTGATAGAGTAACTAATCAAAACAAATGCGAAAATTCCTCATTCATCACGGTATACGTATCGACTATTCTTGTATGTCATAGTTTCTGTTGTATGAACACGATGGTTGGAATAAAAAAAAGAATGAAACTTCAGCGTATATTGATGTATTATAATTATTATTATAATTAATTATTATTATAATTATTATAATATTATCATTAGCAAAATCGTTGTGCTGAAAGCTAATATATCACGTGTCCAACAATATCCGTGAATTTGTATTGTCGCTTTGTTTACCAACAAGTTTGTATCATTGGGAAATTTCTAATACGTGTAAACACTCATTTTTCAGCTTTTAATGGGATTTTCTCTCCTCGTTTCTAAAAAATAGAGTAGAAGGTATTAAAAATTATTGCAATATATTTGTAGTAAGGACAGATTTAGGATCTGTCCCAAAATGTCACTGCGCTTGAAATTAAACCTTTAGATACCTAAAAGAGAAATTCTCTATTGGTCAGTGACACCTTGTTTCTCGAAGAATTTGGAAATACAAATATATTTAATAAGAATAAAGCCTCTACTTATCTTGGTGGACGTTTCGGGAACGAATCTGCTCCCGTTCTCAACACAATTGAAATATTTTTCTCTTCGTAAAATTTTCTCAATGTTTTCGATTTTGACACTGAAAAGTGACAATTTGGTAGACGGAGGAATTCTGATTACAAGGTGTTTTCATTAATTGATGTCGAATTTTCCATTTTAATATTCAAGTTTCAGAAGTGGGTGCCAATTTCTATCAAGTATATCAACTGAACAAGAAGCAATATTATTGTCTCCGTTCAGGAGAATGCAAGCAGACTCTTTGATTTTCCGTTTTTGGTTGTTGTCTTCTTTTCCTATGATCTTAATATTACCCCAATCGGCCATATGTTGTCCATTTTCAGTAAGGTTATCTTCAGCTAATTTTGACTTGTCAGTATATCTTCTCTTTATATTGTTCTTATGCTCTTTCATCCTTACTGATAGAGGCCTGCTGGTTTCACCGGTATAATATTCTCCACAAACACATGGTATACTGTAAATACAATTTTTTGATGATTGTTCTTCATTTTTCGGTTTCGTATGAGTCAAAATCGATCTCATTGTATTTTCTGTCTCGAACACTGTTTTCACTCGAAACTTGTCACCAAGACGTTTAATTTTTTCAGATATTCCGGGAATGTATGGGATTATATTTGTTATCAGTGTTGGTTGTATTTGTGTTTGTTGTATATTCTGTCTGTTCTCAATTTGGTGTATTGTTTCATCAATGAAACGTTTCGGATGAGTGTTGAGTTGTAGAACATCTTTTAAATGGTTCATTTCGGCATTGGAAATTTGGTGGTTCGATGATATGGATTTGGCTCTATCATGAAGTGATTTGATTATTCCTCTCTTTATACTTGTATGATGATTTGATTGAAAATTGAGGTATCTGTCGGTATTTAACGTGTGAACACCCCCATCGGCACAGTTTTTCTCAATTTTTTGTCACTAATTATCAACACCCATTCTACAGATTCATGCAATTCGATTTTATACATCGTGAATATATTCCGAGGTCAGTTTAACTTCACGCAAGTTATGTCGGCCTCGGTATAAGTTCAAAGATGAGGGTTATCAAATTCCAAACAGACAAAATATAGAACTCTCAGGAAACTCTCACGATTGTTGAAACTTCACAAGTACACTATCCCTCCGTTTTCTCTGGAAAAAGTTTGGTGGAAATAAAAGTAGGAAGATTGTGGCTTTCAGAGTCGCAAACAACTCTTTCTGATTCTATCTGTCTAGATACAAACATAACTGGTTACCAAATGATTTTTGTTTCGATTCGTGTCAACTATAGATTGATAATGTCGACTATATTCCTCCAAGTCTCTCAAAATATCGCTCGATTTCAGTATCGCCCAATTTATTCCAACAAATTTTCCAATGTAGACTTGTCAGCGTATTATTCAAAAATTAGTGCAAATTGAACAACAACGATGAATATAGTAATCAATTGGCCAATTTCATCGAATGAATAAACATATCATGAAGAGGTACTGTCTGTTAGTTTTTCGAGGAGGTAGTACATTCAGGTTCTAGCTTTTCAAGGGATTTCCTCTCCTCTCTTCTGGAAAATTAAGTAGAAGTTATTAAAAATTATTCCAATAATTTTGTAGTAAGGACAGATTTTGTGATCTGCCCCAAAATGTCAAAAGCGACAGCACATTGAGAAAATTTTGCGAAGAAAAGTGTTCTGATTGTGTTGAGAACGGGAGCAGATTCGTTTCCGAAACGTCCACCAAGATAAGAAGAAGTTTCATTCTTTTTGAATATATTTGGTGTCAAGGTGTCACTGACTGAGAGAATTTCTCTTTCAGGTATCTGAAGGTTTAATTTCGAGCGCAGTGACATTTGGGGTAGATTACAAAAGCTGTCGTTAATACAAATATATATAATATATAAATACTACTTCATTTTTTAGAAACGAGGAGAGAAAATACTACGGAAAGCTGGACAATATCATGAAGAGGATTGATCAGTTGAAACAAGTCTTGAATGACTTTCATGAGTTTTGTATGGTGAAGTTAAGCTAAGCCTTGATCAGCTCCTATTCTCGCCTCTTTTTATTATTTTTTTTTCTCGAAAGACATGAGGTTTCAAGCAGTTCATATTACATTTTGAATTTCTCCCAATTATCTTTATGATACCAAAACTTCAGAAGAAAATATCCACTCGAAACAAAATATTTGATGATGTTAGAGACCTGATAACCATAATTTCGTGACTAGATGAATATAAACAAGTTCTCTTCGACATCTTCAACTAACTTTTCCTTGGCGTTCACAAAATGGTTGATGGCGGCCATCTTGGACAAATGTTGAATGGCAAAGGATGTATCGAAACTGGCAATACATATGGCGATGGAGAGAAAAATAGAACTCTTTGTCAGCACTGCAGGAAATATTCAGATAAGGAATATTCAGTAAAAGTGAGTGGATAGAACTTAGAGAAGTCGCAGAAGTTAACCTGGAAGGATTTAATATTGAATTGATGTGGATACCAAGTCACACGAGAATGAAAGGTAACAATAGAGTAGATCAGTACTGCTACTACTACTTCTCAAGACGCCTTCTTCTTTCGAATGTTGGCGATCCACATAGCTAACATTGTTCTGGACCCAGCAGCTCGAAACATTAATATTATAATTTCGTGAATATAAACAAGTTATCTTTGACAACTTCAACTAACTCTTCCTTGGCGTTCAAAAAATGGTTGATGGCGGCCATCTTGGACAAATGTTGAATGGCAAAGGATGTATCGAAACTGGCAATACATATGGCGATGGAGAGAAAAATAGAACTCTTTGTCAGCACTGCAGGAAATATTCAGATAAGGAATATTCAGTAAAAGTGAGTGGATAGAACTTAGAGAAGTCGCAGAAGTTAACCTGGAAGGATTTAATATTGAATTGATGTGGATACCAAGTCACACGAGAATGAAAGGTAACAATAGAGTAGATCAGTACTGCTACTACTACTTCTCAAGACGCCTTCTTCTTTCGAATGTTGGCGATCCACATAGCTAACATTGTTCTGGACCCAGCAGCTCGAAACATTAATATTATAATTTCGTGAATATAAACAAGTTATCTTTGACAACTTCAACTAACTCTTCCTTGGCGTTCAAAAAATGGTTGATGGCGGCCATCTTGGACAAATGTTAAATGGCAAAGGATGTATCGAAACTGGCAATACATATGGCGATGGAGAGAAAAATAGAACTCTTTGTCAGCACTACAGAAAATATGCAGATAAGGAATATTCAGTAAAAGTGAGTGGATAGAACTTAGAGAAGTCGCAGAAGTTAACCTGGAAGGATTTAATATTGAATTGATGTGGATACCAAGTCACACGAGAATGAAAGGTAACAATAGAGTAGATCAGTACTGCTACTACTACTTCTCAAAACGCCTTCTTCTTTCGAATGTTGGCGATCCACATAGCTAACATTGTTCTGGACCCAGCAGCTCGAAAGATTTTACTAGACAACAGAATACCCGCTGGTGTTCATTACCAATTTGTTGACATCCAAAATATATGGAAAATATTGAATCACTGTCAATGTTGAGTCACTGCGTTACAATTTATGTCCTCATTGTAAAGCTTCGATTGTGATGACATATGTCATGATAAATATAATAATAATAATAATGATAACAATAATAATAATGATAAGACGTTTATTAATCCAAATTCACAAAAAAAAACAACAAGAAGAGAAATTCAGTAATGTTGGATCCAGGTGAATTTTAGATTGAAAGGCTTATAAATTCAGCTTTCTGGTACGAAATCAGGTGCTTTTGAAGCCTGTTCTCTATACCTCTCTCTCTCTCTGTGTATCTGCTAGAGAGATACACGTATTAGATTCGACTCCACGTTAGGTAATTTCCAATTCCAACACCCAGATCAACAATCGACATCGCTCGGTGGGTAGGACGCAGAAATAACACGCCAGAGATCTACAAACTCGCAAATACACTCGGAGGATTAGAATTCCAAGGTTTCGTTGCTGTTTATAGTGGCCTAGTGGCCGCTCCCTCCAACACGTATAACTCATGGGTTTGTATCGTGTGATAACATACAGTGTGGAACTGCCAAATGGAATAAATTCGATGACGAATAAATGAGAGCGTGTTGGGAAAAACGCTCGGACACTGGCTTTCTTACAACCCCCTGTATATTATGAGTTTTTTGTATTCTTCAGGAAATTCTAGACATAATTCATGTACAATGTCCAATACCTATTTTCAACTGTTTCGGAAATATTAAGTGTTCCAGATGTATTACAAAAATTAACATTAAAGTGTTTTTCTATTTTGATAATTGGTCCTTTGGGATATAACCTCCATTTGTGTTCGTGTGTTGTATCCATAACCAATCATTTGTAGAATGGTTATTTTGTGCATTTCTGTTGAATGAACCATTTTTCTGATATTATTACGTACAGTTGATGAAATTCAAACGACGATATCACTGACACTGATCACTACTGTCATGCAGACAGACAACAAATGGCTGAGGCTATGAGTTTCATACGGAAATGAATAAAACGGTTTTTGTATTTTTTTTATTTCATATCAGTATAAAGGAACGCATTGAAGATTTTTGCTTATTTTCCTAAAATCAAGAGCTAGATGGGAAATAAGTATTGAGTGTAATGTAGCGAATGTGTGAAATAAAATAATTTTCCTTTTTTAATATTAGTTTTTGTAATAAATCTGAAAACACTCAATATTTCCGAAACAGTTGAAGATAGGACATTGTACATGAATTATATCTAGAATTTTCTGAAGAATTCAAAAAACTGATGATATACAGGGGGTTGTATTAAAAATAAGGAAGTTGGTATCGGCCACTGTCACATGACACACCCTATATAATTATTCTTTATTTGAAAAAAAAATGCGCATCTGAAAATACAAATCGACGTGTCCAAGCGTTTTTCCCAACACGCTCTCATTTATTCGTTATCGATTTTATTCCATTTGGCTGTTCCACACTGTATAATCCGCATGCATGAGTCACGTGATGGAATTATGATAATAGAATCTCATGTTGATCGCCAACAGCATTTTTTGTTGATATTCCAGTCACAAAAATATGGTTATCAGATCTCTCACATTATCGAATATTTTGTTTGGGGTGAATATTTTCTTCTGAAGTTTTGGTACCATATAGATGATTTGAAGACATTCAGAATGATAAGATGATTTGTTAGTTTGATAATTTTGATAATTTGATAATTTGATTCAAAACCCCATGCGTTTCTGAAAATCTTTCAATATTCGAAATGGCGCCTCTCGAATCTGCAAGAAGATTTCAGTATTTCAACCAAAAACAATGATATCAGCGTTGCTCTGTGGAAAAAGTGATGTCACTTCTCAGTGTCAAAATCGAAAACATTGAGAAAATTTTACGAAGAGAAAAATATTTTAATTGTGTTGAGAACGGGAGCAGATTCGTTCCCGAAACGTCCACCAAGATAAGTAGAGGTTTTATTCTTATCAAATATATTTGTATTTCCAAATTTTTTCAAAAACAAGGTGTCACTGACCAATAGAGAATTTCTCTTTTAGGTATCTAAAGGTTCAATTTCAAGCGCAGTGACATTTTGGGACAGATCCTAAATCTGTCCTTACTACAAATATATTCCAATAATTTTTGATAACTTCTACTCTATTTTTTAGAAACGAGGAGAGAAAATCCCATTAAAAGCTGAAAAATGGATAAATATGTCGATTCGGCCTTGTTTCGTTTTCATTGGGCCACCCAGTATATTTTCTAATGATACTTATATCTGCAATGATTCTCTAGATATCATGTTCAATTGATTCAAATAATAATCTGTCGAAATGAAATGAAATTAGTGCTTCAAATTCAGTCGCATAAAGTTGAAGATGGCATTGTATTATCTTCGATAAGTTATTCAGAAAATCTCAAAAAAGCATAGAAAAAAATGAATCATTGATATCACTCACTCAGATATAGTCCTGTAAATGCTTCTTGAATGTTGTCCCCCACTATCCCCTAGCCTATCATCACTAGTCCCTAATAGTTTGATAAGATGGTGCTTCTCTATCTGACCAATCTAGAAAAATAATATGATGGATAGTATGAGTTCTATTCACTTCATGTTATGGATCCCAGAGCTGCCGCTTTTCATCCCATTCCCATTACCTGATTGGACAATTTATTGACAATGTCAACGTGTGGTTCATATGGAAATACTTGAACCAACTCGTCCACATAAAGTCTCGAGCGAATATTCTAGCGTTATGGTGTCATTTCACTTCCACGACACCAAATATTATATTCGTTATGCAGTGCGAAATCCAAATATTTGATGATGATGAACAATTACGCTCTCGCTATATTGTCCAAATATTGAGTAATTATATGAGCACAAACATGCAAATAGCAGCCCTTCTACAGACTCTGAAACAGGTTAAATCAGTACGTAGCAATGGCCATTGTGGAAGTCAGTGTATGATATTTTCTCTATTGGTCTCTAATGAACGAATTAAGGTATGCAATCACTAAGAATATGAACGTCGATATTCTGTTATAGCAAATCGATTATTGAAGTTAATTCTCGATAAATATATAAATATATATAAATATATAAGTATTGGTAGTTACCGGGAGAGAAAGAAATAAATACTTCCTATATTTTTCAGTTCTCCAAGACAAAACAAAGAAACGAATTGTTTTTCATGACAGACAAGTCAAACCTGATACAACCTGTACATGTGGAAGATATTCAGTCGACTTCTCCAGAGATTATTTATGCCTCAGATTCTTCAATTCCAGTCACATTACTGATATTTCCATCATGAGACATGTAGGAATAGATCAGGAATTGGTATTAAATTCCTGCACATATTATGAGAGGTTCAATTTATGCATTCCGGAAGGGATCGAAATTTTCCATATTGAATTTCATCAGACTGATATCTAGTAGGTATGTATGTTTTCATAGATGCCGAAAAATACGAATGAATCAGATCAAGGAAGCGATCAAAATAATGTAGATCAGGAAACTTCCGATGGAATTTTAACAAGTTTCTTCTCGTATTCCCAACACCCGATGGTTGGAAATCAATGAAATCATCGATTCATTCAATGGAACTTGAGTCACGGAATACAAAACACGCATCAATCGTTTAATTGAGAGTGAAATTGATAATCATTTTTATGGAATAAAAGAACGAAATATTGTTGTAAACCCTCATATAATTAATCAATATTATTTTGCTTCTAGAATCATTGTGGATTTTTCTCATCGATCGTAGTCGCTTGAAATATAGTATAATCAGATATCCTCAGTAGACACTTGAAACTCTCATTCTTATCAATCACGTGGCATTAAAAGCTCACGAAACTTCATATGATATCTTGTGAGATATCCATTTCGAAACTCACTTCAAGTACTTTAGTTCAGTCTCAGCATAATCAATTTCAGCACTTTTATAATGGAAATAAGTATAGAGTATACTAAATGTGTCCATATGAATTGTATTTTATATTTTGTTTCTCACGTCCAGTATATTATCAAAACAAAAGGAGCCATTTTTAGTTAGTTAGTAAGCAATCTTTCATTTGACCACATCGCCATCTCAACTTTTGTACGGAGCACTCTGTGATTGTCTTGTGAAACTTTTACCATCATCGAAGTGAATAAACGTCTACTGGAAAAGCTACCCACTATTTATTTTGGTTCACCACATTTCGAAAACCTTCTTTGTAATCACTGTGACCATTCACAGGACTTTTTTATTCCCATGCAATAAAAGGGGAGATCACAACAATACTACAAAGTCCGCCTTGACCTGTTGAAAATCAATCCGAGCGGATGACGTCATTGTTGAGTAATTCAGTGATGACTGGTGTTATGTGCTTTTATATACGATTGAATTATGTTCACACCGAATATTGAATCGAAATTGAAATAATGCAAGTCATGGAAAAAGCATTTACTGAGGCAAACAGTGCAAATTTGCTTCAAATCAATGTGTTGTTGCATATAACTATATATCGCATATAACTATAGATCTGGCAACATTGCAGATATTATTTTCAGATCCGAAACCGCTGATAACCCCCGTATACCAAATTTCATAATAAAATGTCAAGCCGTTGCTGAAATATTCGGCCATTCCGGTTTTTTTGGGGAATCCTGTATATATATATAACTATAATGGAGGAATTCGCGTGATTTGTCAATAATAGCGCTGACTATACTATGGCGCTAGTTTTTTTTTCCACTAGGTACACCATAAGATGAACATTTCATGAGATTTCTCGTATGATCCCAACAAAATTCTCTGGGGTGAATCGAACCCCTCGACAAGTTACGCCAATGGTTGGGTTCTCCCTATTTCCATAAACTCCGACATGGCAGAGCAAATATGATTGCAGCGTTATTATGAGAGAATCATTAGGTTAATACTATCTGAATCCGTATATTGAAGTTTGCAAGTTATGCTTTAACGTTATTAAAACGGTTATTGTCGAAGTGGACGTTATATTCGTAAGTTATGGACTATACAGGGTGATTGATTGAAACGGTTCGTCGGACGTTCCTGACGAAGAATTTTGTTGGCTCCTTCACCAGTAATATTTTTCGGATGTGGCATAGTTGATTCCACATTCTTGAATCTTTTAAAGATTGTTTCTATTCGCCTGAATTTCCGTTCAGTTATTGGTTGTAGGCGAGGATATCTCAGGTTGAACAAACGATATGTTCATTTTCCAGCTTTTGATGGGATTTTCTCTTCTCGTTTCTGAAAAATAGAGTGGAAGTTATTAAAAATTATTGCAATATATTTGTAGTAAGGACAGATTTAGGATCTGTCCCAACATGTCATTGCGCTTGAAATTGAACCTTCAGATACCTAAAAGAGAAATTCTCTATTGGTCAGTGACACCTTGTTTTGAAAAAAATTTGGAAATACAAATATATTTAAAAATAATAAAACCTCTACTTATCTTGGTGGACGTTTCGGGAACGAATCTGCTCCCGTTCTCAACACAATTGAAATATTTTTCTCTTCGTAAAATTTTTTCAATGTTTCACTTTAAAGTGGAACACTTTAATCATTCAGAAACATTGAAAAAATTTCACGAAGAGAAAAATATTTCAATTGTGTTGAGAACGGGAGCAGATTCGTTCCCGAAACGTCCACCAAGATAAGTAGAGGTTTTATTCTTATTAAATATATTTGTATTTCCGAAATTTTTTCAAAAACAAGGTGTCACTGACCAATAGAGAATTTCTCTTTTACGTATCTGAAGGTTTAATTTCAAGCGCAGTGACATTTTGGGACAGATCCTTCTTTCATATGGACGGCGCTGTCAAATGTGTATCTGTGATATTTTGACTCACAGAACTAGTGATTCTGACGTAGATTCTCATTTGACAGCGCCGTCCATATGAAAAATGCTGGATCCACCTTCCCCCAAGATGATAAAGAATGTTGATTCAACGAATTCGAGGATGTTTTCCCTCCTTTTTGACTTCTTGAATGTTCAAGGAAGGTATAAAAAGTATCCTGTGTGAGAAAAGGAACTCCATGCCTATCCAAGAGAAGCCGAAGAAAGGAGGTTAATTTTCATACATTTTCCTGGAAAATCTCAAAAAATATAAGTTTGCACATATTTTTATTGTAAAATTCGGGTTTCTGAGGTCGAAATACGTGGGTACCAAAAAAAATCTAAAAAAACCTATCGCATGATAAGTGCAAAATGACCTCAGAACATTATAGGATAATTACTGGAAATCTGTCATCATTCCTATTTCAATGATGAGAATCTATAATACAATGGGTGTGAGCCGAAGTCATCACAAACGTTCACATTAATTCAGTGAAAATGGTAGAGTTCGATTCAAACAAAGGCTAAACACACACTCAGCCCAAACCTTCCACTATTAACATCCCTATAATAACATAATACATAATGGTAATCAATCTGATACCCATTATTCCATCTATCGATTGAATTTTCCCTGGCAACAGATCACATTTATCAAAGCCTGCTTCATCATAACCCATGATATTAGCAGATACAACCCATGATTTTCTATGGAAACGTAGCTTTTCCGAGTGATATTTTATATCTAACTGAAAATGTAATAACAATAGAATAGCATCCACGAAATTATTGGTGATGAACAATATCTAAATCTCTATAGTGAGCAAGCATAACATTAGCAAGTATTGGATAATGTATGATAACATGCTCGATTAATGTTCATATATCATAATATCTTGACTTGCGCAGGTCATAATATTAGAAATATATACTTGAATCTGATGATCGTTTGTTAGTAGTCTTGATGAGACAAGAGTACATTTTCTACCAACTTGGATACTATATATTTTTTTGTATTATACTTCAGTCAGAACTGAACTGGAATATGCTTCTAGAATATCGAACAGTTTTGGAAGGAAATGAGAAGATCCAAAATAAATTTCTCAGGTATTTATATTAGAAAAAATACCATACCAATATAGTTGGAACTACCTACACAGCTAGGAAATCAAGTTATGACCTTATATAACGGATGCTAAATTAGTTCAATATATAATAATCCTTCATAATATGATATAGTTGATAATAATATGGATGAACCTGATATATTGTCTCCAAAAAGATCCTATTTTCCTCCTCGTAGAATTTGCTCTATAGCAATTTTCACTATTCCATTTGTATCTACAACTAACGGAACCGCACTTGTAGTCATATTGAGATTACCTAATGATTTTCTGAAATCTTCGTCGACCTAAACTAGATTGGTATTTCGAAAGATGATCTTGAATACCTTGTAATTTTTTCGGTTCAAATTCAATGTCTTATATGGTCCTGGATAGGGTATAGTATAGTTCAGTCTATGTACAATATTATATCAACTCATGTGAGTCATAATTATATATAACGAAAAAAAAATGTGAAGTTCCAATACACTGGGTGGCCCGATGGAAACGAAACAATGCCGATTTGAGATTATCGTTCTCAGAAAAAAAACGCTCGATTTTTATTTCGAGGAGGAAATATTCTGCGCATGCTTATGACTTTTTCACTTCAAACCCCTCGGAGGGTTGAGCTCCAACCCTTGATATATCATTTTGAAGGTTGTCGAATACTCTTACCAACCCTTCCTTGTTTTTGGAATTCAATTCAGTAGTTCTCGAGAAAACACGTTTATGAAAATAACGCGTTTTTCCCTTTCATCACTATATCCCATTTTGTAGTTAGAACGATGTTCATTTATTTTAATGTCAGTTACTTGATCTCTCAGCTATATACATACCTTGTTTCGTTCTCATTGGGCCACCCTGTATAGTTTATCCATGTAATTGAACCAATAGATTTGTATGGATTAGAGAAAAATAAATCAATGAATAAATGACTAACATGTGGCTAATTGGTATGATTTGAAAACTACTGAGGAAATCAAACACACTAGAATATACACTGTGTCCATAAAGAAATCCCCTCGCTGAATATTCGACGAATCGGCATATCTTGATTTTTTTTCTTTGCTCCAATGGTACCTCAGGACAAAAATTGGGCTGTCGATTGATACTTCATTCGAAACTTTGTTCTCCATATGATATCAGAATTCCTTCCAACTATTTCTGGCACTTACAGAAGTTATCCAAAATGGCAGGTGGACGCCATCTTGATAATAAAATTAGTTGACATGATTGTTACTGATTCTGACGGATGGAGTACATTGATATATCCCATCATATTCTCTAATGTAGTACCTGAAATATAGTTGGAGCAAAAAAAAAGTCGAAACCGTTCAAAAGTTAACAAGAGAAAAGATTACTTCATGGACACAGTGTTCCTCAATTTTCCTAACAAGCATCATCTCCGTTATTCGAAAAGATAGAGAGATGAATCAGAGAAAGGTTTGGAAGGCATCAACTAATCCTTCTGATTGCATCCGTGAAACGTTGTTCTGTTTTTTCAGCCTTCGAAAAAACAACCTCAACTGGCACCGCCTCTTCCATTTCATGGAAATTGTTATTTGATGCCTTCCAGAGCTGATTCATCATTCTATCTTTTCGAATGACGGAGATATTGCTTGTTATGAAACACCCTGTATATCTAAAGAGTGTACGGCAAGGATTAACACAGTTTTCCTATATCAGTCAATCTAAGTAGGAACAATCTCGATATATACCCACTCCATATCTCGATTAATTGATGGACTAATTTGCAATGGAGCAAAAAGTACTCAAGATAGTCTAATCAAGTCTCGTTTTTACAGAGCAGCCATGAGTTGAGACCCTGCAATTTATATTTTTATCGCTTTTTCTGCGGGGCAGTTAATTAAAAGAGCAGCAAGCTGTAATTCCACTTCTCCAGTCGAGTTTTCATTAACTCCAACATCAATAATCTCTGGATGTACTAGAAAGATGAAACTCTTGCTGAACTGAACAATCTACTAACGAATGTTCAGAAGTTGAGAGTAAATCTAGCAAGCTACGATTAAATGGGACTCCAAAGACTTGAGAAAAAATCACGTTTGAGATGTTCATCACAAAATTAGCGCCGAGTTGGTATGATATCAAAAATACTGGACATATAATACAGGGTACGCCAAACTTCATGGCGTATTAGAAGTATCTAGAGAAAGGAAAAAACATGTTCCTGGAATTTTGAGTTCAGTTATGGAATTCATTTTCCAGCTTTTCGTATGATTTTCTCTCCTCGTTTCTAAGAAATAGAGTAGAAGTTATTAAAAATTATTTCAATATAATAATATATTCGTAGTTTATTGAAATAATAGTATACCATGTGTTTGTGGAAAATATTATACCGGTGAAACCAGCAGGCCTCTTTCAGTAAGGATGAAAGAGCATAAGAAAAATATAGAGAAAAGATATACTGACGAATCAAAATCAGCTGAACATATCCATACTGAAAATGGACAACATATGGCCGATTGGGGTAGTATTAAGATCATAGGAAAAGAAGACAACAACTAAAAACGGAAAATCAAAGAGTCTGCTTGCATTCTCCGGAACGGAGACAATAATATTGCTTCTTGTTCAGTTGATATAGATAGAACTTGGCACCCACTTCAGAAACTTGAATATGAAAATGAAAAATTCGATATATCAATCAATGAAAACATCTTGTAACCAGAATTCCTCTGTCTACCAAATTGTCACTTTTCAGTGTCAAAACCGAAAAATATTTTAATTGTGTTGAGAACGGGAGCAGATTCGTTCTCATTAAATATATTAGTATTTCCAAATTTTTCAAAAACAACTCACTGACCAATAGAGAATTTCTCTTTCAGGTATCTGAAGGTTTAATATCAAGCACAGTGACATTCTGGGGCAGATCACAAAATCTGTCCTTATCACAAATATATTGAAATAATTTTCAATAACTTCTACTTTATTTTTTAGAAACGAGGAGAGAAAATCCCACAAAAAGCTGGAAAATTAATGTACCACCTCCTCGAAGAACTAACAGACCGTATTCAGTTATGGATGTTACAGAAATATTCTCACTTGTGCACTGTTGCCAGATCGTATGTTACTGAGAGCTACTTTCTCGGGGATTTTCGGATTCTACAGGGTGTTCCATTTGGAGAATTGTCTGAGTTTATTTGTACTGAGGTTTGACGAACGCACCCGAAGTTTCAAGGATATATTCGTCTCCGTCCTTTAGATACTTCTGATACGCCATCGAGTTTGGCTTACCCTGTGTATAGTTAGCATATCCTTATTGCAGTAGCTGAGTTAGTGTGGATTTATGCAGCCACATTTAACAATTATCAAGTAACACTTATCAATCAAGAATTAGCATGTAACAAGTAGCGAAAACATTGACGTTAATATGCAGATCAAATTAACGGGTAGAAATCAATGATACGTATAGACGCACAAGTTAGTCCCAAGCCTTCGAATTCCTTTTATTTTCTTTAACGTGAATCACAGGAAATCACGAACGAGATCGACTCAATATAGCATCATCCAGATATGTTTTTTAAAATGATTTTCCACCCTTAAATAATCTAACCTATGGAAAGTGAGGTTATATTCATCATCTCTCAGACAAGGTCCGACCAATCACAAGGTTTCTCTACTAGTCTTAGAGCCAATTGGTGGTCATCTGCATACTAGTTGCGTACTAGAAGGAAACCTGGTTCAATTGAAGTAAGAAGTTGAAAGTTGGACATCTTTTCACTTGTTACTTGTTGATTGTCTGCATAAACACAGCCATTGAAAACAAGAAGTTCAACTTATAATTGTTAATTCCTAATTGATAATTGTGACTTGATAATTGTTAAATGTGGCTGCATAAATCCACACTTAGTCTGCCCCAATTTGTAGTTAATAAAATGAAATGAAGGATGCTGACATTTATGATTGGTGTCTTGGAATAGTATAATTCTCCTAGGAAAGGAGAGAGGAATAATGAGAAGGATTTTCCATTTCTTATTTATTTCAACGATATACCAATCCATTCAACACAATTCCCCTCCACATATTTCAGTCCTCGATCATCGAATGAGAAAATGCAGGACTCGGTTCGCAGAAGTTCTCTGTAAAACATGATTTTTCATGCAGTCGATTATATCTCGAACTTTGAAGAAAGTTTGCGACATTTTTTTTTTCATAAAAGTTCCGCCTCGACCAAACTTCGCAACAAAATGAGTCAACGAATGGAGAAGCCGGATTACAGCCCGTTAATTTCGAATCTCCATTTTCCATCGGAGATAAAAAAGAAATTCCATCCATCGAAAACATTGTTATTATTTCACGGACGTACTCTGACAGATATAACTCGTTCCATCGCTTCAAATCCTTTTTCCATATCAAAATCCTGGACGGTAAAATTATTACGAATTCCACGAAAACTCGAACCTATGATATTTTTTGTTCACATGCGAATTGTGATTTATTTAATCCATTGGAATTTTTTCCACTGTGAATAATATTTTGATGGATAGAAAGAGAGATTTGTCGCAACGGACTTGCTGTTATACAGTCAAGAACGTTTTTGATATTGACTATCGATGATAATCGAGCAAGTTTGGAATAATTCCAAAGAGCTAGATTCTAGAATCTAGAGGCTAAATTAGAAGTGGACTTTTCTGAGAAGATGACACAATCTTCAGAAGAATGCTTTCCTCAACTTTCACGGTTTTTGAAAACAAAAAAGAGAAAGTAATCATAATCTAGTGAGTATTCATTGAAATATACACAGTGTTGTTTTCAAGAAACATGAGTTTAACATGCCACGCTTCATTGGGTCACACTGTATAACGCAAAATGATTTTGAAACAGGCCTCTTATGAACGTTTTTACCAACCTGGAACTCCTTCCATCACGAATAGCAGAGCAGCTATTTCGCTTTGCCACCATAATGGTCCACCCTGTATGATTGCAATTTCTCGAGGTACTTATTCATTTCGTTGAATAAGTTAGAAAACCTATAATTATAAGAGGCGCTGATTCTAGAGCAGATATAGAATTTTGGCACCAAGGCCTCCTAGCGAAACTTCCTTCATATGGTTTGCCGCCCCAACTGTAACTTTTACTATCGAGTTTTCTTGCTGGTGTTCCACAAGGCTCTGTCTTGGCACCAACTTTACTCTTGCTCCACATCAATGATTTGTTGAATGTGACCTCCAGCCCAGTTCATAGCTTTGTGGATGATGATACACTTCATTCCGCCTTTTCCTCTAGAGCCCCTATATCATCCAACGAGGCCAGAGGTGCGAGACGAAGACAGGTTGATGCTTTAAATGAGGATCTGACAAGAATTCTGAAATGGGGATCTGAGAATCTAGTACAGTTCAATGCAACTAAAACTCAAACTTGTATGTTCACCAAGAAGGCTGATCACACAATGCCCAATTTGATGATGTCGGGTACCACTGTTCCTATGAGGTCGTCAATATCCTTGCTGGGTGTCACCACCAACAGTGCTCTCTCATGGGACGATCATGTGAGGTCCATTGCGAAAACTGCTTCACAAAAACTTGGTTTTCTATTCCGTGCGAAGAGATACTTCACATCCCAGCAACTGCTTATGATCTACAAAGCACAAATTCGACCTGTCCTGGAGTACAGTTCACATGTTTGGAGCTCAGCCCCCAAACATACGCTAAAGCTCTTAGATTCAATTGAGAAGAGAGCTATTCGCCTAGTCGATGATACAAAACTCACCAAATCATTGACCTCTCTAGATCATCGTAGAAAGGTCGGCGATCTTCGCCTTTCTTATAGATACTTCCACGGTCGGTGCTCGACAGAAATATCATCTATTATGCCACCACGCGCGATTCCTAGTAGACAAACCAGACGAGCTCGAGCTGGTCACCCCTACACTGTCAGGCTCGAGACCTGTCGAACATCGCTATACCAAGCATCATTCATCAATAGAACGGCAAAGTTGTGGAATTCTTTGCCTAGTGAAGTCTTTCCCGATGCTCACAACCTCCAAACTTTCAAGAAAGATTCCAACACCTTCCTTCTCTCCCAAAATTCCATCGCTGGCTTACACGATGTTCCCCGATCATTATAGGTTTCCCTTTCGTGTTGTCCACAGGGTCGGTATTCTCAGATTGCTGTTTGGGAAGCTGAAAGTTTCTGACAATGAGGAATTATTTCTCCAGCAGCAAAAGCCACCACCTTCCTGGATTTTGAGTCAACATGATGGAATGAATGGAAAAGATTCACGGCCCATCATTCCTTCACGATCTTATTGTAATCAGATAAACAATATAAATTTATAGAGGGATAAAGTTGAAGTCTGCCCTTATTTATTGCCGTTCCAAGTGTTCCTAGTAGGATTATGAATGGATCAATTATTCGAGGATGATGTATCTCTCAGAGTAGAGAGATGTTTAGAGTTGAAATTTCTGAATTATAGGCGAGTGCAGAAACCAATCAGGGTATAATGAATTGAAACTCACTACATACATCATATTGATCTTGGTGTTTGATAAATCTGAAACTCCAAGTGAACCAATGAGATTTTCCTATCAAGTCTCAGATGGTAAAAGGAGAATCTAATGTTTCATATAAAGGCATAGTAGAAACGATTTCTTGATGACACAACAATGAGCGCAAATTTATCCAGTGAAAAACCAATTCTGAATCGAGTTCTTACCTTCTAGGTCCAAGAACTGTAACTCTCATTCAAAAAAAGGTCCATAACCAGAATCTCACTGGAGGATTTGTCCAGAAATAGGGAGTTTCGGAAGGTGTTCATTTCGCAAGGTCAATTTTGAGGTGGAAAATCAATAAGCGAAAGTTTCTCAAAAGAAACAATTGCGATTTTTAGATTGAAATCAGAGAGCATTCCTCATCACACGGTTGAAAATGTCATCTCCGAGTTGATAAATTGTTTGATGTGTCCACAAGAACCAATGAAGAACCGTTTATTCTGATATTTACAGAATCTATCATCCTCAATCTAGCTGGTTTGCTTCCGAATAACATCATCTGTGATTCGGTGACATTGGGTTTTGAACAGCGGTTTTCTGAGAGTCTGGGTAGATTATCCAAATCAGCATCCAACATCATATCAGCCACTTTAACTTCTGATTCTTCGCAAGGAAGTTTTCCTTGGGTATCGTCGACATTAATATTACACTCAGTATAACCTATGCAACCAACATACGAACGGCGAAATTCATTTCGAGAACAAAAGAGGTCCTAGTAATCAGAATTAGTATGACTGGTGACCTGAAGTGTTTGTTGCTCACATACTGACCTCCTACCCATAGTATGACTCTCCAGAGTTCAAGAGAGTCTTTACTGAAGCTACAACTATGAAGCGTTGCCAGCAGTGATCGATGATCGATCTTGTCCAATGCCTTCGCATGATCTAGTGAATCAGAATAGTTATATTCCTTCCAATCAGTTCCTGAAGAATCAACATCGGATTCTGCTGATAGCGCTGTGGAGGAGCCATATGAGGATCTCAAGCTGGAATTGTTTTCAGGCACCAAAATATATCTACCAAGGTGCTCATTGATTTGAACGTATCAGTTTCCTTCGAATACTTTCGATCGACGACTTGGAAAAGTGAGTGATATAGGGAATCATGAAGAGACAGCATAGGAGAAACAAGTCTATTCCAATCGAATCACCACCTATGGCTCCAGATTTGGAAGATAGTAGAGATCTATGAACAGAATCATCAGCAATGAAAGAAAAGTAGATATTCATACATCCTCCTCTCCACATTCTACATTGAAGATACTACCTGGAAACTTCAGTCTACAAGTCTTGGACCAGTTCACCGCACAGAAAATCAATTCTTTTGGACCCATATATTAAATTATCAAATTGAATCGACTTGCTGTTCCATTCGAACAATCCAGATTGATTCATATGCCCTGGAAAACACCAATTTATTGCCTGTCGAAAGTTCAGAAGGGCCAATGAATGGCCCTAACGAAGTTAATTAGAATGCAAAACTCGTACTGGCGTTTCGCTCCATATGAACGAATTTGAGAGCAGATTTGAAAAATTCAAATCGTCGCATATTTGAAGCACACACCCCTAAATCCAGCTCGGAGTTTTCCATAGCATCGTATGAGATCCCATATTTCTTTTTATATCGTTTTCCATGTATATATCGACGGTTCAGATCAGAGTGTGCATAATTTAGAAAGGAGGATGTACCTCTCGTTTGATTCCCCTTTTTGGTCTCTCTCGTTTATATCTTTCTTCCTTTCTCCCCTTCCTTCTACCCTCTTGGTCTATTTGGGGTGAATGTTTGGTGTGTCGTTCACCCATTATTTCCATGATTTCCTATTTTCTGTCAGTAACTTCATCTCTCTCAACAACTTCTCTCTTTTTCTTCCTGCCTCTGTTATTTGTTGCATCCATTTCTTCCGTGGTCTCCTCTTCTTTTTCTTTCTTTATGTTCCTTGCTTCATGTGTCTTCTTTGTTATTCTGCTTGAATCCATACCAATTCAATTGTCTGCTCATCATTTTGTTGGTTATTGATTCCTGCTTCAACGTTCCGTTCCTATTTCGGTAAAGCTACGTTTTTGTACTTATTTTCCTCATGTATCTCATCTCCATTGCATTTATTTTACTCTCGTGTTTCTTTCGTACTGTCCAGTTCTCACTAGCATACAGCAGGGTTGGTGTAACAATTGTATTGTATATTCTTAGTCTTGTTTGTTGTGTCAATTCTCTTTTTCCTGATATCTTATCCAATGAATAGTATATCTTGTTTGATTTCCTCGCTCTATTTGGTAATTCTAGTTCTATTTTTGCATCATCCGTGATAATGCTTCCGAGATATTCATATGTTGTTACCACTTCCAATTTTGTTCCACCTGCTCTTTTTGATCCTTCCATACAGTCCTTTTTTTTCTTAGTATCAGCTCTCGATACAATATCATCTACGTACATCGGAACTTCTATTTTAACAAGCTGTAGTCTGTGAACAATACTTTTCAAGACGGGTTAATTTGTCGAACAATGAATCTTAACACATCACTCAACGGCTGACAATCAATCGCAAACTCGGGATCTCCAGCGAACCTAACTTCAGTAAATGATTGAATGAACTCCACTATTAGGAGCTCGATTCCAGTGAGATAACTAACAATTGGGAAAAACAAACATACGAACGTTCCTACATCTGTGGTGGCGTGAAGCTATCTCTCGAAAGTTCAATAATAATACAAGGTTGCTACAAGTTCTGATCTATCACCCACTTCACTCACGGAAATTATACAACAATAACGAGGCTTTGAAACTATCGAATGGAGAAATATCTTTCCCGAAGCCAATACTGTTGAATGAATATTACTCATCATGATCCCCTAATGATCCCTAATAGGAAAATTTCCATACGAATTCTTTTTCCTAACATATCATGGCATGAGGAGAGGAATTCCACTTGTCGTCTTCATGAGGACTCTTCTTCCAATTTTTCCACCATTTCATTCTCATCGACTTCCCTCAAAGATATATATTTTCCTCTTTCCAGCACTGATTATTCTCTGGATTCATAAGTGATCGGACTTCGATATCGTCGATTTTTTTTAATTTCATACAAGCAAACATGGTTTTCCTGACTAATCCCATCACTTCGGTTCAGTTGCTGCAACTTTTTTCTTCATCTTTGTTCTTGGAGTGGTAATTTCTTCATATTTCGTTATCTTTTTTTACCACACTATTCATTATGAATTTGAGAAGAAAACTCAGGAAACATTATCATTCCTGACAATGAAAAACAACACAGTTGACGATGAAATTGGTTAGCAAATTGAAAAAAGATAATTGAATAAGGAATAATCTCTCTCTCTCTCTCTCTCTCTCTCTCTCTCTCTCTATCGTCCTGTCTCTTCTTCTCTCTAACTCTTCCATTCTTCTGCAATATCAGTATGTCTGTTTGTATAGGAAAAAGATCACTATTTTGTTTATTGGCTACAATACAAGCCTGCTTAGGTAGCCGTAACTTTCATCAGTTGTCTTAGGATTATGTTATCTATATTATTCATGTATTCATACTTATACCTATTATTATTATCATTATCATTATCATTAATTATTATTATATTATTAGAATCAAAACGAACCTTCTGGAAACCTTATAGAAACTCAAAACACAGCAGTCAGGAAGGAAATTGAAAAAAAACTGATATATCCGACGTTAGCCGAACTTGTAACAATTCATAGGCGCACACATTGAATTCCATAAAATTGACATAAGTTTCTATCAAAAGGGTCTTCCCTCGGGTTCTCTGGTTCTGACTACTGTATTTTGGGTTACTTGATAGCTTAGCGAAACTTTGAAAAACTTTTGAATTCGAGTAGTCGTATTTCGAGAAATTTCTATAGATGACAATGGACAGTGGGTGAAATCCAGAATACTAATGCTCCAAATATTCATGGTCGTGAAAAATAGTGTACATAACTCGTTGAAAAGTGTATTTCATCCACTAATAACATTTCCGCAGTCGCTGCTACACGGTTCTTGATGTCCACACTTTCATCACTGTGTAGGTCTATATTTTCTTTCAGTTGACATTACCAACTTGTCGAAACTGATTCGAGCTGCCCTGATATCGATATAATTTCTTTTTTTGCCCTTGGCATTAAACCATTACGATAACGATATTTTACCAGACCATGATGAATAATTTTGTTTTTAATTTTGACGTTCATGTCATCAACATTCGAGTCAACATTGTTGTAGTCGATTTGTTCGTGTGGTTTTTCTGTGTCATTTATCACTGCGAGTATCAACTGAGATTTTAAGAAATATGGCAGGTTATTCGTTCTCTGAACAAACTGATATGCTTCTAATGCTTGGCGAGTGCTTCGGAAATGCAAATGGTGCTGAAATATCGTTATACCGATGAATCTCGCGATGAATAAAATCAATCTGCTGATATCATGTAACTACAAAAACTCAAATATCTCACGAACGGCTCAATTTTTTGTATTTGAATAGGAGTACCTTTTTCATGTAGTTTTCTTCGCTCCATCGAATGCTCCTGTTTTTTCACCGAAAATAATACAGGGAAAAAAGTTCTCTACAAAAAATCATGACTCACCCTCTGAAAACACCCTTATAACAATATCAGGAATGTGGAAGTGTGACGAAAAAATGTATTTTGACAACATACATTCATGCACAAAATTTCAATCGGGTGGCTTCCATCGTTCAGAAGTTATGCGGAGAAATTATTCCAATTTTATCAACTTTGGAAGGATATATCTCCCTTGATATGCATTTTGGGCCATGAGTTTAATCATCAAACTACACTTATTTTTCAATGTTCTATCACCCCCAGAAAGCTCGGTACACATTTTCGACTCAACCTGTATATGTATTATATATGGTAGAGCACTGCCTCATTCATACTACACACCCAGTCACCTTTTTATTTTTTTCGCATTTCTGCAGGCAGTGGGAATCGAACCCACGACCGAGAAGTGGCTACCTACCTTAGAATCACTGCGCCTTTGCGCTCATCGCCACTTCGGCGACTACGAAATAATTTCGTTACATTTCCTACTGAATGCGATTTGTCATTGTTCCTCTATCGCGATAAGACTGATGAGGCAATTTCCAAAGGCGCAGAAGAATATCTATACGTGAGAGAATAGCATTCAACACTGAACGCATTAGAATGCCGAAAATTTGCTGAACAGAATGATAATGAGCTCGCATTTGTCTACAGACGAATCGACTTCATGTTCTCGCAGTGTCGGCTTGGCAAGCTACTAGAGACGGATCTACGAATACTCTTCTCTGTTGACAACGCCTCAATTGAATTGTCGAGAGCATGTGAATGGTAAGACGGAACGAAAAAGTTCCACTAGGAATGTATGAAGTTCATGAAATGGCACATGAGAGTGTTAATTCTCTCGAATGTGCCATGAAAACACGAATTTTAAACGCGAAATACAAAAAACATCCTTTGCACAACTGTGAATGGACATCTACCTTCGTAGCAGATAGTTTGAATGACAGAATTGAGATTTTTTACAGAATATGGAATTTTCCATCTTGTTCCAAACAACTTGAAATATGTGATAAAATCGTGGAATCAAGAAATATCTAACGTTTCTGATCAGCAACAACATGGAACATCTTCGAGAATGTATGTTGGAAGTATTTGTTCGAACTTCGCCATCAATTATTATTCCAAGAAATAAAATTGTTCTATGATGAATAATCAATTGATAATTAACTCTGTTAAACATAAATCCTTCAAAAAGTAGTATTACATGTTCATTTTGTGTTTTACTCCGACTGTGAAAGAAAAGTCTTTTCTTCGCGGTTAGAGAAAGTAAATTTTACGCATCAATAGAGATGCATGCGAGGTTTTTTTAACAGCAATTGGGAGATAGTGAATACCTTTCAAAATAAAGATCCTTCGCTTGATTTGCAACTTGGTAATATATCCCAACCATATCTAATTTCTCCTGGATTCTCTCTAATATCCTGGATTACCTATTATTCGCCATTGTATGAAAAATTTGTGAACTTTGACAGGTAGGTGACAAATATTGTAAACAATCTGCATTTGTGTTTTTTTCATAGCTACCTACTAATTAGGTCCACAGCTTTCATAGTCAATTAATAGTACTGAATATTGGTAAATATGGTAAGTGTGTGACGAAACACTGTGTCAGCAATAAGGGAAATATGAAAATTTGTGAAGTGGATAATGTTGCCACATTTTTACAAGGCCTATTAATAAGAAACCTACATAAAAAACTCAAAATTACCCAAATACAGGACTAATACTCAAAATATCATATAAGTGTTATATATTTTCGAAAAGCGCAAAGCTTTTTTGTTTCAAATATTGAAAAATATACAGGGTGTTCTATTCGAAAAAACATAACTTTGGGTTATATCTAAATAATGACAGCTCATTGAAAAAATCTGACTACGCCACTGGATTCTACGTGAAAATTTGTGGAAGAAACGGTTCTCACTTTTCCTCTAAGTTGAAAGATAGCTGAGATACAGGAGGGGTCCCAAAATGCAATATTTTCAATTTCGCCCTGTATCTCAGAAACGAAGCGGGCTATGGAAATTTTGTTCACGGTTTCGTGAGTTTCACAAAAAGTAGCCGACGTTCGCGAAAACCGCAAATCTGTATCTTCAAAAATAAGCGAGATATCTCGTAAGGACATCGAAAATGGGACAGCCTGTACAAAAAATGAGATTTCCTCCAACACATTTGGACAACACAGCAGGGACATACAATCGGCTCATTATCTTCTTCTATCTATCTATCTTACTCTGTCAACCAAAACTTTCTCTGGAATGAATGAATCAATCCTGGAATATCAGCTTAAATTCCTCGGATGATATGAACTTTATATACTAATGCAACTCTCCGAATGAAAGGTTCTAATAGCCTCTCTGAATTATTTGAGTTGAAGGCCAACTTCTATTTACGCTATTTATAGCTGGCATAGAAACATTCATTCACGTGGTGCTGGTGTTCCACAAGGCTCTGTCTTGGCACCAACTTTGTTCTTGCTCCACATCAATGATTTGTTGAATGTGACCTCCAGCCCAGTTCATAGCTTTGCGGATGATAATACACTTCATTCCGCCTTTTCCTCTAGAGCCCTTATATCATCCAACGAGGCCAGAGGTGCAAGGCGAAGACAGGTCGATGCTTTAAATGAGGATCTGACAAGAATTCTGAAATGGGGATCTGAGAATCTAGTACACTTCAATGCAACTGAAACTCGAGCTTGTATGTTCATCGAGAAGGCTGATCACACGATGCCCAATTTGATGATGTCGGGTACCACTGTTCCTATGAGGTCGTCAATATCCATGCTGGGTGTCACCCAACAGTGCTTCTCATGGGACGATCATGTGAGGTCCATTGCGAAAACTGCTCCACAAAAACTTGGTTTTCTATTCCGTGCGAAGAGATACTTCACATCCCAGCAACTGCTTATGATCTACAAAGCACAAATTCGACCTGTCCTGGAGTACTGTTCACATGTTTGGAACTCAGCCCCCAAACATACGCTAAAGCTCTCAGATTCAATTCAGAAGAAAGCTATTCGCCTAGTCGATGATACAACACTCACCAAATCATTGACCTCTCTAGATCATCGTAGAAAGGTCGGCGATCTATGCCTTTTTTATAGATACTTTCACGGTCGGTGCTCGACGGAGATATCATCTATTATGCCACCACGCGCGATTCCTAGTAGACAAACCAGGCGAGCTCAAACTGGTCACCCTACACTGTCAGGCTCGAGACCTTTCGAACATCGCTATGAAGTCTTTCCTGATGTTTACAACCTCCAAATTTTCAAGAAAAATTCCAACACCTTCCTACTCTCCCAAAATTCCACCGCTGGCTAACACGATGTTCCTCGAACATCATAGGTTTCCCTTTCGTGTTGTCCACAGATAAAAAAAAAATTATTATTGATGATATCTTTCGAGTCGTCAGAGATATTGGCGCCCAATTTGGTCATCTTGAATAAGACACGTCTCAGAAGCTTGAGGTTATTGAACGAGTAGGAAACTGTTGAGTGTGAGCTCATTCTGACGGGTATTGTCTTTTTTCTTCGTCCTCCGAATGGTCAAATATCTACTCCTTGATGTTCTCATCTATGCTGCGGATCCACAAGACAAGAACTCTGATCGCTTCCGTAATTTCTCCTGCTATCTTCCTTGATGGCAAGAAGCTTTTCGTTTTCCCGAATTTGTATAAATCTTGCAGCATGAGTCGAGCGAAAGTAGCGGGAAACAATTCACGAAGAGCCAGAATTAAGTAGCATTTGATATATTGAGACTAATTCAGCATAAGCTTTCTGTTTTGTAGTCAGGCGACTCTGCCAGCGAGACTTTAATTAAACGGGTTGAAGGAAAGCTCTTTATCGAAAAGCCACTTAGTTTATGAGACGATGCCGCCGACCTGACACACACTTATTAAAAGTTAACCCACGATTTGGTCGACATAAATCAAAACTTTGTTTCCTTTGATACTCAGGAAACTAATATTAACATTTTTATATGGTTTTACTGCAGCAAAAATTATGGAAGAGTAGTCGAATAAGAGGAGTCTCTTAGGAATTCATCAAATAGTAGGTTTATTATGTAACGAGTTATTTTACTTGTCACATTGAATTCCTATATGACATTAAGGGCCGATTGCATAATATGTTTCCTCCACTAACCTGTGGAATCAACATTGTTCAAGATAATCGTCCAATCAATGAGAAATAACACGTTTTTAATCTAGGTACATGAAGTATTGATTATTTATTTATATTCATTTGTATTCGTATTGTTCATGTTATACTCTTACTTTGATTCTATTTCGATGTGAACTTTTATGTATTCAGTGGATACTGTTGTGGACTGTTCATATCATATCTGTTCATATCCTAAAGCTGATATTGAATGAAAAATAAATAAATCATTAAGAAATACCTAGGTCGATTACGAAAAACTGTCTATATCAAGCATTCGTCTATCGTAGTATATCTTTACAACCAACAAATTTATCTCCATCTGATTATGAACCAAATTCAGATGAAACTGCATTATTTACTAGGTACAGTGAAAGAGATGAGGTTGAAGCTACAGAGGAGTCAATTTTTGGATCTGTAAATGATTGATTACGGAAATGAGACAAACCTAATCGAGGATTGCCATAGGCCGATTCGACATAGTTATCATTCTCAGAAAAAAACTCTGGAACCGGTCGATTTTCATTTCGAGAAGGAAATATTTTGCGCATGTTTTCAACTTCTTCACTTCAAACGCCTCGGAGGGGTGAGCTCCAACCCTTGAATCTCAAATGGGATAAGGGGTCAAGTGATACATCATTTTGAAGGTAATCGAAATATCTTACCAACGCTTCCTTGTTTTTGGAATTCAATGCAGTAGTTCTCGAGAAGACACGTTTATGAAAATAATCGGCTAGTTATGGAAAGTAACGCTTTTTTCCCTTTCATTTCTCGTTCTCATTTTGTAGTTAGAACGATGTTCATCTAAGAAGTGCCTTATGCATTTTTCTGACATCCTGTCCTATTCCAGATCGCATCTATTTCTAAGAGCCAAGTCACATTTCGTTTCAGTATGTTTGACAACTGAATACCCGAATCAGAATCACGGTAGATACAGGATGATGCAACATGAATATTTTCAATTGTTCCTTTCCAAAACATTCGGACCTTCCGAACAACCTTATTAAGGCCGCAACGCTCGAGTATAGATGGCGATACAATCGATACAGTGATGGATAGCTATTCTTTTAATTTTCATATTCATGTCGAATTTCGAATTCAAATTGTGATTTCCAGACTTTCCAGTAGAGATCATCATAGGTGACGACATTTGGTTTCGATTTTGGATAGCCTTAGTAAGGTATTAAAATTCGAGATGAGCAAGTAGGCAGAAGTTTACAACTTATTTTAGCGGTTGGGAATAAGGAGTTCGAACTTCAGTCTGTTCACACCATGGAGATCAAATGTTTCAAAAAATCGTTCAGATTGCAGTTCTCTGGTTTATTCAAAGTCTGGTTCATCATTTTCGAGATGAATTTCCATTTCGGAATCTGAGGTGCGTTGGGGTCACTGCAATCAATCTGGTGAACATGAATAATGAAAACATCGGATATCATTCCAATTTTTTAATCCAACTCTACTGCCATGCTGGAATCATGAGATGTCTGAAAATATGTTGTTGAAGAATATAACGACTAGAACAAAATCTTCGACTTTCAATTCGTTGTTTTATATTCAAAAACATCTTCAAGATATCGACAGCACAAAATCCAAATCTCGTCTGACAGCATGAGTAGGTATGGAAAAGAGCTTATATTTCAGTTCAGCTCCAGGCGATCGCACGGAGGAATATTCCCGAAAAAAACCGGAAAGAATAAGCTGATAAAGGCAATATATTACGCCATTATCCCGGACGAGGTGATATAATACAAAGCTATGTCAGAATCGTGAAGACAGGAATTAATGAAAGCAAGGATCTTTACCGTCACACTCGGGTTTTTCGATTACCCTTCCGAATTGTCGTATCAAGAAGGCTTTCCGGCTCCCGTTGAGTTTAGACGTGAAATATCCCTCTCTCGTTTCTGAAATAAGACTTTCATTATAATGAATTCGATAAAGAATGTTTTATTAGTATTCACAGCACTGTGTTGAAATGATATATCATACAACAAGTACGAAATGGTACTTATTATTCACGAGTATCGCAAACTCCAAACGAGTTTTGAACTATACTTTTTCTACGGCTATTGGTGTTTTTTTCGATACACCGCGTTGATTCTCTAATGACATTGGTGTTTCGCCAGTACGGCTGAGGGCCGGTTTATCAAGTTCCAGATTTATCTGCTAGTTATGTACCCGTCAGATATGAGTAAACTGCAGATATAGTTTGAGTTTGGTTTTTCCAATACTTTCTATCCAATTGTTGTTGGCAATGTTGGCAATAGTGATAAATAAATATAATCGACTTGATTGGTTGATTGTTTCCACCCACCAATAGAAAATCTGTTTAAAATGACAATGTTTTATAACGTTCATAACCTTTGAAAATATGTATTGCTGTCGTTTTGTTTGGTTCTGGGCCGGTTTATCGAGTTCCAGATCAATATACTTTCGAATAGAAGATGGATTTTGTGGAGGATTACATATTCGACAGTGATGAAGACTTGGATATTGTGGAAGATCTTCAACACGAACGGAGGCCTTATATCGTAAGGGAAAGAGTTGATAATTTCGAGAAATGGGATGACCATGATTTTCATGCAATATTAGAAATATTGAAAAACTACATCAAAACATTCAAAACACAACACTTCATTTAAGTTTATCTATGAACAACACCTCCACAAGTGTATCGTCTGTCGTCTGACGTTTTTGTGTCACGTTCTGTGATATTTTCGTGAGCTATCCTCTAGTTATCTACTTATCCACCAGTTGAAACTTCTAGATAGTTATCGGGTAGTTTAACTGCCAGATGAGAGTTATCCTGTCATTGATAAACTCACCTTCTCATTTTAACTGACAGTTAGGCATTATCTCACAGATAATTTGTGATTGATAAACCGGCCCTGAGACGTTTAGGTTTCAGAATAGACAATCGTGACCAGGATGGCCCTCTCTTAAAATGATAAATTCGCTCATTTGAGAGGGTGAATCTGATTGACCTTGGTGCTGCGTCACTCATCATTATTGTCTGCATTGCTCATATTTCAGTAAAGGGACAAACATTTTTGCTCGACTTCCAATTGTTTTCTATTTTGCGTCATGATACGAATATGAATCGAATCAGGACAGCTCGAGTCAGTTTGAACAACAGATATAATGCAAGTTGAAAAGAGACATCTACATAATGGATGTATCATCTTATGAATGGAATATAAAACTTCAGTCGCTTTGAAAGTGTCTCATTCATATGAATAATGATGAGGATTTGACATTTTTTGATATAACTTCCAAGATAGTTTCTGTTCACTGAGGAATTGTGAAAGATTTAGTTTTGGGAAGGGTCAGTCCTAGTTCCTAATCTGTTTGAAGATGCCCTGTGTACTTTGTTGAAGGTGATATTCTTCTCCAACTCAATATTTTTGCTTCCTCCATCTTCCATTTCATTCAAATTTTTTATTGCTTGGTCTTTTCTCCTATTGATTGGTCTCTTCCTATATCAAATTCATGTTAGATCTCACTCAGTTCACAGTTGTGGTCCATTGTGCTACTTTTCATTTTGTCTCCACCATATGCTCATTGGTTTGATTACTTCTCCGATGTTCACTTCTTACTGAAGAATCTTCAACGAAAAAGAAAAAATACTGCTGGTAGTTCATCATATTCTCATTTCATCGACACAACTCCTTCATGAAACTGCGATGGAACCGCTATATTCAAATGCATATTTAAAGCTCACATCAAAACTCAGCTCTTTTCCCAACCGAACATAAAACGGCTATGTCGACCACAAAATGTCGGTATTACTGCGAGTCCCCTGTCTGTTCGGACCCTGAGCTTCACTCCATCCTGTATATTTTAACAATATCCTGAGTAATTTCGCGAATTTATGTGATGGCTGCGTGAGCCAATGAATAGTAATGCTTGAAGGCGGGTTTGTAGCGATTCTCCCAGTGCTGGTCGTAGAGATTATACAGTTTTATTGCGTGCTCTTGGTATGGAAACAGGGCCGAATTGACCCTATGAACATCGTCCGAGGCCCCTTTCTTTCGTCCTTTTCTTACTCTTCAAAATACATTTTCTTCGCGAATATTTTTTTTCAAATGTGCAGTTCAATGTGCATTCAATGTGACAATTCAATATATTTGTTTTTCCAAATTCCAAATTTCCAAGGCGCAGTGACATTTTGTGGCAGATCACAAAATCTGTCCTTACAACAAATATATTGAAATAACCTTCGATCATTGAGCAGACTAGATAAGTAATCCACACCCCTGGCAATACAGTTTGTTCGGAATCAACATCTATAGTATCTATCTTTGTCTAAACAAGGATAGCAGAACCTGATTCTCCCAGCACCAGTGCCGTGTTGTCAGAGGGGTCGAATTATCAATTCATGATGAAACCAAATTGAAAATCCGTAACAATTTCAGTGGTACTTTTCAGCATTTCTTGGTGGGAAAATGAACAATGACAAGACACTGTCGCAGCTGACCTATGAGTATAATCAATATAATCTAATCAATTCAATTTAAATTCATTTTTATCAATCCATTTGGGAAAATGCTTCAAAATCTCGAATGGTAACTCACCTATGAAATGACGTGTTTTGATCGCCAGTTCAATTTGACTTCAACACACCTCACAACGTCTCACCATTATATCAAATCACCAAAACAAGAAATAAATTGAGTTTCTGATGAATTCTGAGTACACAAAACTAAACACAAGTTGAATAATATCGATAAATCAAAACGTAAATAATGACAGATACCAAACAAAGCAATAATCGCCGTCGACTGTCAATATCAAATGGCGGTGTTGCAACGTTGAGCAAAAAGTATTCACGATACCCATGCTGGTCCTCGAGCCCCCAAGAATAATGTAGCAATCTTCTATTAATCAGAACTGATTCATAATCGTCATGACCCAAATTTATTATTATATTGTTTGTGCATTGAACTACATGAATTCATAAAGGACTTTAAATATTATGAACTATTTATCACTTTTTGATGATTGGATATGACAACACTGGCGACGATTGGGTACTAATATTATGATAATTCTGGGAATTCATGTTAGTTTCAGAATATTTGCTTTTTTGATCCTTGAGTTTGTTGTTCGGAGGAAATAACCTACGCATCACTGATGTTGGTGCTAGTCTAATGTATGTTCTTTATCATGTACTTACATAAAAATCGTTCCGATCATAGACTCATTATCCTGATAATTTTTCGATTGTCCTAAGAACCATTCAAATTCCGTCATTTTGTGTCATGTGGAACAATTTCATGTTAACATTAGACTGATAATTGCATTCAGTGTAATTATCAATCCATATGACAGCACGATCGAGTTTGACAACTTCATCGAGATAAATTTCAATATGTCACATGTTGGCAATGAGAATGTTCAAAGTATGAATGCGCTAATCAAAGAAAAAATTCCCAGAAATACAACCTACAATCACAAATATATTTGGCGAATATTCATGGAATGAGCCTTTGTGCATCATCAACATCATCTTTCAAATAATACCAACATAATTTTTTCCTCATAATTAATGAATCAATAGATTTCCTAATCGAAATAATGTTCGGATGTATCTTCTAGATAAGTTCCATCAATCAATTTGACATCATCTGGTCGTAGATAGGAACCTGATAAATTCCTGTGAATTCGAAAGTAACCCTTAGAGAGAACTATCTCCAAATGTTCACTTGCACAAATTCAACCGAATCTAACATTCAGATTCAATCATGACAAGCACGTTCGAATTTCTGCAAGATTATGCTCCGCTGCACTGTAACTTTTTCATTTCCATTCAAATCGCATCCCCTCATGAACTGTAAAGTGAAATGGCAGCACTTTATCGTGCGAACAATATCATCTCTGAAAGGTTTCCTTCATTAAAGTGGGAGATACGTGATAGTTCTGACCTCACGAGATATTTCAAAACCAATTTCACGCCCCGAAGCATTCGTTTTAATACTGAAATCTTAAGTATGGATCATAAAATTTCTCCGTCATGTTACGAAGAATGTAGACGTTGGAGAAATATCCAGCTGAACGAAGTTCTCGAATCGAATCACCATCAATTCATTCGTGTTTGTGATTTAAATATTGAAACAAACTGAATACTTCGACTGGGAATTTTCCATTGAGGAAACAATCAGCCGTGTTTTCTATGATCGAGCCATCAAAGCGTTGAACTCTCCTTACATCAGGTCGAAGATCATATAGGAATATATATTTAAGCTGGATAATCTAGGCTATAACAACAAAGTGATCCTCCTCTAGGTGCAAGGACACACTGAAGTAGAGGGGAATGAATAAACAGACACTCTGGCACAAAAAGGAGCATCAACGCCACTGATCATCAGGTCGAAGATGATATAGGAATATCTATTTGAGCTGGATAATCTAGGCTATAACAACAAAGTGATCCTTCTCTAGGTGCAAGGACACACTGAAGTGGAAGGGAATGAATAAACAGACACTCTGGCACGAAAAGGAGCATCAACGCCACTGATCGGGTCAGAACCATTCTACGGTCTTGGTAACTCTTATTCTCGAGAAGAACTCAACAAAGCGGACGAAGAAATGAGAGTAACACAATGGCAAATACGTCCAGGACTGCGGCGAGGTGAAGACCTCATCGGCAATATCAACCGAGCAAGATCAAAGACACTGATAAACCTCAGAAAAAGACGTCTCAGATCAATAAGGGGATTTCTCACGGGGCACAGTATACTCAAGAAACATCTGCGTGCGATGCGATGCTGTACATCACCGTAGATTGAACATACTGGAATCACACCAGCTGACTGTGGAAGGAATACCACGAATAGACCTCCTCAAAATCGTTGAATTCTTAAGGGAATTGAATCTTGAGGAGATGCTATAAACGAGCAAACCTTGGAATAAGCAGAAGAAGGTGGGGCACAATAGATTGAATCAGGTCGCAGCGCATCTGTCACCATCCACAACTACCAATACCAATACTAATACCAATTTCAGCAATATTCTCTATGTTCTGCTATGGGTCTTATTATTACGTGAATCTCCATGGTTTCAGAAGCAACTCTCAGGAGTCCTCAAATTAGCCCTAGTGTTTATCCAAGTGGAATCCAAATCACTGTAAAATACGGGCTAGTTATATCTGTATATAGTCAATGATATTTTCCTGATATTTTCCTGATATTTTATATAATCAATGATATTATACAGCCTTAGCCCGATCCGTGATATCAATGTGTTTCGACTTCTAGACGAATTCTGGATAATTGGCATTCGTAACATCACTCTAACCAATCGAAGACATAATCTATTCTGAATTTTCCGAATGCGTTCAGAAAAATGATTTGCGAATAGTTTCTGTCTAACTCGCGCAATGTATTGTTGGTTGCATAGACTGATTCTGCTTCAAATTGGAACGCGGGTTTGATCAAAATACCAGACTGAATTGAGCTATTTTCAGAAAGTAAACTTATGTAAAAATAAATATTCATTTCAAAGATCATTATCTGAAATCACGTCTCCTTCTATCTTGCCTCTTCAGGACAATATCACAAAATCCATTTGTTTGTTAGCAAGATGGTTCAAAACTAAGAAAGAATACTCAATCCATGTTCTTCAAAACTCCGTACCAATCACTTCAATCTGATGGAGTCATTATTTTGCCGCTCGAGAAAAATTTTGCATGAATAAAAACACGTGAACCCTAATTGGAGTCAAAAAGTTAGGTTTCAATACCAAGTCGTAGTGCTAAAATTCTCCTTCGAAATTATTCTTCGTCATTCGATCGTCTTTGGAATACTCGAATCGTTGTCATAGCGTGCTGTGAGATCACTGAGAAGATCCAGAAACTCAAACACATCGTTACGAACATTTCCATGGAAACTTGTTGGGAATTCGGGTTTCGAATCCTGAGTAAATCAAACTATTGGTTCATTTCCCCTAGCATATCCCAGGAGAATATAGAGTGGATGATTCATTCATTTAGTAATATTTATTGTGTTTCCATATATACAGTGATTATATTATTCATGAGTATATTGTCCTCGAAGACAAGCAAAAATGAGACATGCGACGACGGGACTGAAATGAAATATTAATGGTTCGAGAAAATCGATAATTTCCAATATCCTTGGCAATACAATTCTACGTATGGGGTTTATCGAAACGAATTCAGTTAAACCAGAAGATGGGTCGACGAATATCATAGACTATATCTTGAAGTGACTATTCTCTACTGATAATATTTTTTTTTTTCAATCTATTATTATCACGATATCCGCATAAATGGTACTCTCATATCACAGAACAAGGATTTACACAGAAGCGACACCTCCTCCTGAACCATTTTTGATGACGCATGCGCTATCCGCCAATCTCTGAATATCATATTTGTCATTGTCATCTCAGTCATTCTGTCATTCAGAGTCCAAAGAAGGAGTCATGGAAATTTTGACTTTTCAGTTGAGTTAATCAAGCTTGACTACATCAAAGTTTGAAAAATGGACGTATCATTCATACAACTGACGATTGTTACATGATAATGGTGTGAAAAATACGTTGTTGTTCTATATTCAGTGGCATTGTTTCATCGTGTCGGTTCTCTCTTTATAGTAGTTAAGGTGAAATATAAACTTTTCTCAGTACACTAAATAAAATCATTGTCAAAGGAGGTCTTCAAGGTCACGAAATATTGCCCTTCCAACATCAAAGGAGCCGACATTTCTGTCGCTTCTGTGTAAGATCCTGTTCACTGCTGATACTGTGAGGGAATATTATCATAGAGCACAGAACATAAGAATAACCGCCAGATGCGGGGATATTGACAGGCACGATGTAGAGTTGGCAGGGTTGCGCCTATGTTGTGCTATAAACAAGCTCACTGACAGCGCAAGGTGATTGTGGTAAGAAGAAAGAGAGTGCTACTGCTAACATTTCGAACAGTGAAATATGAATATTCATGCTGTCATACCAGTGATAGTAGATTTATGTTTCGTAGAAACATAATGATTGAAATATATTCCCAGTTGTGAAACAGATTAATATACACCTTCGGAGTGAAGAATATCATTACTACCAGACATTTCATCCTTCAGCTAGCACCTCATGACGTTATTTCAGTCGTTGTGAAATATTGATAATCTTTACTACCTTGGTTTATGGACAACTATTCTAAGCTTTCGAGTATGTACGTCCTTCAGAAATTATATCAGCTTTATCCTAATTCATCTTCTTGGTATTGATGGATTGTATTGTCGATGCAACAAAACAAATAATCACGCCTTTTGATTATGTTTCTTCACCTACGTTCAATTTCTTATAGATGTTTTCAAGGAAAAACAATGGACTGAACTATATGCTTCGTGAACGTGGTGTTGGTCATATCGAAATTATTTATTGTACCTCTCACAGATTACATTTTGAAATTCTTATGACTAACTCATGTGTGGACATAAGTTGCCAACGCAATCTTCGACATATTAGAACTTCCATGACTTCCAGATGAAATCTGTCTCATCTTGGTATAGAGTATATGTTTTGAGAATTGTATGTTGCACATATATAACGTGGAAATTCCTTTATTCATTTTTCTATTCGAGTCTACTAATATATTATGAATATTTCTATCTATATATATATATATATATATATATATATATATTTATATCATGACTGTAAAGAGGAGTGTATTTGTGCTTGTATTCAATACTTTAATACTTTGATATTTACTTCAATCATCTAATCATTTAATACTTCCATCATTTATTATGGCTTTGTCTATGAGATGTTCATCTTTTTGACAATAATATTCGATTGATTATTTTCTGACTGATTAAATTAATATCACTTGCAACTGATTGTATGATTTTTTTGTATGTTCATAATTCATCATCATAATCATTGAACAAAAAACAATAGTTGCTAATTTGAAGCATCGATTAATTTTTGACATCTCTAACAGTCCGATGATGTGATGCAAGATCATGAAGTTGGACAGATGACTAGATCTGCTCGAAATCAAAATGATTTTTCGTTAGTTCCGAAGAGAAAAACTTTCCAGAGATGAATTCTGGTCGAATCGACAGCAGGATATTTTCCATACGATGGAAGATCTTATGGAGACCCTGTAGAAGTCTAGATGATTGGTCATATTTTCTCACATTCATTGTTCATTATATCGATGCCTGCAACGTCGACTGATTCATTTCTCTTCCTCCTCTCCATCTAGAGAGATTAATTCAATAATACAGTTGAATGGATGGAATTGTCACCAAATCCTTGCGAAAGTAAAAAATAGCAGATACCTTCTAGATGGATTGAGCTTTCCTCCATCACTTGGATCAGATATTCTTTAAGGACATCGAAATCGTTTGAGCTGCAGAAACGTTTGTAATTAATGGTGTAACTATACAGGGTGTCCAGAAAAGATAACGACAAACTTTATGGGGTGATAGGGGACGTCAAAGGAAGCTTTTTCGTTTACATAAACACAGATAGATAGATAGATAGATAGATAGATAGATCATTCGATCATAAAATGAGCTCAAGAACAAAGCTATTGGACAGGTCGAATAATAAAACTGAATAAATAAAATGAATAAAATTAATCGAATAAATTGAATGAATGAAATGAATTGAATGAATATATAAAATGGATATAATTAATAAAATGAATGGAATAAATAAGATGGATAGAATGAAGAAGATGAATAAAATAAATAAAATACATAAAATAAATAAAATATATATAAATAAAATGAATAAAATAAATATAAATAAAATAAATAAAATAAATAAAATAAATAAAATAAATAAAATAAATAAAATAAATAAAATGAATAAAATAAATAAAATAAATAAAATAAATAAAATAAATAAAATAAATAAAATAAATAAAATAAATGAAATAAATAAAATAAATAAAATAAATAAAATAAATAAAATAAATAAAATAAATAAAATGAATGAAATAGATTAAATGAATAAAATAGATGAAATGAATAAAATGAATGGAATGAATAAAATGAATGAAATAAATAAAATGAATAAAATAAATAAAATGAATTGAATAAATAAAATAAATGAAATGAATAATATGAATGGAATAGATGAAATGAATGGAATTGAATAAATATAATGAATGAATGAACTTCATTTTCCTTCTGACAAATACAGCAGAAATTGTATAGAGGAATCGTCGATATAAAATTCCTCTCTTCCGATTCCTGGACACAGTTTTCCACTTTCGGTTGGTAGTTTGTTGCTGAAGTTTACGTTCATTTGATGATTCTTCAAAATTGACTCCACTATTGCCACAAGAAGAAAAAATGGGTGCTATCCTGTGCCATATGGGTGTAATCCGAGAATAAGACAATCACAAACAAGGCATCGTACGAAACATCTTTTTTATTTCTCGAACGAAAGTACGCCTTCAGCGTCGTTTTTCCTAGTTGCTTTATGGTCAAAGGTCCCCTGTGTGTTGTCATCGGCATTTCTTTCCCGCCAGACTTCCGAATGTTTTCTGCGAAAAGTCTTGCCTTCCGGAGTTTATTTGATAAGTGGAAAGTGAAGGCAATATACGGAGAACGTTTTCATGACAGGAATAATTCGGTTGTCAACTGAATTTCTCGTCTGCTGGATGGTTCGCATAAACATTCGATGTAAGTTATTCGATTTGTGTTCGGTACAGGAAAAATAGCAATGCTCGAGAGTAGAGATAATAATAATGTGAGTCAATATGCTCAAATTTTCTCTCCTCGTTTCTTAAAATGAAGTGGAAGTTATTAAAAATTATTTCAATATATTTGTAGTAAGGACAGATTTTGTAATCTGCCCCAAAATGTCACTGCGCTTGAAATTAAACCTGAAGATACCTAAAAGAGAAATTCTCTATTTGTCAGTGACACCTTGTTTCTGACAAATATATTTGATAAGAATAAAACCTCTACTTATCTTGGTGGACGTTTCGGGAACGAATCTGCTCCCGTTCTCAACACAATTAAAACACTTTCCTTCGCAAGATTTTTCAATGGTGGTTGGTTTTTTGACACTGAAAAGTGATAATTCGGCAGACGGAGGAATTCTGGTTACAAGTTGTTTTTTCATTAATTGATATTGAATTTTCCATTTTCATATTCAATTTTCAGAAGTGGGTGCCAAGTTCTATCTATATCAGCTGAACAAGGAGCAATATTATTGTCTCCGTTCAGGAGAATGCAAGCAGACTCTTTGATTTTCCGTTTTTGGTTGTTGTCTTCTTTTCCTACGATCTTAATGTTACTCCAATCGGCCATATGTTGTCCATTTTCGGTAAGGATATGTTCAGATAATTTTGATTTGTCAGTATATCTTTTCTTTATATTGTTCTTATGCTCTTCCATCCTTACTGATAGAGGCCTGCTAGTTCCATCGGTATAATATTTTCCAAAAACACATGGTATACTGTGAATACAAGTTTTTGATGATTGTTCTTCATTTTTGGTTTTGTATGTCCAAAATCGTTCTCACTGTATTTTCTATCTTGAACACTGTTTTCACTCTAAACTTGTCACCAACACGTTTAAATTTTTCTGGGATTACATTTGTTATCATTGTTGGTTTTCTTTGTGGTTGTTGTATATTCTGTCTGTTCTCAATTTGGTGAATTGTTTCATCAATGAAATGTTTCGGATAAGTGTTGAGTTGTAGAACATCTTTTATATGGTTCATTTCGGCATTGAAAATTTGGTGGTCCGATGATATGGATTTATCTATCATGCTCTATCATGAAGTGATTTGATCATTCCTTTCATTATAGTTTTATGATGATTTGATCGGAAATTGAGGTAACTGTCGGTGTGTGTTTCAACACGATATGCACTTGTTATCGAAATGTTATCTGATTTTTTAATGAGAACATCTAAAAATGGATGTATGGAACAAAAAGCTGAAAAATGAGAATATGCTTCTATTAACGGTGAATTGATATTTTCAATATATGTTATGCTGAATGAAAATCATACGGGGCGTCTCGAAAAGATATTGACACACTTCAAATGGTATAGGGGACATCAAAACAAGCATTTTTGTTCGTATAAAGATTTGTCCCCAAATGAGCCGTTTGGGCTGTAGAGTGAAAAAATCATTCGCAAAAAACAAGAACATTTCCTCATCATCCAGGATCCACTCCGAAGAATTTGCGAGTCAATGACCCGACGACGCAATCTTTGCATTGAAGTGAAGGGATTTCAAAAGTCAACATTAAAAATGGATGAGTCAAGATTCTGAACAATTATTGTAAATTCATTCGTTGAAAAAGCGTGATTTATCAGAAAACAGTGAATTGATAATTGCACAATATAATAAGTACCTACCAAACAATAATACACCAATAAACACCAAATATATTTCCACAGATCAAAATAAGTTCGCACGTCATGTCAAATGTCGAATGTTGTTTTCCACAGCTCACTGAGTCGAGAAATTATTCGATTCGCATCAAGGAAACTCATGAACTAATTGTAGATTTTTGGATGTATACAATTCGGTACGAAAATGATCGGAATGTATAGGATTTTCGTTTGGAACAGAATGTATTTCTGATCAAAATTTTAGGTAGATTCATCAATGAGCGGAAAAAAAATGTCGTCGTTCAATCGTCCTGTTGATACTTTTGAATAAAAAACTCATGCAAAAATAGTCGAATAACTCATGCAGCTAACAATTTCAAGCGTGACTGCAAACTATTTCGTGCAGTAAAGTAAATAATTCAACAAGAATACTGATTAAAACTGAAACCGTTATTTGCTCAAATAAGAGCTCCCAGTAAATATGAAAATTGGATGTTTGCAGTGCAAACTGCGCGTGAAATGCTATTATTTTAAGAATTAAATATGTGCATATGACACGCACCCAATACGACCACCAAAGGTTTGAAGGTTCAGCTTCTGTTTCCTAGAAAATAGCACAATATAACGGTGCACAGTCATTATACAGGGTGGCATCTCTGAAACTTCCCACCCTCAAAATCTCCCTTCCAGTAAACAATATGAAGAATCAAAAAGACAGGTCAATTTTATCTTCAAGGGGGACACTTCGAATGCATATTCTCAGTCCTCATATGGTTGAACCCATTAGAAGGAGTGAATGTCACCCTTAGGATCTCAAATTGGAACCCCCCTTCCCACCAGTGGCACATCATTTTGGAGGGCTTTCAGTTTTCTGTACCCTAATTTATAATTTTTTGATGAACAGTTTTCGAAAAATACCGTTCTGAACTAAGATGCTTGGTCTACAGGTTGAAAATCCAATGATAAACGCGGATAAACTACTATTGAAATGTCTTTATCAAATCACTCATTGACGTTGATTTTTTGCAGCTAATGATCATCCCAATGATTTTGAGCGTGAATTGGTAAAATTTTCAAATTATTCTCCTTCTTCCTGCTTCGTTAAAGATCTCGGGTCGCGAGAGTCACAGCCATGTTTGAACTGTCGATTATCTAATATTGATTACATGCAGGCAGACCAATGTTTAAGAGAACCCAAAACAAAAACACCTGGAAAAAATCGTGCATTAATAAGACTATGAAAGTGCCTAAGCAGAGAATAGTACAATAAAACGTGAGTTGCAGAAGGCGATACATGGAATGGCCTTCTGTAACGAATGTTTTATACTGTTTTTTCCTGTTCCGGCTGTATTCTAAGGTTCTGTTGATTTTGAATACATATTTTCGTAACAGAAATCAATTACTACTTACTATTACTCATGCAGCAAAAAATTCAGTATCAAAATATTGGGACCATTCTTAGGTTGCTCGCGTCTTCTTCCTCTTTCTTCTTTCTTTCAAGATAGATCTCGATCAAATCGGGTAGTCTCGAACCACATAATGTATATCCTGCGGCATAGGGTAGGTATATATACTGTTAAATACTGTCTGTAAGTTCTTCGAGGAGGTGGTACATTCATTTTTCAGCTTTTGATGGGATTTTCTCTCCTCGTTTCTAAAAAATAGAGTGGAAGTTATTAAAAATTATTGCAATATATTTGTAGTAAGGACAGATTTAGGATCTGTCCCAAAATGTCACTGCGCTTGAAATTAAACCTTTAGATACCTAAAAGAGAAATTCTCTATGGGTCAGTGACACCTTGTTTTTGAAAAAATTTGGAAATACAAATATATTTAATAATAATAAAACCTCTACTTATCTTGGTGGACGTTTCGGGAACGAATCTGCTCCCGTTCTCAACACAATTGAAATATTTTTCTTCGTAAACTTTTTTCGATGTTTCCGATTTTGACACTGTGTTTGAACTGTTATACACTCATACCAATGGTCGCAATTTCCAAAATAAAAATATGTAAGTACCGTGTATTAATAGAGCTCATTATTAAACGAAAAATAGTGCGTCTGTTAAAATGCCAAAACAGAGAAACGATATTCTAGGTAGCATATTTGATTGGGAAGTCACATTCATACTTTTCATCACATTGTCAGGAATATTTCAGTAGAGCTGAGCGTGTCCGTCAATGCGAACCCCCAAATTGCAAAAATTTCATTGCCTGGTTTGACAGGAACTTCCAATAAGCTGTCTACCGTAGATCAGCCTCAAGGATGATTAATTGAGAATTTCCAATCGATTTTTTCTTTGAGCGCACGAATTGACGTAAAATGCTTTGTACTCCTCCTCACGCGTACATTCTGGGAAAAACTAATGAGCAGATTTGTTTCTGCTGTAAGCAGACTTCTCAGTGATTGGAGCTTTTGTCTGGAATTGATTAGATGCTTCGTTTGTATTTATTTGTCGTTCATCACTGTTTCCTAATTTCACAAATTGTTGTATATTCAAATTGTCTGTGTGTTTTTATATCCTCGATAGGTATTATTCCTTTGGCTTCTGGAAAGCTCAAAGAAGAATATGGTTCTTGTTATCTTGGGATTACTCCAGCGTTTCTCAACCTGTGGGGCTGTCCTTTCTAGGGGTTCTAATAACTTCACGTGGGGTGGTGGTGACATCAAACTGTCTCTAGGGTTTTTTTTTCATTAATTAATTTGTTAATTGATTATCGCGGTGTTGGTTGCCAAAATAAATAGTTTGACATGTTTATCAACAACTCAATGGATTTCTAAGCATTGACAATGATTGTCAAATTGTTAATACCTGTGTCCTACTCATACAGTCGTGACCAATGACTTTACATGTCCCCACAAAAAAAATCTAGCGACGTTATATCGGGTGACCTAGGAGGCCAAGAAACTGCTCCAACTCTGGCAACCCAACGGTACCCAAACCGCTGATTTTTACCTGTGTAAAGTCTTCGGTCTACGAAACTCCAGTAGAAACAGAGCAAGACTCAATTGGACGAATAACAGCAGCTTTCGACATTATTCAAAACGATGATAAAATTTTCAGTGAAGTCCGCCGAAATCATGTGCGACGTTTAAATCGGTGTATTCAGGTTGGAGGAAGAAATTTCGAACAATTGTTGTGATGATATCATGCACAAAAGGCGAAAATTCAAAGCATTAAATCCTATTAAGGCAATTGATCGTCTTTCTGAAATTTAACGCGTCTTGGGGCCGTAGTGACACTTTTCCGGACATGAGACCCACAACTCAAATGTTTTCTACTGTTGCACTGAATAACCCCTAGAAGTTTGATACCACAGTTCTGTAGCTCCCTGTATTATATAGTTCCTTATGCATCAGGTGTTCGTTGAAATAGAACAGAAGATGCTTCTTGCATTCATTCATGAAGCCAATGCTGTACCAGTCTTCCTCTCACTACCAAAAACTTCATCCCTAATACCACAAACCCACCCTCAATTCATTACAATGATGGATCTGCGAAAATAAGGTGGTAATGACTTGGAGCTGTCCATATTTTACCCCCATCGACTCAAAATGTCACCCTCTGAAATTCCTTACAGAATCAGTTCGAGGTGAATGCCAAGCAGATGGATTTTGAAAAGTCTAGCTATTATCCAGAATTCTGGATGTGAAATCACGAATCTATACCTAAATATATCCATCACGAATTTATGTATCGGAATTGCTGAACTTCTGATCTATCTATAATCAAAGATATGATATTAATTATATCGGGCTCATGTAGAGAGAGATAGAAAGAGAGAAAGGAATTGAAACGACCATGAGGAGGACACAAAATCAAAAGTCGACTGTCAAGTGACTCTTGGCAAGACATTTTGATGTGCCATGCCATAGTATTGAGAAATACGACATGATATTGTTCGCATCATATTGAATCGAAAATGTTTAATGAAAATATAATAAAATTCTTGCAAGATTATTGACAGCCGTTCATACAATTGTCTTGAAGTAACAGGTTGAAATTCGATTGCTCTTTCTTTTTCTTGTGTTGGTTTACATGCTCCTCATAAGTCGATGGGTGAGGTTTATCTAGTTGAGAATAGATAATATATATTTGGTGAAAACTCAGAAGTTTGAAGTGAAATTCTGACTTATATCACGGGAGAGATTCTTTTTCATTTGGGATGTGCACCCCATCTAGATGTATCTGCTCGGGTTATGATTACGTGATAATATACTGATTTGTCATGACATTGCATATCATGTGACTCGAATCATATATATTGGTATATTCTCCATGATGACAACGATGTACAGAACACTGGTGGAGCTATTCTGCCTATTTGCCTATCAAATTTCTTTAACCAAAACTCTTCAAACCTACAGCTATCTTGATAACAGCATTTTATTCGTTATAGCGGAAAAAATCATTCAAATGTCAGTTGTCAGATGGCGACACAAGAATAAAAACAAAATCAGTATTATTGATAATTGCACAATCAGTGTTATAAAAATTTTGATTCAGAAGTAGTAAGTTAGGTTACTTCTCAATTAATGATCGAACCAGATGATTACAATCTCAAAACATCAACTATTTGTATAGAAATCTGTAAAAATGTCGCCATCTCCTGGGGAGTTTCATAACTATTAGACCATTAAAGCGGAAAATGGCGTTAGCGTTTTTGACGACACAAAACACGATCAGTGACAACACCAGTGTTTTGTACATCGTTACGATAACACAATCGATTTGAGCATATTCACTGGATCTACTTCATCTCCTCGTCCTGTTCCTGAAATTATTCCAGACAATTAATATTTCGCTGGCGGACCTTGGTGTAATATCACTTTCAATCACTCGATTGAATTAATTCACCGACTAAATTGTCGTCCGCCAGCCTTTTGTATCCTCCTTCACAATTGATGTCATCCTCGATATTTCAGAGTAGGCACAGAACATGAAATAGCTAGACTCGGAATTTGAATTTATGACCGGGCTGGTCACGTCGCGACCGTAATTCATGCATAAAATTAAATTTTAATCAACACCAGTCAATTCCAGCGGGCTGGATGAAAGGGTTGATTTCAATGTTTGGTGGCGTTTGTTTTACCTTGTTAGTCGTATACCAAAGAGCGAAACACACGAGTTCCGTCGTTCATTTCGACCATCTTTGAATGAAGTTACGTGTTCGTGAGAGATCGCGTAGTTGACTGTTGGCGTTATCGAAACATTTTGATGTGCCATGTCATTGGATTGACATATACGACATTTTCAATCATCTTTATGATGCGAATCGAGTTTATAGTGTAAGATGATTCACTCAAATCTATTGTTTAGCGAAGTCAGTTGAACCATAAGTGTGTTAAAACAAAGAGACCCAGTTTTACTCGTTGTTTGAATACTAACAATTCATTTATTCATTCATTTCATTTATTCCAGTTTCGGGCCACTCAACAAGCTGGTTTTACCCAGCTCTATCATGGAGTGGCACATAATAGCAAATTGTTGGTTCTCTTGTGCTGAGAAAGTACATGATATATAGTAACATTATACAACTTTATGCAACATAGCATAACAACTTAGGACTAAGCACTTGAAACTAAGCAAGAGTTGTAAGTTTATGCAAGTTAGACAAAAGGATAAAATGCTGATTGTTCTGTAAAATAGGTCTTAGATTGTTTTCAAAAGTTTGAAATGAATTAGGTGCGAATAAATCTAAATGCGGATTAACTGAACAAAGGGAATTGAAAGTTTTACATGATCTGATGAGAGGTGAGTTCAAAAGGGAATTTGTGATGCCTCGTGATGTTACCAGGAGTGGTCTTTATCTGATATGCAAGCTGTTCTGAAAGTCGTGAGCGATGTGGTCGAGGGCATGGAGTTAGGGCATCACACAGCAATCACACTCTGTGACCTATCCAAGGCCTTCGACTGCGTCTCCCATGACATTTTACTGGAGAAACTATTTTATTATGGCATTAGAGGAGTGTCTTTGTCTCTTATGAGATCATATTCAGAAAATCGACATCAAGCTGTAACTAGCAATAATTCTACATCTAGTTTTAGACTAGTTAGGCATGGCGTTCCTCGAGGGTCCGTCTTGGGGCCCCTCTTGTTTATCATTTATGTGAATGATATCAGTCGTTTTTCGAACCCATACAAATCTGTTTTGTTCGCCGATGATACTACTTTCATATACTCCGATAAGGACTTATTAGAACTTGCGACAGTATCTGAAGAAGTGAATAGTAAGGCAGAAACTTGGTTTTCTGCAAATAAACTCAAATTGAACTCTAACAAAACTCAACAAATTAATTTTTCAGCTAGAACTATTTTGTCGGATGAGAACAGTGTAAAATTACTCGGAGTCATTGTGGACAGCAATCTGTCTTGGAACGATCATGTCAAACATTTGAACAGTAGACTATGTAGTACACTTTTTCTTTTACGTCAATTGAGAAATATCACTAGCTATGATACACTGAAATCTACATATTTCTCCCTTTTTCATTCCCACATCAGCTATGGTATCATTCTCTGGGGAAACTCTAGTGGAGCTATAAAGATTTTCAAACTTCAGAAAAGAGCAATCAGAATCATTACTAGTTCAGGATATAGAGATCATTGCCAACCTCTTTTTCTGAAACTACAAATAATGCCGCTACCCACTCTTTATCTATACAGTGTCTTGTTAGAAATCCATAAGAAGGCAAATATGTTGATCAAACAATCTGACGTTCATGATCATAATATTAGATCTGCAAATAATATTCGTACAAATCGCTACCGCCTCAGGAAATCAATGAGAAATACATTAGACTTCAATCTTTATAATCTTTTGCCAGACGATTTTAAGTGTCTCTCTATGTTTAATTTTAAAAAGTCCCTAAAGAGTTTTCTCTTGAGATGTTGCTTCTACTCTGTCGATGAATATGTTAGCCATTTCCAAAATCAGTATCTGTGAACATACTTACCAACTTTTCAACACGTTGATCACTCAGATCAATTCGATTGTTTTAAATTATTGTGAATCCATCTCAAATATTTGGTATTTGCTATGTTTTAATCTGTTCTTTTTTCCTTTTCTTTTTCTAAAATTGTTTTTTGACTTGCTACAAACATTTAAAGAATGTAAAGTAGTTAAATAAATACTTTACTTTACTTTACTTTACTAATATTGTGTTGGGTACAGTTGAGACTTATATATTCATGGCAACTGGGAGAATCTAGCAGATTGTTGAAAATCTTATATATGAAGCAGACGTCAAAGTATTTTCTTCTAACTGATAATTCCTCAAGTAAGTGATATTTGATATTACTTTCGTAAGTGCGATAGTGGCGGTTTCTGTCAAATCTGTAGTTCAAGACGTTTACAAGTCTTTTCTGAACTCCATCAATTCTTTCAATATAAAAGTTATAAAATGGATTCCAAATTACACAAGAAAATTCCAACAGTGGTCTCACAATAATTGTTCCATACAAAAATATGGTCGTGTTTTTCTAAGAAAAGTCTCTCGTGACTCTCAGAAAAAACCTAAGTTCTAGGAGCTCGTTGCACTCGTTGAACAATGTTGAAATGATCCTAATTGGTTCAGCCGGTATTCACTTGCCATCGAATGAAAGACATATCTTGGCAACTGCTCTCTGAAATATATCAAATGATAACGATTTCGATTACGATTATAATCACGTTGCGACCGTAAATTATGCATGAAATCGAATTGTAATCAACAACAGTGAATTCTAGCGGGCTGGATGAAAGGGGTGATTTCGATGTTTGGTGGCGTTCGTTACAGAATGTGTTACAATGTTATGATCTGTCCCAAAATTCAACCTACAGAAAGAAATTCTTTATTTATCAGTGACACCTTGTTTTGGGAAAAAATGGACGACAAATATATTTGTTCGTTCATTCATTCACTTAGATATTAGTAGGAATATCACACAAGAAAAAATATTACTATATCATGATATCAGAATGTATAATATTACTACCAAACATGAGTTGACAGACTCGTCTTCCAGTCCCTCTTATTTGAGGAGTATAAAAATCTCTACTCATCTTATTATGGTGGACGTTCCTCGAAAAGAATCTGCTCCCATTTTCAGCAAAATTAAAAAAAAAAACATTAGAGGGCAAGATATTGGTACATTCTTTTTGAAATAAGTAGATAACAATCAATAGGAAGAAATCAAAGAGTCTGCTTGCATTCCTCTGAACAGAAACAATAATATTGCTCGTTCATCAGTTGATATAGACAGAACTTGACATTCACTTCTCGAAACTGAATATGAAGGTGTTGAATTGAAGATCTCTCAATTGAAAAACACCTGATGATTAGAATTCTTGTTCGACAGCTTGTCACTGTTTAGTATGGAAAATTATTTCGATTGTGTTGAAAACAAAAGCAGATTCTTCTCCCGAAAAGTCCACTAGATGATGATAAATTTTGATTATCTGTTGAAAATACAGGGTTGGGATAAAGTATGGAACCAATGAAAATATCTTTTGAACGGAAGAATGCATCTGATGTACATTTTTTTGTCAATATATACTTTCGGATTAACTGGAAATGCCATCAACTTCTTTAATTGATTTGGGACACCCTATATATTTTTACAGATCTTGAAAGAACTTGTTATTTTGAATTCATACATACTGAGTTTAGTGTAAAAACAAGGAATAACTCACTGTTAGTTGTACAATAGGTGTACATTTGATCATTTTAGAATAATGAAACAAAATTACTTCAAATGTTCAAAATGCTCGCCGTTTACTTGCTGACATTATGATATCCTATAAACAAATCCTCGAGTCACTCTTTCCAAGACTTCTCCACGTATTGGTTCACACTCATCAATGATTCTTTGTCTCAATTCAGTTTGTTGGTCGTCTAACGTGAACACGTGATTTTAGGTAACCCCAAAGAAAAATATCTGACGGGCTAAGATCCGGAGAACGAGCAGGCCACTCTATGAATCCTCTACGTCCAATCCATCGATTTGGAAAATTCACATCCAGAAAATCCCTCACCCGTCTATCATAGTGGGAAGGTGCTCCATCTTGTTGAGATCAAACATTCCGTGGTGATTGCCCATTCTGTTGAAGTGCAAGTGCATCCAAACATTTAACTTCTGATGCGAAAAAACTCAAGAGAGGTTGATTGAAGTGCTATATTCCTCGTTTTTATGAATTTCTTCACACTAAAATCAGTAATATCGGTTCTGTCGTTTGAAAGATATTTACTTGGTTCCATACTTTATCGAAACCCTGTGTATTCGTCTTCGAAAATCTCGATATCAGCTTTCACTGACAAATAGAGAATTTCTGTTTTGGGTATTGAAATAATTATTATGACTCATTCTTCAATTATTGAAACAAGGAAAGAAGATCCAAGAAAATCTATCAAAACGAATGAAGCTACTGCTCGTTAAGAAAATTTCGGAAATCCCTGTAGGTACATCAATTATTGTTCTCGAGTGGTAGATCGAGCATCCAGAGCGGAAACGAGCTGAACGAATCCCGAATTGTTTGTTCTACGAGCCAGTTCCCAGTTCTAATTGTGAAACTCTTCGTGTGCAAGTCGCAACCGGCACTGTGAAGTGCAACTGAAAGGAACTTCCGTTGAGAAACTCGGTTTTATTAGCTGTTGCTCTCAGCTCCAACAGAGAAGTCGAGGCCGCGTCGAGGATACGGAAGAAGGAATTATCATTTCCATAATTCCAGTTTGTCAACCGCAGGCTTAGGAGGAATGTCTTCCTATCGATCCACTTCTTGTCGAGTTTACTCTAGCTTTGGATAAAAAAAAAGTGATTTTTATCATCGTTCGAACGGCTGCAACTAGAATGAATAATCTAGAATCATTCATTTTTCAGCTTTTAATGAGATTTTCTCTCCTCGTTTCTAAAAAATAGAGTAGAAGTTATCAAAAATTATTGCAATATATTTGTAGTAAGGACAGATTTGTGATCTGCCCAAAAATGTCACTGCGCTTGAAATTAAACCTTTAGATACATAAAAGAGAAATTCTCTATTGGTCAGTGACACCTTGTTTTTGAGGTTCCTAGAGCTCATTGACTTGATAATTTTCTGAGAGAAATCTTACGTGACATGAACAAGCTGAACTGAAAATATTCAAAGAAAATTTTTGAAACATTTATGGATGAAGGTGAATCTGGCTGGATTACCCACACAGGGGAATCGATAACCAAGTTCTCCTGGATAGTTTTGGAATGATTCCTCTGGAAAGACGTCGAATAATTTTGAGTGTGACATTTCTTCAGAAACTAATTCACAATTAAATTGACTGCTCCGTACTTCTAAATCGAATAAATTTTCTCATTTCAAGATTGAACAGTAGACAATCAAACATGTTCTACAATGTTGCTACTAGAGCTAGAAGGATGATGAAATCTCCTATTCATATCATGCGTGAGAACAACAACAAGATTTCTTTATTTGCAATATAAATCATGATAAAACTGAGAGACGTTGATAAACTCTAAGTTTATACTCACACTGTATTTGTTATAGTTGGTATTCTATAGTTCAGAGATGAAATCAATTCAATCTTCTTTTGTTTTCTGATGTTATTCATATTTTCTGTCAGAAGTGCAATTAACAATAGGAAGCTGATATTTATTTGTAGCATTTTGTAACAAAACGGACTGGGTGTTAGTTTCACTACGAAGAATCCTCAGGAAAGACGTTAATTGTTCAGTCCACTTTGCACATTGATTTCAAAAGATCAACGTTTATCCACGTTTATCACAAGGTGATATTCATATACAATAAGTGGAACTGATTCCTGAATCAATCATAAAGGTAACTTGAAGGGAGGTATACGATTTATTCTTGAATGAATCGAAACAAACCAGGAGTTTTCCAGTGCTGAGAAAATTCAGCTTGCGCAAATTTTCAGTACACGATCAGAAACAACGAATATCAAATCTAGCCCACTACAACATAATGAGTGTATAAAACAACAAGCAGCAAGTATTCTGCTGCAATTTCCTGTAATTGGTTGAATTCCTGTTGGGAATAAAAGCTCATTTTTTGTAACATTCAAGCAAGATATAAGGTTTCCCAGCAAAAGCGCCGGATTTATCATCAATCAAGTCCACGGCGCTGCGCATGGTTTGATTTCTTGCATCAATTTCCCCTTGAACGCGTGCAAATGCAGATCTTTTTCCGAAATTCGTTGCAAGTTCCTGAATTCTCAGCCACAAATACCCTCCTTGTGGCTATATTTTCGAGTGACTGACGAGGACGACGGCGAACAATGATCTTCTGGTCCATCAGCGTCTCGAATTTTGTTATTGACCACCTCGCCGTCGATTCATTTGTGATGTGTTATTACTATAATTGAACACGCTGTTCGATTGAAAACTCCTCCATTTTCTTGGAGCACGTGGTTTGTACGTGACAACTATCGAGAAAATCACCATGCAAATCGCATTTCCAAGAATGGCTGCACATTCAAATCCGGCGCTCTTGATGGGACACCCTTTATTTTCGTACGTTCCAACCATGATGAAATAAGACAGGTGCGTGCATTCCAATGCTGGTGAGAAAATCAAACCAAATCGCTTTACCTGGATACTGTAGGACTCACTAGTTCTCCTGAAGAGGGCACTATTATTCGACTAAATTTAGGGTGGCAGAACTGAAAACAGTGAGAACTGCAGTTCTACCAAACTTGCAATAAAACAACTGTGTATCTAACTGTTGTATATTTGATGAGATCATGATGAAACGATTCGAATGAGTGAAATCAAAACATTTGTAAGACACCATGGAATTTGAAACGCAATTTTTTGTATAATAACTGCGCCATCTTCAGGGCAACTTGCGACTCCTACATCACTTGGAGGTAAAGAAAGCGCATCAGTGCATTCACTATTTTCATTTCATTATTGTTCCAACAAATGTGAACATTGAACGGTCCTCTCAAAGGAGGGAAGAACCGTTTCGATGTAAGTTGCTATTCGTATTGACATTTTTCTTCATTCTATATCGTTATGGCTGGAACATCTCCAAATTGATGTACTAGTTTATCACATCATCATCTCCAATATCCTTGACTTTGCTGTGTCGCTGTGTGTATGAACGAGTTGGTATCATTCTGAAATTGCTAATAATTGTACTGTTGGAAATGAATCAGCTATAGTTCTTTGTTGATCATCCATCATAGCAAAATTAAAACAATTATAATGAAAAATACCAGTCTTTGGATATCTTGGTTATCGATTTCGTACGCGTGCATTTTTTTTTTCTGGCAGTGTTGCAACGTCAACATGATCTATCCTCATTGGTTTATCACAAAAATAGCAGATGACAAATACCTTGGCGGGTTAATTACGTCGCCAGTTCTAATGGCTTTTTGTATTGTTCTGCAATTTTAATTCAAAAATGAAGAATGTGAGTTAACTTTTAAAACGAATGATGCCGTTACATGAGGTTTCCGTATGAGAACATCTCACAAGAGTGGTTTTAGTTGGAAATTCGATAGATGCGAACATTCTTCACATTCAACTTCAGTTCCGTCGATATATACCGGTATTTCTACGTCACAAGCAGCTTCATTAGAACTTTCCAACCTCCAACTCAGTCACATGGTGACCTTGTTCACAGGATGCACAATAAGCGGAGTTGTTTGTTCATCCGGAAATTGCGGAAATTGCGGTAATTGTCACGGGCTATTCTCCGCAAAGTTTTGCCGCCGATCGTCAAACTGCAAACTCCGACTGGATGAGTTTCTATTCATCAAGCTGATCGCATCCACAGAATCTGTATGAGTATTTTTCTGATTTACAAAATGGTGAAAAAATACGGAAGTGAGCGGAAATGAACAATTTGAATAATGGTATGCTTCTATCATGTTAATCTCTCAGTAAATACTTTCTTCAGCAATAGGAGTTCCAACAAACAGTTTGGTATATCTTTAACTCATTTCCAGAGTTGGAAAATTGGGAACTGAGATGATCACCATTCAATTTCAAGATTGTGGTACAGGAATGATGGTTGAATGCACTCAAATGATCTTTCATCATTGAAGCAGTCCATTGTATGCATTATCTGAATCACCAATCATCAGATTTCTGCTCTCTTCTTGAACTGTTCTAAGATCCAATTTTCGACCAATCAATACTCTACTAAGTCTGGAAAAAGAAATCGAACTAGCTAAAGACAAAAAATAAGTTCTCCTTAAGGAACATCAGTCTGGATTCAGATTCATGTGAAACTGCTTTGCAAGTGACATTGTCGAAGTGGAAAATCGATATTGATGCAAACAAGCAGGTTTTCTAGATTCCTGAATTCCAAAAGAGCTTACGAGACTATGGATACTTCTACTGTTCTCATGAAACTTCAATATTATATAACTGGTTTAATAGCTACTTACATAATAGGTCTCAACGTTCTATCACGCACGTTTTCGAGTATTGAAAACATCGATACCGGTGTTCCACAAGTCAGTGTTTTTCTTCATTTGTTGACAACACGACAGGAAGATTTATAATGTTCGAAGAACATTGGGAGAATTTTTTGATAATTTGAGGATAAACATCAATGAAACCGAAATATTGGTTATAACCACTCGAGATGAATACAGTTTGCTAGATATGAACCGAGTTGAAATAGAAATGTGTTGTGAAACAGTTGAATTGGTTGAAGAATTCAAATATCTGATGGGATTCATGATAGAGAACTTTTTGAATCTGAGGAAACATTTCCATTATGTTCATAACAGAGTTGCAAAAAAACATATTCTTCTTCACGTGTATCAGCGTATGCTTGACATTTAAAACTTCTCTCACAGTTCATGATCAAACCTCACTTCGATTACTTTTTCTTCTTGATGCAAACTGTATGAATCAGGCAATGGGAGTTCTTTTCGAATCAAAATGGTCTTCTATCTCTATTTTAGTAATATCACTATCATAGTTGGCAATATTTTGTGACAGCTGACAGCTGAATTATGAGGAGCTCTGTGCTAAGCAAGATTATCGCTTAGCTCCATGTTCTGTGATTACTGTTTAACCGAAATTGAATCTTTAAATAATGAAGTCATGTCGAAAACTCATTTCACAATTATACCTGAAAGCAGCTCTATATCAGAATAACGTAGAGCAGAAATTAAAAAAAAATTCCATTCTGCTTCACTCAACTTCTTCAAGATGCCCATTAACGGTTATCATTGGTCCTCATCTGAACAGAATATATACGAAAGAGAACAAATTTTACACACTATCCTTCTGAACCAGATTCAAACAAAGAAGCCTATTCAATTGTAATTACTGTTGAGAGAGTCAGCTCAATTAAGCAAAAAAATATCACTCGTCTGCCGAGGCTGGAAGGAGGCACTAATGATCTTTTTTCCAGTCAATCTCCATCCCATCGATGTTTGTGATACTCTCGTGTATCTCATTCCAGAGTTTTAGTCGACGACAAAAACGACTGAGGGTGAAACTGGGTCGTCTGTTCGGAAGTATCTCAAAACTGGCAGCCGAAATGAAAGGGTGCGTATAGGGTGGGCTGGATTCATTAGAATTAGCGACCAGAACAATTAACTGACTATCAATTCATCCAAGATAAATCGGGTAAATGTAATGTGGAAGTAATGTTCCTAGATTCTCTTGGGATCTCGTCCCATTATTTCTCGAAAAGAGAAATATAAATTATCTCAATATATTTGTCGTGAGGACAGATTTATGATCTGCCACGAAGTGTCCTTGCGTTGAAATTACAGAGACTTTCAGATATCTAAAACTTCACCCTTCTATGGGTTCTGGCACATTCTGGACTGGAGGGAAATGAAATAGCAAACAGATTGGCGAAGAACCCGAATCATTCTGCAGATCGAATCAAATCAAATCAAAATATACTTTATTGTCCGAATAAATGATTCTTATTGACGAAGCATTTAAAAATATAAGAAGAATGGTATTCGTATGAGTGCTGATAAAAGCTCAAATCGTCAAAAAAAAGGAAGAAAAGAGAACAGGTACATCATGAAACTAGTAGAGAATAAGTAACATAGCAATCATTGGGAAACTGAACGAAGGAATGGACCATGGAAAGAGCCATATACTGGGAATTTCTGTGAGGAATGAGACAACAGGAGTTTTTCTGAGAACTCATAACCAGAAAAGATCCACCGAATATATCAATCTGAGTAGAAATAAAATTCGTGTAATAACAGCAATTCTAACGAAACTGAAGCTGACTTGAGAATTTGAAAATCTACAATCGAGAAACAATCTTTGAAATTGACAAGAAGGGAACAAGTTGTTCTTACACACCACAGAATCGGCCACACAAAAATGGCGCATCTATACCTGCTCCTAGGTGAGCAGCAACCCCTTCGTGTTATATGTGAAACTCCCCTTACAGTCCAACATTCACTTGAAGAATGTCCAGAATACCAGGTCAGCAGGAGGCCACATAATATTGGCGATTTCAACTACCGAAGAGGGCGCTACGAGACGTAAACAAATATGGCGGATAGCGAGTAATCTCTCTGTTCGGCGTGGTTATTGTGTGTATGTTTTAGTTGTTTTCGAACGTTGAACAAGTGATATCTTGGATTTTCGTGTGTGTTTTGGACAATTGTTGATAGTGTGTTGAAGAACTATCATATTGTGAGGTAATGTAACGCTTTGCAATGTCTAATAAAATGAACAAAATGAAGGAAACAAACTCGAATGAGGTGAGTCACAAGTTTTCCGATCAACAAAGCATTTGTCCATGCTTTTCTTCGATCAACTTTCTCAAGCATACCATAATCATTCTTGACATGGACTTTAGAAGCATCCTTCTTGGGAACGCATGGGAATGTCCTATATTTATTTTTCCTGGAAGAATACAGTTTTAAACATAACAGTTAGTGTTATACAATGTCTTCCTAGTTGTGCCAGTATTTTGACTCGGTTCACCACTCATTATTATTTTCAGTATCTCAACCCTGAAACTATATAGGTTTATGAAAGAACCCAAAGCATAATTTCATTCCTGTGAATACCTTTCGACTTTGAGTTATCCCAAAAATTATTCGCTCAAAGTCCTACTTTTGAAGTTCGCTCGACACACAGATCTACAAATACAATGAGAACACAGCATAATCCACCGATAATCTCTGATATCGCACAAGCACGCTCAAATAACGATGATCCATCGATAAAACGCACACGTATCCATTATTGAATACTCACTAAGTAGGTTCACAATTTAGCCACCAGATGTCGTCCATACTTTTGGATTAGCGAATAGATGAATCACTGGAGGAGATACTGAGCGACAATAAAGAAGCTCTACGTAACGCACTAGCATTTTCAGAAAGTACGAACATTCACAAAAACAACCAAAAATTGAAAGGAAAATAACACAAACACAAACACAAAAACACACAACAGGAATTTTGTCGACCGATTGGTGCCATCTAATTTAAAACTGTCCAACATCATGAACTTCATGAGAAGAATAGGACTAGGAGAAGAAGAGTAGGCAGAATATATAGATATACATACATTGTCCGTCCTCCAAAACGAAATCCTGATTGACTGTGATAGTCTAGTTATGCTAAATCAACGTCAATTGTTTTTTTTTCTGCTAGATGAAAGCAACTCGAACAAGTTGTGAAGGTCCAGTGATCCCACTTGGCTTCCTATCCTCACAATGAGATCAGTTTCTATCAGAATAATGATATCTCGTTACCAATCCAATCGTGAAAGTTCAGGTTTTAATATAATTTTCATCGCTTCTGGAACATTTTCCTCAATTTCCCATGGACTACAAAAGAATCACGAACCGGTTCAATCCGCAAGGGAGAATCCAACCCCTATATTCTGACGTTTAATACCCTTGTAGACGATCCTATTCGAGAAATCTCCTGCTCGGTCATAATTAGTTTTTTTACCAGGCCAAGTTGACCACGAAAATCTTCATCTGACCCAGGATGAATCTCAATGGATATGGCGAGGGGACGGAATTCAATTTGAATATCCTTTCTGGTTCGGGATCCTGATTGATTCTACATAGAACAGGGTTCATTCCATGAGATAGATACCGGGTAGTCCCTAAAAAGTTGGGAGTTTGTTGATTCAACTCCGACGTGATATATTCGGTTTTTCTCTGGAACTGTTTCCATGATATTGTAGATTGTAGATTTCATAGCGATAAAGGATATTATTATTATAATATAGATTCAGGTCTACAAAGTTCGAAGTCTATAAAGTGTCTACTCGCTTGGAAGTCTTATGAAGCAGTATAACTATTCCATTTCAGTTGATCAACTGGGATCAATAAGAATCGGTTACTCAGTTTTGTTCACACATATAACACACGAACATTATTCAAGAATTGAATGAAACAAGGATCCGCATGGCAGGCAAACAGTGCTAAATTGCCTAAAATCGAAGTTTTCATGGTGAGAGATCAAATACACAGAACACAGACGGAGTTTCTCACTCTACTTATTCCTTGCAAAAGTTGGGAGATAATCATCAATTCTTTCAACGATGTTATTCGATTTTTTGCTATACTCGTATTCGATAAATTGCTGATATCAAGTGGTGATATGATGAACTGGCATTAATTTATGCAATAAGAATTACACCATTGCGAAGTTTCTTCTCGTGATTGTAAAAAGCTGCAAATATATCTCTGGCTATGAAGCCTATTTAGAGATCTATATCTAGCACGTACAACAAATTACTCGCATTGTGAAATGAAAATAAAACAGGGCAACATTCCCCTTTTTCCGGTTATCTTCTGACAAGTACACGAAATAGCCGCAATTTGAAACAGTCCGAACATTGTACGAGTGTACGACGTTTGCAATTGTTTTTACGCCTTTGAATTACAGATCGGGCAACAGAAACGAATTGTCTCCCACCAGAATTTATAGCCTACATCAAATCGATCTGATGAATGGATTGAAGATTGTCACAAGTACAAGTGAAGGAAATGTTTCTTCCACTGAAAAATTAGTAGATAAGTGTGCATTATGTCTGACTTTTACTTCACTACAAGTAGCATGTGTTCAACTCTCTTCTATAACCCAATGTGAAAAAAACCGTGTTTTCCTCATGAGATATCGAGGAAATATTCAGAAGGTCCAATCATAAGGATCAGAATCATTTCCATCCTAACAGAAACAGAGCGAGCGTGTTGTTGGCCCAGCCTTTCAAAGAAAGAAAGGAAGTATTGTTTCAACCATTTTGATTCGTTTGTGTGATCACAATGTTCATGTTTATGAAGTCAATTCATTATCAAGCGATTCAAGATCTGGTAACCTCTGATGGATCATCCTCATGATGCATAGCTATGATATTGCTATTTGAACGAAAGCAATTTTGTCGACCAGTTTTTCTATGTCAATACTAAGCGAAATGTGATCACTTCATGCATACCCCAAGTGGAGAGTGCAATTCATAATATAAACTTAGGAAACCTTCGGAAATGTTGACCGAAATTCAATTAACTAGCTGTAAGTGGGAAATACGGGTGCCCTTTACAGCAGCACCCGAGAGATGAGAGATCGCCGAGATTCGTTTCACTCTATTTGCAGAAGGAAATTCAAACCATAAATTCTCGAATCATGACGTGAAAAAGTACATTTCCCCAGGTCAGATGTGGTTTGCACATGCTCCTAAATCACTTAAAGTGTGATGTAGACACTGCATAAGTAGTCTGGATGTAGAAAGCAGCCTGCTTCATTAGATAAATGTGTAATCGCCATTTTGTCTGCTGATTGCAGAGGAAAACCTTCCTTTCACTGATCGACTTGATGTGGCGAAGAATCATGTTACCATAGAGCTATTCACGTGTCTCTCCAATATGCAATTAGGCATCAATTACCGTATTTACTAGATTTCAGTTCCAGAGGTTTCATTTGTTCAGTGTGGTTGCACCATTTGTTTTGTTAGGTTAGGAATCCTTAATGATGTATCTAATCTAATAGTTTGAACGTTAGCTACCAAATTGTCGATAAAATCGATCATTGAATCACAACTATCGGACTTCCAACTGAAATTGTGAATGGTACTTATGTTCTCATACAAAAACATCAAGAAACGGCATGATTCGTTCTGAAAGTTAACTCACATGCTTCATTTTCGAATGAAAATTTGTAGTGTGTAGAACAAAAAAGAGAAGTATCAAAGTATCAAAGAAATTGAATCTAGTCCAACATTGAGCATTTTCAAAAAAAACCCGCTGGAATCTGTTCAAAATGTTATGTAATATAATTTTTGGTAAAATACTTCCATAGTGATATTTTTGCGGATTTATGGATTTGAATTCAGACATTCATATATATACCACAAGATATGATACCAATTTGTAGTGTGTAGAACAAAAAAGAGAAGTATCAAAGTATCAAAGAAATTGAATCTAGTCCAACATTGAGCATTTTCAAAAAAAGACCCGCTGGAATCTGTTCAAAATGTTATATAATATAATTTTTGGTAAAATACTTACATAGTGATATTTTTGTAGTTGAAACTTACTTCCTTTGTATTTTATTGTAATTTCATTGATGTTACTGTAATGGAATGTTTGATTATTGTCATCTGTAGTGATTATGTGCAATCTCATATGATTTAGTGGTTTTTTCTCTTGTTATTATTCCTTTATATTCCTCATCATTATGGAATCACATGATTTCATTGTATATATTAGTGTCCCCTTTTCAAATAAACATTATTCTACTATGATAAATCAATGAGGATTGTTTATATCAACGCTGCCAAACAGCCCTCGAGAAGAATTGCACGAGTCTGAAATTGACTCCAAAATATCCAATTACTGGTATTTTATATTATATACACATACAAAATTGAATAGTTGTGTTCATTTTGTTACGACCGATAAATATGAATCATTACCAGAAAACTGTAGCCGATTCAATTCCAATAATACAATTAGAAATTTCACAATCATACAATTTTTTTCGTAAACAAAACAACATTGCAAAGTCTCGGATATTGGAAATGTAATATATGATGAGCTCTCAGCGCGATTATTTCAACAATAATATCATGATAATCAACATACGAACAATAACGACATATATTTCAGAAAAAATGGATATTGTCAAAATGAATCAGTAGCTTATATCGAAATTGTCCTTCCCTTCTTTGAACGGACCGTTGGAACAGATGAAAAAATCTTCTTTGGATGTTCACTTCAATCATATCCTTGGGGATGAATTGAAAAATTGTGTCAGCGTTTCGAGACGAAAAAATGTAAAGTGAAGTTAATTTTCTCCTCCTTCAGTCAACGCTTCTAGCCAGTCAAGTTCATAGAGTACTGTCGAGATTACTATTATCTCTGTCAGAAACTGTGAATACGACATGTAAATAAAGTCGACACGTATGTCATGATAAATAAGGAATTTTCCTATGAATTTTAATTGGTTACTCTAGCAGTTCATCTCTGACAGTTGCTGCCGAATGACACGGATTTTGACGTCACTAGATCTGTTTGTTTTTCGCTAATATTAAAATCGCGAATTTCAGCTATAATTTGAAAAATGTAGGGAGTATTCTTAGAGAGACTACTATCATGAACATGCCATTCGTCAATGGCGAATCAAACTCTATCTAATCTGAGGATGTCAACTGGAAATTCTTCAGAAAGAGGGGATTGTTGTAACACGATGTTTAAGTCTCAATTCCGAGTGTTTGAGGTGCTATACTCGAGCCAGGCGAGTTCGACAATCGGAGGTCATTTCAGCTAATTCAGCAAAGCAATTTTCCTGAATGTTTTCTACACACAAGTCGTCAGTTGGATGTCGAATCGATTCTTTTTGCGTTACCGTGGAAGTATTTCATTCCTTCAGAACACATGACTCATAAAAAATAGTGTGAATACAAAATGAGAAAGTAAATATCGAAGACAAATGTTGGGACTGATATATGAAGAAATTTGGAAATGGAAATTTGGTGAATGTAGAGAAACATATCATATTGAATTATAATGAACATGTCTTAATAGTTCCAAAAATGAATTTAATTATCCAATAGCGGTTAAAATATATATATATATATATATATATATATATATAAAAAATATTTCAATTTAAAAAATAGAGTAGAAGTTATTAAAAATTATTGCAATATATTTGTAGTAAGGACAGATTTAGGATCTGTCCCAAAATGTCACTGCGCTTGAAATTAAACCTTTAGATACCTAAAAGAGAAATTCTCTATTGGTCAGTGACACCTTGTTTTTGAAAAAATTCGGAAATACAAATATATTTAATAATAATAAATTAATAATAAAATCTGCACCCGTTCTCAACACAATTGAAATATTTTTATTCGTAAACTTTTTCCGATGTTTCCGATTTTGACACTTTTTGTCACTTTTCAGTGTCAAAATCGGAAACATCGAAAAAAGTTTACGAAGAAAAATATTTCAATTGTGTTTAGAATGGGAGCAGATTCGTTCCCGAAACGTCCACCAAGATAAGTTGAAGTTTTATTCTTATTAAATATATTTGTATTTCAAAATTTTTTCAAAAACAAAGTGTCACTGACCAATAGAGAATTTCTCTTTTAGGTATCTAAAGGTTTAATTTCAAGCGCAGTGACATTTTGGGACAGATCCTAAATCTGTCCTTACTACAAATATATTGAAATAATTTTTAATAACTGCTACTCTATTTTTTAGAAACGAGGAGAGAAAATCCCATTAAAAGCTGAAAAATAGAATATCATGATTTGGTTCATATTTCAGAGACACGATGAATACATACCAGTAATCCTAATAATATGATATGGCTGCAAGAATATTTTTCAGAAATAATCCTTGGGTATATCAATTATATTTCACGCTGAAATATTCCCTCACTCACGAAGGAATATATTTCAATTTGCTGATGAATAACATGGTTGGTCGCCTTATTACTTTCTCTTCCATTTGCTCTTACTCATGATTCCCGCTGTCTCTAGAGATTCATTCCCAGTTAGTGAACAAATACCTTGGCATCTCTGTAAGAGAGGAAAAGAAACAATGCGGTAAATGTGGTTTGATAATGCATACACTAAAATAATGAGTGAAATTGCTCTATTCTGCCGTTCTGGCAATGATTATACAATAAATATCTTTCAAATGAGAAGAACGATATTCAAGAAAATTTGCAGGTAAGTGCAATGGAACAGAATGCATCTGATGTATATTTTTTTGTTAATATACTCTCGTTTCAAACGGAAATGCCATTAACTTCTCCAATTCAAATGGGACATCCTGTATATTTTCACAGATTTTGAAAAAACTTGTCATTTTGAATTCAAACATACTGAGTTTAGTGTGAACAAATTTGTAAAAACGAAGGATAACCCACTGTTAGTTGTACAATAGGTGTACATCACATCATTTTAGAATAATGAGGAACAAAATAACTTCAAATGTTCTTCAAAATGCTCACCGTTTACTTGCTGACAATATGTCATCCTATTAACAAATCCTTGAGTCACTCTTTCAAAGACTTCTCCACGTATTAGTTCACATTCATCAATGATTATCGGTCTCAATTCCTGTAAGTTTGTTGGTCGTCTACCAGGAACATGTGTTTTTAGATAACCCCGAAGAGAAAAATCTAACGGGCTAAGATCCGGAGAACGAGCAGGCCACTCTATGTTTTTCAATTCATACCTGCGTACTGTTTATGCTGACAAATATTGTATTTTTCATATTTACATACTTTTATGTTTTTTGTTCACTGACTTGTCAAAACACTATTGTGTATACAGGGTGAGTCAAAAATGTGTACCGAGCTTTCTGGGGGTGATAGAACATTGAAAAATAAGTGTAGTTTGATGATCAAACTGATGGCCCGAAATGCATATTAAGGGAGGTATATCCTTCCAAAGTTGATAAAATTAAAATAATTTCTCCGCATAACTTCTGAACGATGGAAGCCACCCGATTGAAATTTTGTGCATGAATGTATGTTGTCAAAACACATTTTTTCGTCACACTTCCACATTTCTGATATTGTTATAAAGGGTGTTTTCAGAGGGTGAGTCATGATTTTTTGTAGAAAACTTTTTTCCCTGTATTATTTTCGGTGAGAAAACAGGAGCATTCGATGGAGCGGAGAAAATTACATGAAAAAGGTACTCCTATTCAAATACAAAAAATTGAGCCGTTCGTGAGATATTTGAGTTTTTGTAGTTACATGATATCAGCAGATTGATTTTATTCATCGCGAGATTCATCGGTATAACGATATTTCAGCAGCATTTGCATTTCCGAAGCACTCGCCAAGCATTAGAAGCATATCAGTTTGTTCAGAGAACGAATAACTTGCCATATTTCTCAAAATCTCAGTTGATAATCGCAGTGATAAATGACACAGAAAAACCACACGAACAAATCGACTATACAACAATGTTGACTCGAATGTTGATGACATGAACGTCAAAATTGAGAACAGAATTATTCATCATGGCCTGCTAAAATATTGTTACCGATAAATCTCGCGATGAATAAAATCAATCTGCTGATATCATGTAACTACAAAAACTCAAATATCTCACGAACGGCTCAATTTTTTGTATTTGAATAAGAGTACCTTTTTCATGTAATTTTCTTCGCTCCATCGAATGCTCCTGTTTTTTCACCGAAAATAATACAGGGAAAAAAGTTTTCTACAAAAAATCATGACTCACCCTCTGAAAACACCCTTTATAACAATTTCAGAAATGTGGAAGTGTGACGAAAAAATGTATTTTGACAACATACATTCATGCACAAAATTTCAATCGGGTGGCTTCCATTGTTCAGAAGTTATGCGGAGAAATTATTTCAATTTTATCAACTTTGGAAGGATATATCTCCCTTAATATGCATTTCGGGCCATGAGTTTAATCATCGAACTCTACTTATTTTTCAATGTTCTATCACCCCCAGAAAGCTTGGTACACATTTTTGACTCACCCTGTATATGACCAATGAAGATCTATCTATCTATCTGTAACCATTAGGATATTCAGCATTTTTTTGTAGGTATCACTGTGAGCTGATAAGTCAGATTGACAGACATTCTAAAAGTAGTTCGAAGATGTCAAAAAGAAACCATGTGAAGAAAATCAGGGAAAACAGATTGGTATTGTGAAATCTGAGTCGTTTTTGCTCTCCCACTTCTTATTGCCCGATTCCGTCTCGAAAATGGAGTCTGAAAATGCTAGTTTGGTTGAATCCGGTGGATTTCTCGATAGGGCTGTGACTTGCATGCGATTGATAAACGAGAAAAAATTGAGGTGATGTAATTAAAGTTTCACTTCATCAGAAAAGGTTTCTGCCAGAAAGCTGAGTTTGGGTGAGTACTATGGAATCATGAAATCTGTTTTTTTTTCCATTGAGGCTGTCCATTGTATGATTCACTCGGGGTTCCTATTCTCTCCATCCAATAACCGAATCCGACACCTGAAATTGTCACGTGGAGCCTAAACGAGAGCGTGGAGGCCGACGGTAGATCGTCCCGAATCCACCAACACCTCGATCTAATTACCCCCCCGATGAATTTTCGCGCTGAAAGCTTCGCTGAAGCGCGGCAGCTTTCACGGTCGGATTTTTCCACCTTTGATCCTCCGCGTTCGGCGAGACGATCGGGAGAGGCAGAGGAGGAAAATTGGTTGAATGGAGCGTCCTTTGCCAATTACGATGGAATTCTATACATGCTGATGCTCTTTGGTGACAGTCGCTCGACAAAGCGAATTCATAAACTCCATGAACGAAATCGTCCAGAGCGTCGTGACCATTAGCGGAGCTTACACAGGGTGTGCCGGAAATAGTGTGCGATACTCTACCATGTTTTTTGAACCAGTCACTGCGGATGAAGTGAAAAAAGTTATAACCTCTTTAGACAATAAGAAAAGTACCGGACATGATGAAGTCAAAAATAATCAAAGAATGCGTAGATATATTATCTGAAGTGATAGGACATATTATAAACTCATGTATTTCCTTTGGGAAATATCCGGACATGCTTAAAATTGCGGTTCTTGTTCCTATACTTAAAAATGGTGATAGTAAAAACATGGAGAATTATCGTCCCATATCAGTTATCTCTGTATTCTCAAAATTTTTTGAAAAAATTATATCTGGGAGAATAAATGATTATTTGGAAACATTCGACCTAATGACAAAGTGCCAACATGGGTTCAGAAAAAAACATTCGACAGAAACTGCAACGTTCAACTTTGTACAACGAGTACATGATTTAATGGATAAAAAAAATATTGTAGTAGGAATTTTCTTCGATTTGAGTAGAGCCTTCGATACCTTGAATATTGAATTCATATCAGATAAGCTATTCAACATTGGTATTCGAGGTAACATTGATGAGCTCATAGTGTCTTTCCTATCAAATAGATATTTCCAGGTGAAACAGAATGATGTAATGTCCGATAAATTCCTTGTAACAACTGGGACACCTCAAGCCAGTGTTCTCGGTCCACTAATATTCCTATTATATGTGAATGATCTACCAAATAATATAAGTAATGGGGCGATATACCTTTACGCTGATGACACGTCCATCATTCTCTCGAGTAAAACATCAGAGGAAATGAATAATCTTGTTAACTCAGTCCTTCACGAATTTGATGACTCATTGTAAACCCGAAAAAAAACTGTTTTTATGGAATTTTCAAATTCACCCCGAAGTCTACATAATTTCAGTTTCATTTTTCGGAATGAATCATTGGACTTAGCGAGCTCAACAAAATTCTTAGGAACAATTATTGATTCACACTTTACATGGCGAGAACATATAGAGTTCACATCCAAGAAGCTGAATCAATCGTACTATCTTATTAAATCCCTCAAGAATAAATTAGACACTGTAGCACTGATATCAGTTTACTATGCCAAGTTTCATTCCATTATTTACAACAACATTGCTGTCTGGGGGTTAGCAACCGACATAGACAGAATTTTCATAAAACAGAAATCATTGCTGAGACTGATTTTCAATCTAGATTACATAGAACAACATACTAACTACAGCCTGTATGTTCATTCTGAAAATATTAACGTATATCCATGATAATAGAAGGCAACTAGATTCGAGATCAGGAGTGCATAATTATAATACCAGGCACAACCATATGCTCATCCCTCAAAAACACAATCATGCAAAGTATGAAAAGTCCCCTATGTATGTTGGTATCTGTCTCTATAACATATTACCAAGTGATATGAAAACAATGTCATCTCAAGTTTTCAAAAAACAGTTGAAGGTTTTTTTATCAAAAAATGTTTTTACACAGTGAATGAATTTATACTTGAAGTTAATAATGTCAGGTCACTTTCATTGTGACGAATACACTGTAACATGTTCTCTATATGACTTAATCCTTACTTTTATACTTTTACACTTATATATATATATATATATATATATATATATATATATATATATATATATATATTATACCTAGGAAATATGACCTGTCCCATCTACATATTGTAGCACAAAGGACTAATAAATCTATCTATCTACCAGCGGCAGCTCAGGACCATGAATAATAATAATAATAATAACAATAATAATAATGATAATGATGATAATAATAATAGTTTATTTCCACAACATAATTACATTCTGTATAACATAATAATTATACGACACTGTTTTTGACCATGAGAACCTTAGGTAGGTTGCGCATGGACAACATCTATATATATATATATATATATATATATATATATATATATTTGTGACATCTGTTTCACGTGAACCTAATAATTCAAATCTCTGAAGGAAAAATAAAAAAAAAAGTGAAACTTCAACTTGACTATAACAAAAATAAAAAAAAAATAATGAAAAAAGAAAATGTGTATGTAGAAGTTGTTCAAATGATGAGATGATTGATGGCGACTATTAGAGAAGTCTCTATCAATGTTCTTGTTTCGTCTCTACTTATGTTAATGATGTATTTTTTAAATATGCTCTCCACCAAATTCATTGAGTTTAATTTGTTCAGATATATTTTATACATTTCTGAAAGATGATTATAAATCTTGCGTGATAGGTGAGTGTCACTACGTAGGCTGATGTTCTTCCGGAGACTGTCAGTTTTTACAGAATATTTTTTTTTCAAGTCTTTTGTTATGTTCGTGGTCAATTTTTTCAGGTATTTTTCTATTATTGTAAGTGAATAAAATGATTTGGTGGGTGAAAAGTTGTCTGATATCAAGTACACCAGATTCAAGGAATAATGCATTAGATTGGTATGTCGGTTTTTTCAAATGTATGATTTTGTTTATTTGAAAATTCAAGACGTATTTCGGATTGATAATATCATATACAAACGATGTAATTTAGGATATTCCCGATTACCGAAATATTCGTTTCCAGGTATTAGTGAATGCTTGTATGGGTTTTTTGTCTGTATCCCAACAAACTTGAGGTGAATAAATGAATACTTGAATAAATACAGTTACAATGATGAAAAAAATTGGATATCCTGTCTGAAATCAATCTGATTAATGTGTGTTCAGTTCCATGTAATTCGTATTACATAGGTTATAGTAATCATACATACACCGAAATACAAAAGGCCTTTTTCCTCAGATGTGCTGTATTATTTCCCAAGATGCTTCATTCAGAGAAAGGAAAAAATTATTTTCAACTTATTCCTATGTATGACCTGTAGTTGAGTAATGAAAGTCACTGCTGATATTTGATAACTTCTATCACAAATCGTATAAAACGAAGTCGAATAGATATACTCAAAATAGTTCTTAACGTTATATAGGGTGTTCCAAAAAAGGTGGACCCGTTAGTAGTGTACGTAGAACACTGCAAAATAAGTTTCGTTTGCTCCCTATGAATATATTTTGAGAGCTGACAAATCGCCTGGATTTGTTTTCATGACAATCTCTCATAGATGGCACTAGTTACAAGGTCTGTACTTTGTTTTTTTCGAACATGAAGGTTAGATTTTACGATCTGAATTCTGTGTGAATTTGAACATCATTCAATTCTTCACCAAGAAGGAACTCTTGGTAAAGCTTGATACTGTGTACAATTTTCTGATTATTCGGATTCGAAAGTGCTGAAGTAATAATGATAAATGGCAACATTTACCTATCCATTGGAAACCGACAACAAAATCATTTTAATGCTAGGGATATTGATTAATAGAAGAATCATAAGGAGAAAATCGAAAAGAATTTGACTGAATACATGACAGATTCAATCAGCTAGGGTCAGTGTTCAAAATGTCCTCAGTTGAAATTGTTTAGGGTTCATGTTCGTGTGATTTCAATTATTAGGAATACACAGTTTGCTCTACATCATGAATCATCAATCTCAACAGTTGAATATCACTTCAGAAGATCATTGCATTCTTTGTATAAAAATGATACAATTGTGTATTCGTATCATTCACTGATGGAATATTTCATTCATTTCTCAGCTTTTTGTGAGATGTTCTCTTCTCGTTTCTGAAAAAAAAAAAGCTGCTTTGACTTCTTTCAGTGTCAAAACAGTTCAACATTGAGAAAATCTCGCGGAGATAAAGTGTTCTCGTTGTGTTGAAAACGGGGGCAGATTCGTTTCCGAAACGTCCACTGAAATAAGTAGAAGTTTCATTTTTATCAAAAATATATTTGTACTCCCAAATTTTTCAAAAATCAAGGTGTCACTGACAAATAGAGTAATTCTCTTTTAGGTATCTGAAGGTTTAATTCCAAGCGCAGTGACATTTTGGGTCAGATCACAAAATCTGTCCTTACTACAAATATATTGCAATAATTTTTAATAACTTCTACTCTATTTTTTTTCAGATGAGAGATAATCCCACAAAAAATTGAAAAATGAATCTACCACCTCCTCGAATAACTTACAGATGGAATATTACATGGTTTCAGTCAAAATTATTTGAATTTTCGTCTTGTGATGCTTTGTCTGATTGATAAATTCAGAATATTGTTGGTTTTGGTCGTCAATAAATAAGTAATTCTTTTCATGTCAGCATTATTCATCACCTCAACATTTTCAGATCAGAATATTTCGTAAACTGTACAGATTATTGAGTTTCAACAAGAGTACCTCTTCAGGAAATTGGATGATTCACATAGAATTTGTACTGGAAAAAAGTTATGTTCAAAACTACCCTGTACGAACCGTGTAACTAGCGCCCTCTATCAGGTTCAGACATAACAATCATGCGATTTGTCAGCTTCTGAATCTCATTCACACAGAATCCCATGACAATGTTGCCGTTAGCTTCGATACAATCGTGTAAAGTGTGTATATTTTTTTTTCAAAACCCTATATCTTGAATACGGATTCCGTAACTTATTCTGCAGGTTTCTACGTATCCCAGCTATTGAGGTCCATTTTTTTTCAAACACCTTGTAGTTGTCGTCGATAAATTCCTGTCGGATCTCACCGTTACGGAGACAGATACCCATGGTGATCATGATAAGTTGGACCACCTGTACTTTTTCATTTGCTATTAGTGTATATGCAATTAAGATGTATTTCGTAACTAGGAGAGCGAAGCTGTTTGTGTGTTTTTCTTTTATCTGTCCATCCACGAATATTCGGAATTTAACAATCCGAATGAACAGACAATTCCTTCATTTCACAATTCGATTGCGAACAATATATCCGCTGAATTAATTCAACGCTCGTACCTCGCATTTCGAATTATCTGTCTTGATATTCCTATTACGGAAATGCTTGAGATATCCATTCCATTACCATAAGTTGAACATAGAAAGAATCATCCTTGGAGTATCTCATCAGTACAATGTTTTGAAACATGTGTTTTTTTTTTGCAGAGGTCCAGACATCATAGGGACTCCCTAACAACAGGTTATGTAGAAACAACACATATCACGTTATTAGAAACAAGTGAGTATTTATTTCAGAATCACTCCATAAGTTATTCATATACTGGGTGGCCCAATGAAAACGAAACAAGGCCGATTTGACATAGTTATTCTTCACCAAAAAAACGCTCTAACCGGTCGATTTATATTTCGAGTGGGGAATATTTTGCGCATGTTTTCAACATTTTCACTTCAATCCCCTCGGAGGGGTTGAGCTCCAACCCTTGAATCTCAAATGGGATAAGGGGTGAAGTGATACATCATTTTGAAGGTGATCGAAATATCTTACCAACGCTTCCTTGTTTTTGGAAATCAATGCACTAGTTCTCGAGAAATCACGTTCATGAAAATAATCTTGGTATCATTTTCGACTCAGAACAAGGGATCGACAATAGATTATTACTAAATAAACTCAAACAACTATCCCTTCAGAACCGAAGAACCTTCTATTCAATAATCTTCATTTTCAAATTAGTAAACAATCTAATCGACTGTTCTGAATCACTCTCTTATTTCATTTCTCACGTTCCGAGATTACACTCTAGAAATGAACAAAATTTCCACTAAACCAATTCAAGAACTAACATTTTTCTCAAATCTCCAATCATAGCAAATTATTCAATCACTTCTGTGCAAATCTCGACATCTATCATCATCCAATTGGTCAAGTAAAAAACCATATTGAAATACTTTTGCATAAGCCAAAATAACTGAGCCCATTCTATATTATTATATTCTATATTATTTATGTTTTTCCACCGTAAGTCTCCATCCATTGAAGTCGAATAGTATACATGTAGTAATAGTTACATATATGTATATGTGTCTGTATATATATGCAGGTATGTAGTGCCTATATATATATATAAAACTTTTTGCTCATCTATAAGAATGTATGTCTTGTCATTGGGATTTACTCCTGTTTAGACATCAAACACTTTTTTTTAATCGACTAGTGCATGATAGGAAGTAATATTTTTTCCCTTTCATCCCTATTTCTCATTTCGTAGTTAGAAAAATGTTCATCTAAGAAGTGTCTAATGTGTTTTTTTTTTCATGTCCGATCCACCATTACAAAAATAATCATTTATTTCAATGACAGTTCCTCGATCTCTCAGTAAAATGCATACCTTGTTTCGTTTTCATTGGGCCACCCTGTATGTCCCTTTCATTCATCATCATGTTCATCTTCATTAGTCCAAAAAACATTCAAAATCCAGCTGAACTTTCAAATAGACCTCAGTTGGCGCCTACCAAAAGGGCAGAGGAATCCAACAAATGACAGCAGCAAACGAGAGAGGTTGTTGACTGTTTGAACATCTCTTTGTTGCCCATCCATATAATATCATATCTTTGGGCACATCGAAATGTTTTGCCGACAATCAGCTGATTTTTGGTCGCTTCGTCTCTTTCTTATAGTCGCTTCAACTCCTCTCTCGAGCTCGATCTAGTACAAAATATACAGGGTGTTACAGAACTATAGGATCGAACTTCTAGGGGTTATTTAGTGCAACAGAGATTGTTTTTCGTAGCTGCATTCTATATATATCGCCTTAGTCGTGCTATCGTATTTGTGAAGTTTGCAAGAATTCAACAGGAATCAATTGTCGCTGATGGAAAACTTCACCAATCAAGAATTGGCGGCTATGCATCCCGCATACGGGGCAACAAGCTACAAGGCACGACCTGCAGCGCAGTTGTATCAAGGTCGTTATCCCGAACGACACCATCCGGGATACAAAAAGTTTATTGCTATTCATCGGCGGCTCTTCCGAGACAGGCATGTTTGAAACCAACATGCATAATACTGGTGTTGCTCAAACCGTAAGAATGGTCGAAGTTGAAGAAGAAGTGCTTCAGCGAGTTGCCGACGAACCATCAAATAGCACACGTGACATTACTGAGGACATGAACACAAGTAATGCCTCTGGCTTCCGTCTGGCGGGTGCTACACGAGCAACAGCTTTATCCTTACCACTTCCAGAAAGTTCGAGGATTGACTGCAGCCGATAATCATCCTAGAGTTCAATTTTGTCAATGGCTGCTTCATCAAATCGCTGCGCAACCAAATTTCTTGAGCTATGTTTTATGGACCGATGAAGCCTCTTCCACAAGAGACGATATTCTTAATAGTAGAAATGGCCATGTAGGAATCCCCATGCAATTTCTCCTAGAAAACATCAGCAACGTTGGTCTGTCAACATACGGGCAGGCATTGTTGATGATCATTTGATCGGGCCATTCCTTCTACCGCAACGGTTAACAGGACCTATTTACCGGAGTTTCTTGAAGGAAGTTCTCAAAAAACTTCTTGAAAATGTTCCAATAAACCTTCGACAGCAAATTTGGCTCAGCGGTTTGGGCACTTTTGGATTGTCGGAGGTGAAGCAGTTTCTTGGCCTCCTATGTCACCTGATTTGACGTCGCTAGATTTCTTCCTGTGTAGAGTCTTTGGTCTACGAAACTCCCAGTAGAAACAGAGCAAGACACAATTGGGCGAATTACAGCAGCATTGGGAATCATTCGAAACGAGGATCAATTTTTCAATCAATTTCGCCGAAATCATGTGCCACGTTTAAATCGGTGTATTCAGCTTGGAGGAAGACATTTTGAACAATTGTTGTAATGATATCATGTACGAAAGGCAAAAATTGAATGCATCAAATCCTATTTAGGCAATTCATCGACATTCTTAATTCCAACATGGGACCCACTACTCAAATGTTTTCTACTGTTGCACTGAATGACCCCTACAAGTTCGATCTCATAGTTCTGCAACACCCTGTCTATCATATCTTCAGAGATTCTGATCGATGACACTCGGAACACGCTCGATGCACACACTAACATCTCGTTTTCGAGGTGTTTCGTAATCGATATGGGTTTCTCTTTCAGATCCTTGTTTAGTTCAATATTGCACGAAAGGAAGGGAGTGCGTGGTGGAAGAGGATCGAGCCAAATGCGTCTGTCAAAGACAATGTCCTCCACACAAGAGGACTGTTTGTGGCTCTGATGGCCAAATTTATCCGAATCACTGCGAGCTTCATCGAGCAGCTTGCCTTCGAGATACTGCCCTCACGTTTATGCGAGGATCGTTTTGTATCAAAATGGGTGAGTATAAGCTATCGTCGCATTGTAGGTTCTCAACACTATTGGCTCGTTCGATACGGTTTACAGGGTGTCCCAAAAAGATACTGACCAACTTCAAGCATTCTTGTTTATATGAACATGGTATGTCCACAGATGACCGTTTTGTCTGTGCATGAATGAAAAGTACATCGTTGAGTGAACAGTCAAAATTCAAATGTATAGGGTGTTGTTTTCGGGTATAATAAATTTGCGATTTTTTTTTTATCTGTGGACAACACGAAAGGGAAACCTATAATGATCGGGGAACATCGTGTTAGCCAGCGGTGGAATTTCGGGAGAGTAGGAAGGTTTTGGAATTTTTCTTGAAAGTTTGGAGGTTGTAAGCATCAGGAAAGACTTCACTAGGCGAAGAATTCCACAACTTTACCGTTCTATTGATGAATGATGCTTGGTATAGCGATGTTCGACAAGTCTCGAGCCTGACAGTGTAGGGGTGACCAGCCTGAGCTCGTCTGGTTTGTCTACTAGGAATCGCGCGTGGTGGCATTTTAGATGATATTTGCGTTGAGCACTGACCGTGAAAGTATCGAGGAAAAAGGCAGAGATCGCCGACCTTTCTACGATGATCTAGAGAGGTCAATGAATTGGTGAGTGTTGTATCATCGACTAGGCGAATAGCTCTCTTCTGAATTGAATCTGAGAGCTTCAGCGTATGTTTGGGGGCTGAGCTCCAAACATGTGAACAGTACTCCAGGACAGGTCGAATTTGTGCTTTGTAGATCATAAGCAGTTGCTGGGATGTGAAGTATCTCTTCGCACGGAATAGAAAACCGAGTTTTTGTGAAGCAGTTTTCGCAATGGAACTCACATGATCGTCCCATGAAAGAGCACTGTTGGTGGTGACACCCAGCATGGATATTGACGACCTCATAGGAACAGTGGTACCCGACATCATCAAATTGGGCATTGTGTGATCAGCCTTCTTGGTGAACATACAAGCTTGAGTTTTAGTTGCATTGAACTGTACTATATTCTCAGATCCCCATTTCAGAATTCTTGTCAGATCCTCATTTAAAGCATCGACCTGTCTTCGTCTCACACCTCTGGCCTCGTTGGATGATATAGGGGCTCTAGAGGAAAAGGCGGAATGAAGTGTACTATCATCCGCAAAGCTATGAACTGGGCTGGAGGTCACATTCAACAAATCATTGATGTGGAGCAAGAACAAAGTTGGTGCCAAGACAGAGCCTTGTGGAACACCAGCATCGATCGTCATTGTATCAGACGAGACCCCGTCTACAACCACGTAGAGTGATCTATCTGTAAGAAAACTCTATAGTAAAAGACCATAAAACAAAGGTCGAAGTAAAAGACACAATTGGGGCGGCAAACCATACGACGGAAGTTTCGCTAGTCAAGCTGGACCTGGATTCTATATGTTTTTTATACCCCAATCAATTCAGCAGGTTAGATTGAAGAAGTGTACCAATTTCCGAAAAAATATACCGATTGGTTGGGAAGTTATGAGACAATAAAGAAATGGGCAAAATTGAAGAAACATCCCGTATCTCGGTTGTATATGATGTCGAAGACACTCAATGCCATCTATCTACATGAAATATTTACCTCTCCCAATGAAACACGCTATATATTCATTCCTAATTATATAAATTGTGTCATGTGACGGTGGCCAATACCAACTTCCTTATTTCGAATGGAACACCCTGTATTTCATTCCACTTTTTAATTCTCACTCTAGAGCTGATTTCTTCGATACACCACACTTGGTGCCTAGCGGAAATGATTACAGATATATAGGGTGTGAAAAATCGATACAGGAACATGTTAGCCGTTTTTACCAATAATGAATAGTTTCGACACAAAAAAATCCTTAAGTTGGAAAATCACGATTTTTCACACACTATATATCTGTAATCATTTCCACTAGACCCCTAGTGGTATATCGATGAAATCAGCTCTTCAGTGAGAATTTAAAAATGGAATGAAATACAGGGTGTTCCATTAGAAATAAGAAAGTTGGTATTGGCCACTGTCACATGACACACTCTATACAATTTATTTCTTTTGAAAAAAAATGCGTATTCAAAAATACAAATCGACGTGTCCAAGCTTTTTTCCCAACACACCTTCATTTATTTGTTGTCGAATTCATTCCATTTGGCTGTTCCACACTGTATATATAAATAAATAAATCGATAAATCGATATACTGATGAATACGAAGAGCTTCTGAACGGAAACAACTGCTTTGTTCATTGAAAAATTGTGTTATATAGCTTATTCGAATTATTAATATCACTCTCATCAAACTACAGGTACAGCTTTCCAGAATAATCCGTGCATTCCATGCATGGAAATTCGTAAAATGTTCACATACCCACACAATATATCTCATTACTTCATTTTGCTTCTCGCTCATTTCCCAGTTCAATCAAAAACAAAATCGCTCGAAGCTTCCTCAACAAACACCCTTTCAGGATGGGGTAGGGATATGAAATTACTCTTGGGTTATCAGGAACGTGCTCAAACTGAATTTCCCAAACAGTTCTTCATCATTTTTGACGTGATCTTCCATCATCATGCATGATGAGACTCGAAATCATATATTTATCCCGGGTAGAATCATGAAGAATATTCAACGAGGTAGAATATCTGAATGAGAAAGACCAGAATGTTTCAACGTTACTCACATACATTGGGAAATATGCATTGTTTTTCGCTATTTTTTGGGAGTGACATCGAAGAGTTTGTGATCATATCTGAAACAAGTCGAATCTTCTTCGGAGTAAATGAAAAATATTTATTTCTCGGAGGAATCTTGCCAGTAGGCAAATGACAACGTCGTAAATAGCAGAAAAATTACATTTCAAACGTGGAAGAGATCACAGAGAGGAATCCTCTACTTTAATTTCTGTACAAACTAAGAGGTTAGAGCTTCCACTCTATTGTTCTCAACGTGCGATATTTGAAATTTTTCAAATTGCACGTCAACTGCTCGACCAACCCATTCCTTTTATAATCTAGGTCATCTGAATACCATCACATAATAATAAGGTACTCGAATTTCAGATTGATTCTGCTACTTAACCTTTTGGAAAATGATTCAATCCACTACCCTCCTTCCTTCTTCAAGATGCGTCTGGTAATGTGACCATCATCTCCTCCCTCTTCTGATTCTGATCACTGTGAATATAACGAATTCACTTCATTATTCGTTTCAAAGAAAGTTCACTCAGTAAACATTACCATTCATGACAATGAGAAACAACACAGTTGACGTTGACGCAGTGAAGTTGGTTACCAAAGATTATAGCTGGAAAATTCGAAGGTTGCCGAAAACATAACAATCCATAGGCGCACACGTTCATTTCGTGAAATTTCGAATAGTGGTGGGGTGAAAATTGGAATTATATTGATATATATATTTATGGTCGTAGGAAAAATAGTGTACATAACTCGTTGGGAAGTGTATTACATCGTATTACATCGTATATCTATTACATATTCATCGTTCTTTATCTGATATACTCTTCGGTGCCACTTCAACAATATCGATCTCACTGATTTGCTTGTCCGCAGGAAAGGGGTGGTCACCGATCAGAGACCGTCAACAAGACCAGCATGACGTGCAATCAACAATCAGCTCTCTAACAACGAAACAAGATGTTTCGACAACGGTTCCCGTCGAGATTATTAACATCACGACGCCTACTACGACCGACGCATCGTCAGAAGAGGTGAGTTTGATGTTTGACGTCGGGTCGAACAAGAGCATGACTAATATATCTCAGGCAGATGACAGAGCTCATCATTTCGTAGGCGATTTCTCGAATGACGTCCATCGGAATTCCGAAAGTGGACTCAAAATAGTTTTATCGTCGTTGAATATAAGTGTTTTTGAGTCTGAACTTTGAGAAAACTTAATTTAACTAGCTACCATGAAAAATCAACGTTTGAATAACGCACTACATACATGGTGTCCCTTCGGGAACCGCATCGATCGATATATGGAGAATTATATGTAGGGCGGATTTGAAGGTTTTGTGGCATACTACTGTTGATGGGGGCGATTCGACTAAAATATTTTCAAGATGCTGGCATTTTCAGTTGTACCGGAAATTGATCTCAGTTTGCTCATTCTGAATGAGACACCCTATATATTATTTGATTTTTAGATTCTACGATGAGTTTTAGGCGACTTCCATGAATAATTTCCTGTACCTGAGTCTAGCCGACGTATTTCGAATTTTATGTCGAAAAATGTCGTTTGTAGTCCTGATCTCAGCTATAAATTTCTTCTATTTCAAATCTTCAATTATTCGATTGAGCTTGGATTCCTTAGTGAAGGACATCTACTTTAGTGTACTGATCAGAAAATTACATTGAATATTACTTCGGAAAAATCGCTAAAAGCTTTTTTTTGCAAATGGAAACCCCCTTCCATTTTCATGATTCCATATCATCCAGTATTGAAAATGAGGGTAACATTGTATCAGATTGTCTATTCTTAGGATTTGTGGTTTTCCAAATAATGGGCGAACTAACATCTTTCTGTTCCAGAAAATCGATTGAACTGATAAATTCAAGTTTTATTATTAAAACGCACGTGTATGTTATATGATCTCATTACGTACATGTTATTGTCAAATGTCATTTTCAAGGAATGTTGACTGTGAAAAACGCTAACGCCATTTTCCGCTATAATAGCATAATAGTTATGAAACTCCCCAGAAGATGGTGACACTTTTACAGATCTCTGTACAAATAGTTGACGTTTTGAGTTTGTAATCATGTATTTCTATCATTGATTGAGAAGTAACCTAAATTACTACTTCTGAATCAACATTTTCATAACACTGATTGTGCAATTATCAATAATACTGATTTTGTTTTCATTTTTGTGTCGCCATCTACCAACTGACATTTGAGTGATTTTCCGCTATAACGAATAAAATGCTGTTATCAAGTTAGCTGTACGTTAGAGTTTCGGTTGAATAAATTATATAGGCTAATAGGCAGAATAGCTCCACCAGTGTTCTGTACATCGTTCTGTGAGAATTTTAACATTTTCTGACATGAGCATAGAACAATAAATTCACGCGGTCCCTTCACATTTTCGTAATTCACGTAGTCATCTCAGAAATTTTTCAAGAAGATGCAACGTCATAGTATACACAAGAATCGATTTTTCTGTTCAAGAAGGTATCCAATTCTACAGGCCATCCAAACACGAAAAGGTCGGATATTTTCTCTGCCCTTCTTGCTTTTCGCATCCCTCAATATTTGAGTAGCAGATTTTCCGTCATAAGCCTCTTGCATCCCATTCCTTCTCATTACTCTCATTATCTGTTTATCCTAGTTGGATATATGGGGTCTAACTAAATCCTAACGGAAAGCCGGACTCCATTACCAGAGACTCGCTAGTTATATGTATAGGAATGAGAGTTGAAAACGGATTTCACACAGCATGGGCGGCCATTTATCAGCTGTTTGTGGGATTTTCTCTCCTCGTTTCTACAAAATAAAGTAGAAGTTATTGAAAATTATTTCAATATATTTGTAGTGAGGACAGATTTTGTGATCTGCCCCAAAATGTCACTGCGCTTGAAATTAAACCTTTAGATACCTAAATGAGAAATTCTCTATTTGTCAGTAACACCTTGCTATTCAAAAATTTGGAAATATACATATATCTAATGGGGATAAAACTTCTACTGATCACTTATCTCAGTGGACGTTTCGGGAACGAATCTGCTCCCGTTCTCAACGCAATCAGAACACTTTTCCTCGCAAGATTTTTCAATGTTGTTTGTTTTTTCGACACTGGAGAATGACTAGTATTCACACTCGCTCAGGAGTTGATGTCAATTTTGCCAAAATTCATTCATTCATTTCAGTTTCGAGGCAATTGATATAGAAATACGTCAACACGAATTTGCGGTCGACAAACACAGAGATCGAACTAAGAATCTGACTGAATTGAGGATTCCTCTCAGAAATCGATATCCATTCCATTCCATCATTTTATTCTTGCCTCAAGAACAAGATTTTCGAAAGATCATGGAATTGTTCTTTGATATTTTTCTGAAAAATATCAACACTACAGACGTTCAATCATTCCCAACTAAGGTAGGAGATCTCTCAACTAACGATATCGAAAATTTACGAAGCAAATTGAATATATGGTTAGATCACTTCAGGCTGAATTAGTGTTCATGGTACATATTTCCTGCTATCAAATACAGCTTGGAACTCCTTTCAACTTCACCTTGTAAAACGCAGTTTTAGCACCCTACGTAGGATCGAACCTTTGATGAGATCCTGAGCGTCCATGGAGATTGTGCAGTGCTGATCAACACATTTGCCAATACAGAACTATCCTTAATTCTGACAAAGAAATAGAAGACTATCTCTGACTTCGACTTGAGACGAAGATTTCTCATAATCTTCGTTTTCTAATGTCCATTATTATGATTATGTTTTTATCGGTATTTCCATCACTTCTCATGTGTTTTATTTTGATATGTTCACTCATTTCACGGATAAAAATAGTTCGATCAATTTGTTATCTATGAATGTTGTTCCATAAAAATGTGAAATATTTTAGTGTTCTATGAATTTGAATAGGAAAATTGTAATATTCACGGAGAAGCTATAACATGTACGAAAGATTTTCGTTCTGCCCCCCCCCCCCTTGGATTCCGGAGGGCGCCCATGTTACACAGAGAAGTTTTTGTATAGGACACAACTATGAACTGGAGGCCTAGATTATCCGAGAGGACGAGTTATGTGACGAGAGAGATCGTCGAGACGAGATTTGACGATGAATTTCGAAATCACTGAACACTTTGTCAGAACTGTCAGTGCTATCTCTGTTCGGCTCATTCAATATAGGCTGTGTGAGAAAATGTATAACTAAATAACTAAATGTGTAACTAAATAAGTGTAAAACATTTGAGGGGGTGATTTCTCATCGAAAAAAAAAAGGATCTTTCATGTAAAGAAACTTCATTAGAGCATCCCATGTTAAGATACAGCCCCTTCAAGGGGGTACATAAAATTTGTTCAACAGTCTTTCTCAAAAGCACTGAAAAGGTTACAGTATTGAAATTACCTTGACATTTTCTACTACCAAAATGACACTTAGCTAGTAATTCATTTGGTTCACCCCATCGTTGTAAGGGGTGGAAAACGCAACCCCTAAAATTTATTTCCAATGTAACTTTTTGTCTCATCGTTTGTTCACCGTTCAAAAATTTATTTCCGATAGCCTGTTTCATTCTTAACAAAAAATGTCTCTTGAATTTTTTGCCCAAAATAAACCAGTTCGCAGCAAAAAAATATTTTACGAACAAGATACATTTCGCCATAAAACGAAAATACGAAACTAATTCATCTAGTAGGCAGTAGTAGCGATAGTGACAATTAAATTGGTATCAAACTGTCAGTTTGTGAATTTTAAAACTTGAAGTAATACTAATTGTGTATTGTTGTTCTGTTCCAAATTTGTTACTTTCATATTTCACTTGTTATCAAAATTGAACTGACCCAAACTTCCTGACACAAACCGTTCTTCTCGAAGTACGTTCTTCAAATGATTATTAAAATTCGTCATCTTCATGGTAGCAGAAAACGAATAGAAATAGTGACGTCAAAATCCGTGCTATTCGGCAGCCACTCTCAGAGATGAACTGGTGAATTAACCAATCAAAAGCAATCCGAAAATTCCTCATTTATCACGACATACGTATCGACTATATCTGTAGGTCCTTCTCAAATGCTCTGGCAGAGATAACAATAGTCCTGAGGGAAAACGACTGACTAGAAGCGTTGATTGCAATAAACATCGGAAAAGTCCAAATTTACCTAACCTTTCAAATTCGTAGTTTCGAAAACAATTTCGTCATTCATCTACGAGAATATGATTGAATGATTCCATACCTCGATGCGTTATATTAGTGATCGTTCAACGAAGATATTTCCATTGACCGGAAACCATAGGTTTTTTGTAGTTTCTAAGAAACCTACCTTGAATCTTCCGCCGTTAGATGGCGCTGAACATAAAACATCTCATGTTCTACCCACTCCTGCTCTCATTAACTGTCCTCACTTCGATGTAAGTTACTGAATCATATCGACAATTTCCATTTTCTCTTCAATATATCATAGGAATATGATAGGAACATGCTAGGAAAGTACACATATCAGACTGGGTGACTAATATCACGGAACCATCATTTGCCTTCATGTCACATGCCCATTACCTCACCAGAATATCATGACAATATCGAAAATTGTCTCTACTTGTATTCATACCAAACACCAAATGACATATTTTACGATAGTCTTCGCAGAATCTCAAGAGCAAATGCTAGCAAATGGCCGAATTTCAGAGAAAGTGCTTCAGCTCATGACGACTAGAGAAACTCGAATCCTCATCTCTCAAGCAAGAACATAACAAAGATTTGGAGGAGCCCCAGCACCGTACCATTATTTCCGATTTCATATCTCACCCTTCTTCAGGAATACTATATGCAACCAACAATGCTCACCACAGATATCACTTGTTGCCTATAGATGAATACTTGCATTTAATGGAATAAGATGGACAATATGCGATAATTATGCATCCCTCATGACGTATTAACGATTTAAAGAATACATATGAAACAGCTGACAGCTGACTTAACAATAAACAGATTTTATGTAGATTTCAGATGAGAAATTGAATATATACTAATACAAGTATATAAGCTATGACTCAGATCAAATCATCCTATTCATTTTCTGTTGCAGGATACTGATGACTACATATTTTCTACGACATCGGAAGAGCCGGAATACATGGAAAATGAAATAGAAGATGATATGGAGAAACCGGACAAGAATGACATGTATTCTGATAAAGATGATTGTTCTATGCAGGAATACGAAGTTTTGAAGGTATCTGCGAAATGATACATTAACAGGATGTTTCGAAATTGCATGTCGGGTGATAGATGGAAATTGATATTTAGATCAGCTCGAAACCAAACTCAAATTAATAATCTCCATGACAAACTTCGTATTGAAACTGGATATCCTTCCTATAGATATTCTTTTCAATACATTAATTCTACTCGACAAAACTAGAATAATTTTGCACTTATCATGCGATGGGTTTTTTTTTCCATTTTTGTTCTTGGTACTCACGTATTTCGACTTCAGGAACCCGAATTTCACAAAAAGTGCGCAAACCTATATTCCTCGAGATATTCCAGGAAAAAGTGTGAAAATTAACCTTCTTTCTTCGGCTCGTTTTGGGTAGGCATGGAGTTTCTTTCATCACACAGGATACTTTTTATACCTTCCTTGAACATTCAAGAAATCAAAAAGAAGGGAAAACATCTTCGAATTAGTTGAATCAACGTTCTTCAGCATCTTGGAGGACGGTGGATCCAGCATTTTTCATATTGACGGCGCTGTCAAATGAGAATCTACGTCAAAATCACTAGTTCTGTGAGTCAAAATATCACAGATGCACATTTGACAGCGCCGTCCATATGAAAGTAGGATTCATCAAAGATGCTAAAGACGATGAGTTGAACTTCTTAGAGGATGTTTCTCCTCCATTTGAGCTTCTAGAATGTATAATTGATTGACAACTGCCTCCATTCCTTAGAGGAATTTATAGACCACTAAGTACCCGTAATATAGGAACACAAGATTTTATCTCAATCACTACTTTAATGATATTGTTTTAACCTCGACTTTAACTATAAGTGGTATACACTATGTTGTTTGTGCTAAGTTAATTGTTTTGAATTGTATTTTACTTTATTGTAATTTTTATACTATTGTTCGACTTGTCTTATGTCATGTATATGATTCGAAGAGATCAATAAAAAAATCTAATCTAATCTAATCTATAAAGAGTATCTCATGTGAGAAATGAAACTTGGAATGGCTATGGTACCTTCCCAAAACAGGCCGAAACGAGAAGGGTAATTTTCATACTTTTTCCTGGAATAACTCGAAGAATTTAAATTTTTGCACGTTTTCATTGTGAAATTTGGGTTCCTGAGGTCGAAATATGTAAGTACAAAAAAATCGAAAAAAAGCACGATAAGTACAAAATTACCCATTCAAGAAGTCAAAAAGAAGGGAAAACATCCTCGAATTAGTTAAATCAACGTTCTTCAGCATCTTGGAGGTGGAAGGTGAACCCAGCATTTTTCATATTAACGGCGCTGTCAAATGAGAATCTACGTCAGAATCACTAGTTCCGTGAGTCAAAATATCACAGATGCACATTTTTGACAGCACCGTTCATATGAAAGAAGGATGCATCAAAGATGCTAAAAACGATGAATTAAACTTCTTGGAGGATCTTTCTCCTTCTTTTTAGCACCTAGAATGTATAAGGAAGATATAAAGAGTATCTCATGTGAGAAATGGAACTTCGAATGGCTATGGTGCCTACCCAAAACGGAAACAAGAAGGGTAATTTTCACACTTTTTCCTGGAATATCTCGAGAAATAAGTTTGCGCACGTTTTTAATGTCAAATTCGGGTTCCTGAGATCCAAACACGTATGTACCATGATAAATGCGAAATTACCAAAACTAGTACTATATGCGATATTACTCCGAAAAAATCTAATTATTTTTTAAGACTGGAATAATTCTTCTGAACGCTTGAGGATCAGGTATGAGGTCGTATTTTCTCTTGCAAATCTTGACCTGAATTTATGACACGACCACATTGTGTAGTCCTGAGGATTGGAATGGCATGAACATGAACCCTAAACTTTTCATTTTGAACACTTATTCTGATCGAATATTTCATGTATTCAGTCAAAATCATTTCGATTTTCTTGTGGTGATTCTTCGTTCAGTTGATAACTTTAGCATCGAAATGATGTTATTGTTTTTGGTCTTCAAAGAAAAGGTAATTGTTTTTTTTATATATTGCTTGATATACCAGCACCAGTTACTTCACCTTTTTCACATCAAAATATCCCAAAAACGGTACTCAAATGCGATGTCACAGGTTCCAAAACATATCCATATTGTATCAAATTACAATGTTGCCAGTAATTTCGACATGATTGTAAAAACTGTGTCTTGAATCCCTATATCTCGAATAAGGATGTTGTTACAAGAATTGTTCACTGAGCAAACCAACTCATTTCGCATTGTTCTACGTATCTTAGCAACGAAGTCCCTTTTTTGCAACACTCTGTATATTTGAATATTACCCGATTTTTTCATATATAATTATTATCATGGTCTGAAGACATCATCATCTTCGGTGAAATAAACTGAGAAACAACGAACACAAAAATGGCAAGCCTTTATATAAAAATGGCATGATTGGAATCGAATCAGATCGGTTTCAATATCGTTACCCCACAGTCATATGTCATCGGTTTTCGTTCCGTGGTCGGTAGTAAATGTCTCTTTTTATTGCGGTATCCCGATTGTGTGAACAATTCCAATATCTCGTTGATCGATTCCACTTCATGCAAATGCATAGGCCATTTCGGTCCATACGTTATGAACTGAAATGGTTTTGTTGCACGACTAGAAGATGTATTAGTATTTCGAATTAATTAATTCCAATAATACTCGCCTGCTTTTACATCTCTGATTATTTGGTTCCTTTCCATACTATGTTCCACATTATGTGTTATATTTCCTTCGAAAATATCATTTCGATATTGGATCCATAGCTTTACAAAAAATACCGATCATAAACAACAATTGCTCATATGAAGAATAATATATCATTCCGAACCGATAGAATCAGGTCCAATGTCTTATACAAACAGATGGTAGACGAGTCAATTAGGCTATGTAACAGATACTTTGAAAATAGGGATATAACTCAGATACCAGCGTCAAATGTCTCAATATTCGTCTTATAATCCTGGAGGAGCAATAATACGTCATTTACGTTCCAAGTCCTGAAACAGTTCACCTATCAAGCTTCAGTCACACTATCGACTTCTCTTATCAGATAAATGAGATTCCTTCTGCATGTTGACATGAAACTTTTTATGAACTTCTGCAAAGAACATTCAATTCGAGCATGAAAACACGATCGAATGAAGGTTATACGATATCGCCAAACTTTCCTTTATCGTGTTAACAAAAATGTCCTCGTTGACTCTCTATCGAATCCCTAGTCGTTCTGCTTCTAGAAACTTGTGCCTAATCGAGTTGCTCACTCCATTTTCCGACTGTCAATAAAATTATCCCCTCGTATCCTCTAAATAGGGAAGGACAATGGCTGACCAACAAGGGTAGCAATCCTACTAGGGTTACAAATAATTTAGTGCAAGCCAATGAATCACGTATATGTTTCAACACTCTCACCTAATTCTGATAAGCTCAATCACCGAACTTCAAGAACGTGCGAGATTTTCTAATTTAGTTGTGAATAGGAAATTTTAGTTGATACTCATTTTCCTCTACAACGGAATGACAGTGACAGATTCAAGGTGGTTGAATCACAAAATGACTGTGAACTGCTTCAGTTAAATCTTGACTGTCTATCAAATCGTGAGATAAATATATTCGTACATGTATTTCAATATCACTATCATAACTTCCATTCATTGTTTTTCATTTTCATCACGTAACACTTAACACTACATTGATTGATTGTTATAAGCTGTCCTGTGTCTGGGTCTTGTGCCTGTTTGGACAATAAATCTTTTTTTCTTGTTGAGACTTATCGCAAACACGTAGAGATGTCAACAAAGAGTCAACATACGGAGTGGTGTCACGTAACTGAATTTCCCGTACAAAACCACCATGGGCATGAAAAATCTTTGGTTGTGTTCGACCAAATTCTATCCTATTCTCAAGATCTAACCTTTCACTTCATCATAACTTTGTTTCTTCGACACTTCTCGATTTGTACAACTACTCGTTGAATTCATGATCTTTCAAAGAGGGTTGCGACAAATAACCGTGATATGCAGATCGATACAATTCAAGTAAAGATCGACTACAAAAAATTGATCGAATCTTCAAAGTCCTTTCATCAGTTAAAAGAATGGCGGGTTCTTGATAGAATTCTGATAATGACCAAATATCTGAGCTCCAGACAACCAAGATGGATATGGGATGGTGAAATAACTCTCCAATTGTTTCTTTCTAGAACATGTAGACTTGTCAAACAACCTTACTAAGGCCGCACTGATCGACTATAGATGGCGTAGTACAACTATTTCTATTGGCTGGGTATAGGAAGTTGGTCCACCATGCAGACAACAAAGCACATTTTATTAGTAGAACTAGGGCTCACGCATTCCTCGGTATATATTTTCGCTCCTCTTTCATATTTCCGCTCGGAAAAATGCTGCATCCACAAATATCTCAACAGCGCTGAGCTCCGATACTTGTGAATTGATAACACCATAAAAAGTGTCCACAAAAGATCGACAAAAAATCGTCTGCCCGTGCTGCGGCAACATGCATCGCGAAATTTATCGTTACATTCATTCCCCTTTCTCGCCAGAACCACAATAAACTTGTCCTGTATCGGTCTTTTTGTTTACAGGATAATTTATTATTGTACAACCACGCCAGGCTGATGTCACAGGATAATCATAGCAAGGATTACTTGGTTTCCATTATGTTTTCCCACTATGACAGGAATAATAATGGAAACTTGGAAGCGACTGAATTGAATGAGGTGAGTCAAGCAGTTAGCTGGGAGATGATATTATGAAAGCAAGCCAGTTTTCGACAAATTATAGCAGTTGGTAACTGAACAACTGCACTTGGGTCACGGCGGATCTACGCTTGCACTCAGGATCCGAACAATAATTGAGGTGGAAATCTATCGAAATAGTTTCAGCGTATCGCAGCTTATATAACGGTTATTCCTCCTCCACAGTGCAACCCATTTTGGTTGAGACTGCGTAGAATTCTCTATTCGACGTAGTTCTTAGCTTGGCATCATTACTGTAGATACATAAGAGGACCCGAAAGTATTGGTTCGAATCAGTTTCAAAATCGCCCTCTCATGACTAGAAGCTGTCATGCAAAATCTGGAACTGGAAACCGGAAGGCTCCATCTCCAAACGGACATATACTAGAACCAAAAAAGCAGTCCAAATTTCTAGGAATATTCATTGATAACGAATCAAAATTCGATCATCAGGTCATAGCACTAACAAAAAATTTGCACTCAGAATTATATTGAACGAATCAAACTCTTCAACAGCAGAAATGGTTTATCAATCCCTGATCGAATTGCATTTGAGATATGGTATATGTTTTTGAGGATTCTATAGCCAACATCTATTCCAATCAGCATTTATTTCACAGAAGAGAGCAATTAGATATCTGTGCAAGGTTGGAACGCAAACGTCATGTAGGCGATTATTCATAAGAGAAGGGATTTTAACGCTCACTTGTATATTTACTTTAGAATTGGTTTGCCTGACTTATGAAAAATATAACACCTCAGACAACAAGTTGGTCATATTACCAGGCAAATTACGGATAGGAAAATACCACTTCCCATCCCAAAGACAGCACCAACGAAGGATTCTTTAATCCATGAAAGTAAAAAAAATCTATCATCGCATACTCTCAACCCAGTGGCGGATTTGCCATAAGGCCCAGTAGGCCCGGGCCTAGGGCGGCCAGATACGGAGGGCGGCAATCGTGCCAAAAAAACTCAGTGATGATAACAAGAAATAACTCAAATGCAAAGTATCTCAAAATATTTTAGAGGCTCGCGTACCGTACGTATGATTATAATCTTCCTAAATCACTATTTTTGAGTATTAAAGTATAAATACTTTCGTACATCGTGCTTAAAAAATAGTTCGTACGTTTAGTTTAATATTAGTGATCTAGGAAGAATACCTATCCTATTGTTATTACAAAAACAACTCAGCGGTGTCGCGCGAACATTCTAGAAAGCTCTACACGACGCTCGAATGCGTGCGCGCGCCGCCCCGCAGGAAGGATCTAGAAACGGTGCAAGCGCGACGGAAATACGCGCGACGTGAGAGTGAGCAAGACAGCGCGCGGCATGCATACACGCGCGCGTTCTGGAAACTGCCCGACTATTCTAGTATAACGTTGCACCGGTATATATAAGCTACGGGTTTGGACGGTGGGACAGTTCAGTTTAGTGAGCGATTGAGTGCGATACTGCTTAAGTTGAATATGGACGGAAAGAAAAGGGTAAGGTTAAGTGGGGCAGAGTATCGCAAGAGAGCTAAAGAAAAAGATGATAAACAAAAAGATACGATTAAAAAAACACGGAAATTAGACGATTTCTTTGGAAAACTTGATGTTCCAAGTAGTAGTGGCGCTCCGTCAACTGATGATTCTGCAGTGTCTTCAAGTGAAAATACTTTGATCGATGTGGCAAGCATATCGAAAGAACAAGCCGAAGATGTCCCTCTAGTACCAGGAGTGGCAGGAGTAGGAGTGCAGCCCAATCCTACGGACCAGGAGCTCTACGAAATCAGCGACGATCCAGCTAAATGGACAATCGACGAGTTCACGCGTGATCACATTTGTAAGAACGGAGCCAATCAAAACATCCAAAATGATTTTCCTAAAAGTGAGCGCATTTACAAAGATAAAGCGCGACAGTTGTCGAGACATTTATTCGAACGTCAGCTTCTGAACGGTGAAAAAGTTCCGCGAAAGTGGCTAATTTATTCCAAAAGTACTGGATGTGTTTTTTGTGGTCCTTGTCTGCTTTTTAATAGCGGGGAGAGTCAGTTCGACAAAAAAGAAGGTTTCAATGACTGGAAAAATTCATATCATCGAGTGTCAACTCATGAGAATTCGCCTACTCACAAATTATCTGTTCTGCATATGAAAGAACGAAGCAACGTGCTAGGTCGCATTGACCGCGCATTAACAATGCAATTAGATGAAGAAATAAATTACTGGAGAAACATTCTGAAAAGAGTAGTTGCATGCGTAAAAGCGCTTGCGTCACGTGGTTTGCCTTTCAGAGGACACGAAGAAAAATTTGGATCAATCCACAATGGAAATTATTTGATGTCCTTAGAGCTTATCGCTGAGTTCGATCCGTTCTTAGCCGAACACATTACACGTTATGGAAATCCAGGCTCAGGATTTACGAGTTATCTTTCTTCAACAACATGCGAAGAATTCATTCGACTTATGGGAAACAAAGTTTTGGAAACAATTGTTATGGAAATATTAACCGCAAAATATTTTTCTCTGATTATTGACTCGACACCGGATATATCTCAGTATCTCACGTAGACCAGCTCACTTATGTTATCAGATATGTCCTGCCTAATGGGTCACCTGTAGAACGGTTCCTCAAGTTTATTCCAAACACAGGCCACAAATCACAACAAATGGCAGATGCTGTTACCTCAACTTTAACTGAATTGGGAATTGACATTTCAAACTGCCGCGGGCAATCATATGACAATGCAGCTAACATGTCAGGCATATACAACGGCCTGCAAGCTAAAATAAAGGAAATTTCACCCCTTGCCGACTATGTTCCCTGTTCAGCACACTCGCTTAATTTAGTAGGTGAATGTGCTGCTGAAAGCAGCCAAGAGGCTTGTTCGTTCTTTTTTCTACTCCAAGAGTTATACAATTTCTTTGCAGCGTCAACTCAGCGTTGGGAACTCCTTCAAACCCATTTCACCGTCAAAAGTCTATCAACGACTCGTTGGTCAGCTCGTGCAGACGCAAGCAAAAGTTTACGCGAATCCTGGAATGAAATCCATAAAGCGCTAGTCACCATCGAAAATGACACACAACAGAAGAGAACCGTTATATGCGAAGCAAGAGGTATTCGTTTGAAACTGGAACGTTTTGAAACGGCTCTCATGGCTGTTTTTTGGGGATGTTTACTAGATCGCATTAACGCCACAAGTAAAAAACTTCAGAGTGTGGAAATTGACATTACTATTGTTATAGAACTGTACGAGGCTTTAATACATTTTGTTGGCGAAACAAGAGAGAATTTCGATGAATTCGAAAAAAAAAGCGAATAAACTGTCCTTCGTACAGGAATATGAAAAAGATTTTCGACGCAATCGAAAGCGTAAGCTGCTTCCTGGCGAGACTAATACAGGTGAAGAGATGCAACAAAGTGGCCGTGAAAATTTTAGAATACATACTTTTTTGGTAGTAATTGATACATTGTCAGAAGAACTGAAAAGACGCCGGGATGCTTATAAATTACTCTACAATAAATTCCACTTTATTACCAACCTGAAGAATCTAAGCATCTCAGAAGTCGAAGATAAGGCCAAAGCATTGCAAATGATTTATTCTACTGACTTAGAAGACAATTTTACAGAAGAATGTCTTCATTTTCGTTCCCACTGCAGCATAAAAAATGAGGAGCAAAAGAGTGCAGTCAGTTTGTTGAAATGGTTACGAACCGAAGGTCTTCAAACCATTTATCCAAACGTGGATATTGGTCTTCGTATGTGTGTGTGTACACCCGCCAGTAACTGTACAGGAGAAAGATCGTTTTCTTGTTTGCGCAGAGTTAAAAACTATTTACGCACTACAATGACGGAGCAGAGGCTAAACGATCTTGCTTTGCTTAATATAGAAGCTGATTTTTTAAGGAAATTGGATTGCGAAGATTTAATTAATAATTTTGCTGCGCTTAAGTGCAGACGACGAGTTTTGTAACACATTGTAAAACCTTTATTTTATTAAAAAGGAAACCTAAAACCATTTTAAATGTTTTATTCAAATTTCCAATCATCCCTGGCCTCGGAAAATATTATAAACTAGCTTTATAAGCTAGCTTTTAGTTAACAATTTTCTGAATCAAATAAAAGTGGCAATAAAGTAAATTCATGAATTATGTATCTAGTCTCTAATGATCGGTGCTGAGAAAAGGGCGGCACATGGCCTGGGGCCTAGAGCGGCTAGGACTGCAAATCCGCCACTGTCTCAACCCTAAGAAATGAGGATACATATGATAAATTCAGAAATGGTGTTGAACGAGCCCTATTGAAGAAAGCCTATTACAATCGGGAAGGATTTTATAATGACACTCAGTCAGAATCCTGATTTTATTTAATTTTATGTATTGTAATGTCTATACACAGGGTGAGTCAAAAATGTGTACCGAGCTTTCTGGGGGTGATAGAACATTGACAAATAAGTGTAGTTTGATGATTAAACTCATGGCCCAAAATGCATATTAAGGGAGATATATCCTTCCAAAGTTGATAAAATTAAAATAATTTCTCCGCATAACTTCTGAACGATGAAAGCCACCCGATTGAAATTTTGTGCATGGATGTATGTTGTCAAAATACATTTTCTCGTCACACTTCCACATTTCTGATATTGTTATAAAGTGTGTTTTCAGAGGGTGAGTCATGATTTTTTGTAGAAAACTTTTTTCCCTGTATTATATTCGGTGAAAAAACAGGAGCATTTGATGGAGCGAAGAAAATTACATGAAAAAGGTACTCTTATTCAAATACAAAAATTGAGCCGTTCGTGAGATATTTGAGTTTTTGTAGTTACATGATTCATCGCGAGATTCATCGGTATAACGATATTTCAGCAGCATTTGCATTTCCGAAGCACTCGCCAAGCATTAGAAGCATATCAGTTTGTTCAGAGAACGAATAACCTGCCATATTTCTTAAAATCTCAGTTGATAATCGCAGTGATAAATGACACAGAAAAACCACACGAACAAATCGACTACAACAATGTTGACTCGAATGTTGATGACATGAACGTCAAAATTGAGAACAAAATTATTCATCATGGCCTGCTAAAATATTGTTACCGATGAATCTCGCGATGAATAAAATCAATCTGCTGATATCATGTAACTACAAAAACTCAAATATCTCACGAACGGCTCAATTTTTTGTATTTGATGTAATTTTCTTCGCTCCATCGAATGCTCCTGTTTTTTCACCGAAAATGATACTGGGAAAAAAGTTTTCTACAAAAAATCATGACTCACCCTCTGAAAACACCCTTTATAACAATATCAGAAATGTGGAAGTGTGACGAAAAAATGTATTTTGACAACATACATTCATGCACAAAATTTCAATCGGGTGGCTTTCATCGTTCAGAAGTTATGCGGAGAAATTATTTAAATTTTATCAACTTTGGAAGGATATATCCCCCTTAACATGCATTTTGGGCCATGAGTTTGATCATCAAACTACACTTATTTCCTAATGTTCTATCACCCCCAGAAAGCTCGGTACACATTTTCGACTCACCCTGTATATGAATCTGTTGTGTGGTATAACTGTCAAAAGTTTTATTCGTAACTTATTTATTTCACATACATATGCAGCAGTTTATTTCAATTGCTTGACATGACCGAAAAAAATTGTGAATTGAATTAATTTTTTTTCTCTTTTACATTATATATAGGTACATTATCCGCTCAATACACTTTAATGTGACCATTATTATTCAAACATTTTGTATCGAATCGTGAACTACTGTTCCAATTGCAAACTTGTTCATTTTTAATTTATATTTAAGTTTATTTATTTATTTGTTTATTCATTATCAGCTTTAGGATATGAACAACTACAACAACTACAGTCCACAACAGTCTCCACTGCATACATAAAAGTTCACATCGAAATAGTATCAAAGTGAGAGTATAACATGTACAATACGAATACAAATGAATACAAATAGATAATCCAAAACAAGTAGATCATCAATCAGGTTTTCATCTCATGAGCTTTGTCAATAACAACTTGTTTCTTCGACAATAAAGTATATTCTATCTATCTATCTCTCTCTCTCCCTCTCTCTCTCCCTCTCTCTCTCTCTCTCTCTCTCTCTCTCTCTCTCTCAACCAAAATGTGGATGTGCACTTTCTTGTTGTGATAAAACAGAAAGTTGTAAGGGTATTGATTGCATTAATTGTAATTGTATATTGAACACCCTGGTGTGAAGTGTTTCATTACTGTCGAGAGATATTAATTCAACGTCACACCGAAGTTCAGTTATCTATGATATTATGAAATCATGAGATTTATGTGTACGAGTCGTATGACTCTTTCAAACTGAGTTTCGAACAAAGGGTTCCGTGATGCTTTCACTACCAACTTAACAAGCTTTGTTGCTGTTTTTGTTTATGTTTTGTTGTTTGTCACTGCATTATTATAATTGTTGTCATCATCAATGTCGCTGGAAATGTATATGTCTGACGTTTATTCAGAGTTGCACCCATGATGTACAAAACACTGGTGCAGTCACTGCATGATTGTGTTTTGTTTCGTCAGAAACGCTAACGCCATTTTCCGCTAAAATGCCCTAATGATTATTAACTCTCAGAAAATGGTGACATTTTTACAGATTTCTGTTCAAATAGTTGATGTTTTGAGGTTGTAATTATGATTATGTTATTGAGGAGTAACCTAAATAACTACTTCTGAATGAACATTTCTATAACACTGATTGTGCAATTATCAATAATACTGATTTTGTTGTTATTCATGTGTCGCCATCTATCAACTATGATATATGAGTGATTTTCTGCTATAACGAATAAAATGCTGGTATCAAGTAAGCTGTACGTTAGAGTTTTGGTTGAAGAAATTAGACAGGCAAATAGGCAGAATTGCTCCACCAGTGTTCTGTACATCGTTGTTGCACCCCACCGGACCTTGTCATGTTGAAAACAGAAGCATCTCAGCAAATCGAACCATGCAAAACATCTCATTCCTCTTTGAAGAAGGTCATGGTATGTAATGAGGAAACATTTCTAGTTCTTTCCAAACCTCAAGATCAGATTTCATGAATAGGATACTTACCTCAGTGTGAAGTTTCATCACTGTCTCGAGATTCAATAAATAGTAGCGAAACACTCCATATCACGGTTTACATTATGACCAAGATGAGGATGATCAAAGGCTTCATAAACCAATTTCTCCTTCAGATTTCAGTTCAAGAGAGACTGGATACGTTGAGCAATGGATGCTCTTTATCCAACATGATTCAGTACGATGATACCGACCACGATGGCAAATTGAGTATCAACGAGTTCTACGTGGCTTTCAGCAAATTATACAGTGAGTATGAGCTTATATTTTCAGTTCTTGAATATTTTGTCTAGCATACTTCGATGAAACATTGTGAATACATTGAATTTATCCGTACATACCATTCAAAAATGTGATGAAATACAAGTTGTGTAGTCGGTGTAAGTTGCGACGAGGCCAATACCTTCTTGGTATCGCTACCATCGATAATCATATGCCAGAAACAGAATTAGAAAACAACAACGCACATAATGGAGAATCCCAGTCTGTAGCATTGGATATCTCCAAAGCATTTGACCGAGTTTGGCACCAAGGCCTCCTAGCGAAACTTCCGTCATATGGTTTGCCACCCCAACTGTGTCTTTTACTATCGAGTTTTCTTGCAGATAGATCACTCTACGTGGTGGTAGACGGGGTCTCGTCTGATACAATGCATTTTCAAATCATTATCTCATATACAGGGTGATACACATTTTTTTCAAAGTAGAATCCTCCTTATTTTTCCGGATTCCAAAAATGGATAATACGTTGCTTCAAATTGGTACAGGGTGGGCAAAAATGTATCGCCATTCATGATGATTCCAAGAAGACTTCTCACTGATGCTAAGAAGAATTGGATGAATGGAGTGGAATAAAGATGGAAGATGGCAAGAAGACTTTTAATCATTCTACCCCTCGAATATAGGGTAGTCAATTCCGGTCATCACTCAACCGTATTGTTTTGCATGTTTTCTTGTACATTGCTATTTCTTTGTTCTACTCAATAGTTATCCGTATGTTCACGTAATAGATTTCAGTTTCGACATAAAATTTTCATCATAAAATCCAATAACAATAACAATTTGACGAATGCCCTATCCTATATTATATCCTCACGAAGCGAAGTTTAACAACTCATTAATCACTCGCACGACCAAGTTTCGTCAGTTTTAATCAACAATAATTTCCAAAATTTCTTTTGGATTTTGGTCGTGCGCACTGAATCCAAAATCGATACAATAATCTCAATCCAATGTATGGAGTCATCCTTCAAAGTATTCTCATGGATCGAAGAAACAGTACCCGATATGGAAACTGATTTTTGAAAATGATCGCACAAGTCTATGCTTCTCCATTTACATGAAGTGAGAATGAAATCGAACACAGAACCTTCGGTTATAAAGTTACTAGTCAAATAATATAACACTACAGACTTCCAGGACTTCTTCGACATACATCTTTATCGCAAAACCTGTAGAAGGGTGGGATTTACCTTAGTCTTTGATTTTTTTTAAGCTTCTTTCGAAACTATTTCAGCATCGATTCCATGTTAATCACCTTGGTGTTTGTTTTTCGATAGATACTTGTCTCTGAAATGTTTAGGGACTTGACAGACATACACTACACTACTATAGAGATGATGCCCGATAGCTTTAACAAATTGAAAAAAATACATTATATAAGAATACTATGATATTCGTCTGTTACGTCCAAAGACAATATACAACACCAGATCTATGACTTCTGGTAATATGACTATTCTGACTATAGTCTATTGTGCAGTGGCACCGAACCTACTGGGTGGTCCAACGAAAACTGAACGCCTCGATTTTCCAGCGTCAAAATGAAAATATGGAAAATCGCTCGAACCCGTCGATTTTTTATTCGAAAAGGAACAAATTTTCCGCTTTTTTCATCCCTGGAACTTCAACCCCTCGATGGGGGCGAGCACAACCCTCTGAATTCTTGAATATCTTGTCTATTACTATCTGATCTTGGAATTTCGCTTCCAAATTTCCATCGATATCAAAATGACAATTAAAATAGTGGAAGACTTTTGTGATTACTTCATTTGAGACGGGCGTTTCACTAAAATGGTTTGGCAGACCGTTTTTTCAGCATGCTTTTCGGCCTTGTCATGGATTCAATCCCAAAACTAATTGAATTATTGTAAAGAGGAAGGTTCAAATTAGAGAATGAGTATTTTTTGGAGTCAAAACTCTTCCATTTAAAAAAGTTAGGGGTCATTGTAAAATGTAAACATTGGAAATTTTCGTGTCTCAGATTCAAATGAAATCACCTCATTCTATGGAACCAAAATTGAGGAATGCTTCACCAAAATATCAGCACCGGAAATGCCTCCCTTCGAACAAAAAGCATGTTTGAACCTGAAATTTGACACAAGGACGCTATTTATCGTTTATCATGTTATCATATCATGTTAGATTCTGGAATTTCGTTCAAAGATGAAGAAGAAAACATGAATTTGGAAGTTCGGACCGGTTTGAACCCCACCTAATAGATGGCGGTACACACGCACCCCGCAATCCAGTACTACCAACTGTGATTTCGTGAGATGTCGTTTCTGTAAACAACCAGCAGATGGCATTCACGTCGACCCGCCTTTTACAATACAATACAAACAATACAAACTACAATAAGGCACCAGCTTTAGGAAAATAATCTTATTTTATTACAATCGGTCATCTAGACAGAGTTTTAGAAGTAGGCGGTGAATCCCCGCTGTGAAGAACGCTGGTGTATGGGTATCGAATGTGTAATATACCGTGAAGTGCATAGTCAGCAATATATACAGGGTGTCCGATAAACATACCGACAAACTCTAAGGGATGGTAGAGGACATCGAGATAAACATTTTTGCTCGATAAACATGAGTCCGGAAACTCTTCGTTTTCGAGATACAGGGTGTTTTTTTTAAATCGATTTTTCATTAATATCGTAAGAACGATTTGGTCGAATTCAATGAAATTTTCACAGATCATTGATACATTTATAAGGTATCTTTTGGAGCTATTAGAATTTGCCCAATAATTTCAGGGGCGTGCCCACGGGCTTTGTCGGATAGTTTTTGCACAAAAAAAATATCGCCCAGTAGATTTTTTGTAATTATAATGATTTTTTTAAATAAACTACTGAAAATTCAATTTTTTTCCCTTGAAATTTTACCGTATCTAGCTTCATTTTGAAGAAAAAAAATAAAAACCATATCTCTTACATCTATGAAAAAAAATTAAATGCTTCAAAATTATACCTCACATTTTACCAATGCGTTTATTGAAATATTGAAAAACTGATAAAAGCTCCAATATTTTTTTCACTTATCATTAATTATTATTAATGACTTTTAATCATTTCTTGTTTTGTATTTAATTGGAAAATATTCGTTATTTTTAATATCTTGAAAGAGTATCCAGAACATACCGACAAATAAAGGGTGCTAAAGCAATAAAATGTTTTAAATAAAATGAAAATAACTGAATTAACTCTCAGTTTAGTTGAACACCACTGACTTTTGTCCACATTTCTTGATTTAACTACGTTCGATGTTGGGAACAAACATTGTTTTCACAATAAAATAAAATAAAATTCCGACCAAATCGTTTTTACGATATTAATGAAAAATCGATTTTTTTTAAAAAAAATTAAACATCCTGTATCTCGAAAACGAAGAGTTTCTGGACTTATGTTTATCGAGCAAAAATGTTTATTTCGATGTCCTCTACCATCCCTCAGAGTTTGTCGGTATGTTCATTGGACACCCTGTATATGTTTTTTTTCTATTCCAATCTATTATTAATATACAATAAACAATATACTCTCAATCACAAGGCAAGCATTCATATGCGTAGGTGAAGTGTCTGGATTTCTACAGGGTGATAACAATTACATGTAATGTACTCTAGTAGTTGAAAAAAACAACCAGACATCGGTCAGTAATTTCCTCAATCATCTCGATGAACGACGTAGCGAACTTGTCCCTAAAATAAAATCAGGTCTTATCGCAGGCGTGTACGTCGTCTCGCTGGACAAGGCCCTGGAAACGAACCACCTGTCAGCCAGAGTCGGCGACAACGTCGAGATAAAGTGCGACGTGACAGGGTCGCCGGTGCCTCCCATCGTCTGGAGAAGGAATCGCGTGGACTTGGCGTCGCTCAACGAAGAGGACGTTCGGGTCTTCGGAGACGGCAGTCTGTACTTAACCAGGATCCAGCTGCAGCACGCCGGAAATTACACCTGCCACGCGCAGAGGAACAAGGACATAGTGCAGACTCATGTGCTCACCGTGCATAGTAAGTGTAACGTTCTGATTGTTAGGTAAAACTGTTGAATGTGCAGTCAGAGGCTCGATACTTTTCACTATTACTACTATTACTACTATTAACGCCGATAAATAAATATCGCGCATTGCCCTCATAACGCTCGCCCCGTAGGTATTTTAGTCAGTCGAAAAAGATCTGCATCACATAGGATGATAATACATTGGCTATAACACCTCATGAAAAAGCCAACACCTTCGCCACAATGTTTGCAGACCTTGGATCCACGAGACCAGGAACTTCCCAAAATCGCTACCATCGATAACCGTATGCCAGAAATTGTCTTCCGGCAACGCACAATCAGACACATTCTGCTTAGCCTCAACGTCAAGAAGGCTATGGGGCCTGACGGAATACCGCCTATTGTTCTCAAAAAATGTGCCCCAGAACTAACACCAGTTCTTTGCAGGTTGTTCACCCTTTCGTACAAACTCGGCGTATTTCCTTCTAACTGGAAGAAGAAGAAGAAGGGCAAGAAAACCCTCCCTCACAACTATAGACCGATTGCACTACTATCTGTGATCTCTAAAGTAATGGAAAAAGCAATCAACATCGAGCTCATCCGATATCTAGAGAGCTCAAGAATCGTGAACGACCGGCAATATGGCTGGTCAACAGAAGACCTGCTTGCCTATGTGACACATAAGTGACAGGTGTCAATTGAGGAACATTGGGAGTCTCTGGCTGTAGCCTTGGATATCTCCAAAGCATTTGACCGAGTTTGGCACCAAGGCCTCCTAGCGAAACTTCCGTCATATGGTTTGCCGCCCCAACTGTGTCTTTTACTATTGAGTTTTCTTGCAGATAGATCACTCTACGTGGTGGTAGACGGGGTCTCGTCTGATACAATGACGATCAATGCTGGTGTTCCACAAGGCTTTGTCTTGGCACCAACTTTGTTCTTGCTCCACATCAATGATTTGTTGAATGTGACCTCTAGCCCAGTTCATAACTTTGCGGATGATAGTACACTTCATTCCGCCTTTTCCTCTAGAGCCCCTATATCATCCAATGAGGCCAGAGGTGCAAGGCGAAGACAGGTTGATGCTTTAAATGAGGATCTGACAAGAATTCTGAAATGGGGATCTGAGAATCTAGTACAGTTCAATGCAACTAAAACTCAAGCTTGTATGTTCACCAAGAAGGCTGATCACACAATGCCCAATTCGATGATGTCGGGTACCACTGTTCCTATGAGGTCTTCAATATCCATGCTGGGTGTCACCACCAACAGTGCTCTCTCATGGGACGATCATGTGAGGTCCATTGCGAAAACTGCTTCACAAAAACTCGGTTTTCTTTTCCGTGCGAAGAGATACTTCACATCCCAGCAATTGCTTATGATCTACAAAGCACAAATTCGACCTGTCCTGGAGTACTGTTCACATGTTTGGAGCTCAGCCCTAAACATACGCTAATGCTCTTAGATTCAATTCAGAAGAGAGCTATTCGCCTAGTCGATGACACAACACTCACCAAATCGTTGACCTCTGTAGATCATCGTAGAAAGGTCGGCGATCTATGCATTTTTTATAGGTACTTTCACGGTCGGTGCTTAACGGAGATATCAACTATTATGTCACCACGCGCGATTCCTAGTAGACAAACCGAGCTCAAGCTGGTCACAAGTACACTGTCAGGCTCGAGACCTGTCGAACATCGCTATACCAAACATCATTCATCAATAGAACGGCAAAGTTATGGAATTCTTCGCCTAGTGAAGTCTTTCCTGATGCTTACAACCTCCAAACTTCCAAGAAAGATTCCAACACCTTCCTACTCTTCCAAAATTCCACCGCTGGCTAACACTATGTTCCCCGATCATTATAGGTTTCCCTTTCGTGTTGTCCACAGATAAAAAAAAAGGTGTCGATGAGATACCAGGGCATATACTATTGTCTATTGCCGATATTATCTCGGAACCGCTTGGTCACATTGTTAATCATAGTTTTCAGGTAGGTGTGTCCCCTGATGTCTTGAAAATTTCTAAAATTTTACCAATCTATAAAGGCAGGGGTTCTCGTCAAGATTGTGGTAATTACCGTCCAATTGCCATTCTATGTCAGTTTGCAAAGGTAGGTGAATACTGCTACTATGTACGTCTATACAGATATATTGAAAATCTCAACCAATTCAGCTCAAGTCAGAATGGATTCAGACAAAACAAATCCACCGGCACTGCTATTGATGTACTATTAAAGCACGTAACTGATGCTCTTGACAAGAGCATCAGTTGAAGGTCGTAGCCAAAGAGTATATCTGGACGATTCCTTCTCAGATATTCAACATATCTCGACAGGCGTACCGCAGGGATCAGTTCTTGGGCCCCTGCTGTTTATTTGTTTCATTAATGACCTTCCGACATATTGCTCTGCTGCTTTCTCTATCGATTGTGTATGCAGATGATACCAATCTTGTTATATCTGCTGATAGTATTCCCACTATGCTACAAATCAACTCTCTGAGTGGTGTGATTTGAATGGACTAGTTCTCAATATAACCAAAACTCGAATGACTAATTTTGTTACAAAAAATTCTTCAATAGATAGCAGCTACTTAGTGAAGCTATACAAAATGTCAATTCGACAAGTCTCTGACACAAGATTTTTAGGTATCAATATTGATTCTAAGCTCACCTGGAGCAATCATATTGAGTATATAAAATGCAAGCTTAGTAAACACATATTTCTATGCAAATTTTGAATCGAGAATACGAAATAGTTTGAGTAGTCGAGATATTGAAAATGTGTTCTTAATTCAGAAACGAGTTTTGAGAATAGTGTTGAATTTGAAGTATAGAGAGTCGTGTAGAGGTTACTTCAGGAAAAATAGGTCACAAACAGTGTCAGCTTCATACATCCAGAAATAGGCATTCATTCACACAATTTGAAACAAGAGGACTATACCCAACTAGACATGTAAATCTGCAGTATCCTATGCATATACTGAGTGTAACTGAAAAAGGGGCACTGTACAGTTCCATCAAATGTTTCAACAAATTGCCAGAACACATCAAAGTGATCGATAATCTTACTACATATGAAAAAGAAATCATCGATATCTTGGTACTTGGAACCCTATATGATGGATGAATTTTTTGATATGTAGGTGTATTTATTATTGACACTATGTTGTTCAATGGTTGCTCTACATGCAATGTATTGTAATTATGTCTCAAAATGAAGATTACTATTATCATTATTATTTGGATTATTCACGTCGAGCTGGATATGAAGTCGCCCGGAATTCATTTCACGAATATCCTCTGTGACAATTTCAGGTCGTGAGGGCAATATTCATCGGAACAATACCAGGTACGGTATGTCATAACCTAATCTGTTCTGTGTGATGAAGTGTGATCCTTGTCTCTGGAATCTGGTTGCATTGTGAATTAATACCCAAATACTGAAAACAATACCTTGTTGGAATGACATAAAGCCAACTCACGCAAAGTAAACCTCTGCTTTTTTCATCATATCGCATGCCAACGTGGATCCAATGAACTCATCGAAATGGATTGTTCATGAGTGAACATATTGAATCTGAAATGAGCGCATCGATGAGTCCTGGAAATATATCAGTTACAAACTGAATCGATTTTTTGAATACTGTCTGTTAGTTATTCGAGGGGGTGGAGTTCCAGGTTTTGTGTGGAATTTTCTCTCCTCGTTTCCGAGAAATAATAATAAATTATAATTATTTTTATATATATCTTTAGTAAGGACAGATTTGTGATCTGCCCAAAAATGACAAGTTTCGAGTGAAAACAGTGTTCAAGACCGAAAATACAGAGAGATCGACTCATACGAAACTAAGAAATGTAGAGAAATCATTGGAATATTGTATTCACAGTATACCATGTGTTTGTGGAAAATACTATATACTGGTGAAACTAGCACGCTTCTATCAGTAAGGATGAAAGAGCATAAGAACAATATAAAGAAAAGATATACTGACAAATCAAAATTAGCTGAACATATCCTTGCTGAAAATGGACAACATATGGCCGATTGGGGTAATATTAGGATCATAGGAAAAGAAGACAACAACCAAAAACGGAAAATCAAAGAGTCTGCTTGCATTCTCCTCAACGGAGACAATTATATTGTTTCTTGTTCAGTTGATATAGATAGAACTTGGCACTCACTTCTGAATATGAAAATGGAAGATTCAATATCAATTAATGAAAACACCTTGTAACCAGAATTCCTTTTACTGGCAAACTGTCACTTTTCAGTGTCAAACAAAATTGGAATAAATTTTGTGAGGATAAAGTAATCGGATTGTGTTGAAAACGAAAGCAGATTCGTTCCCAAAACGTTCTCTGAAATGAGTAGAATAGAGATAGTATATCGACATGGAAAATTACAAACGAATGGATTATTTTGTGAACCGGCGTCATTCCGCTGTAAATATACATTTATATAGTGATATACATAGTTAGCTCGGAATCACATATGAAATCCCATTCAATTACATGTTCATTTCGAAACTAAGGAGAAAAACAGATATTTTAGTTTTTAGTTCAATTTTTTACTGTGTGCATCTGAGTTGCGGTGAAATTTTGGTTACTTCAAAAAGAGCGACTACACTCAGAATTGAAAATCAGTCAGTGAATCGATCGTCATTCAATTATGAGCATTTCAAATTCCCAATGAAAAACAATCGGTGATCTGTTCATCTGACATCGAGTCACTGTGAGTATTGAACGATCGACGTTAATTTTCTCGGGCGTCCATTTCACGATAAATATAAAATTGTAAACTGTTACGACTGTAGATTAGGAAATTATCATTCAGAAAAAAAAATTGTTCTCAAGATGGCAGTTTAGAGCCGTCGAGTCCACACAAACTTAATATATAGGGTTGGGATAAAGTATGGAACCATGTAAATATCTTCTGAACGAAAAGAACGATACATAGAAAATATGCAGGTAATTGCAATGCAACAAAATGCATCTGATATACATTTTTTTGTTAATAATATACTTCTGGTTTGAGCGGAAATGCCATCAACTTCTTTGATTTCATTGGGACCCCCTATATATTTTTACACATTTTGGAAGACCTTGTTTTTTTGAGTTCATACATACTCAGTTCAGTGTAAAGAAAATTCGTAAAAATGAGGAATATAGCATTTCAATCGATTTCCTTTGAGTTTTTTGCATTAGAGCAAAGAACTATTTAGATTAAATCAATTATTAAATAATGTTGTTTGTATGCATAATATTGAATAAACGTAGAATTTACAAATCGTACAATTCAGAATGGTTTAATCAAGTGAAAAAGAGCGTATTGAGATTTTAATGATGATCGGTTATGGTGATTGTGAAATTTATTTCCGTCAATTAGTATTAAATACTTGGAGAACAGAAGAGTACTCGTTTATTTATTACTATGCATACAAACAACATCAATTAGTTTATCTAAATAGTTTTTTGCTCTCATGCAAAAAACTCAGAGGAGGTTGATCAAAGTGCTATAATCCTCGTTTTCACAAAGTTTTTTACACTTACTCAGTATGTATGAATTCAAAATTATCTCTAAATCTGTAAGAATATATAGGGTGTCCTATTTGAATAAAAAGAGTTGATGGCATTTTCATAAATATCGTTCTTTTCATTTAACTTGGTTCCATACTTCATCCCAACCCTGTATAAGCAATTCCTTGTCAAATATGTTTCGGAATTTCCAACAGCAAACGAAAACACAAGGCTGAATGCAATGATTCTCTCTGATGTTGATGCCAGTCGTGTTATCGGGAGAATATAAAAATCGCATTAAGTGGTCCTGTTCCTCGTAACTCTCTAGACAATCCAATCATGGAACTTCAATCTATTTTGAAGGCTTCCCGATATTGTGCACTGCCAGCATCGACACTACAACAGTATAGAGAATTTATTTATTAAACTACCAAGTTTCTGAAACTTCCTTATAGGTACGCTTTCGAATATTCCATGATTATTGTCAGAGCTTCTGCTAATCGAGCACTCAATGTATTATAGGGCACACGTGACTTAGCAAGTACGGTTATATCGCAGCTTCGAACAATACGTGTCGGAATTAGTTCGAAAGGAAATGCAGAATCAATTCTCGAACAGTCTTGTCGAATTAACACGAAACATAAGACCGATATGAATGATTTCGTAATGGAAAAGAAAGGTTCTCATGATTTGCTTTTGGATGTGAATAGTTTTTGTACATTCGAATAAATATTCATTTTTCAGCTTTTGATGGGATTTTATCTCCTCGTTTCTAAAAAATAGAGTAGAAGTTATTAAAAATTATTGCAATATATTTGTAGTAAGGACAGATTTAGGATCTGTCCCAAAATGTCACTGCGCTTGAAATTAAACCTTTAGATACCTAAAAGAGAAATTCTCTATTGGTCAGTGACACCTTGTTTTTGGAAAAATTTGGAAATACAAATATATTTAATAAGAATAAAACCTCTACTTATCTTGGTGGACGTTTCGGGAACGAATCTGCTCCCGTTCTCAACACAATTGAAATATTTTTCTCTTCGTAAAATTTTTTCAATGTTTCCAATTTTGACACTGAAAAGTGGAACGAGGAGAGAAAATCCCATTAAAAGCTGAAAAATGAATATACCACCTCCTCGAAGAACTCACAGACAGTAAATATGAATATTCTTCACACGGAAACCAAAGATCAAAAAAGCCTGTTTTGATGCTACTCAGAGAAAAATGTAACAATTTCCAACAGTATTCTGGTTATTGTAACGATACAGTGAGTGTACATATAGTTGAAATTATTATTTGGAGATATTGTAGAAATAAAAATATGTGTCACCTTGTCGATAGCAATGGTATGCAATTATTCTTATTCTTACCAAATTATTCTGCCTTCAAAAAGACTTCATTTGAATGGATTAATAATCGAAAATCAGTCCTAGGCATAACAACAGAATGGAAATGAAATGGAATGAATCCCCAATCGATGATTATTTTGTTTCCATTGTTATATCACGTATACAGTGCTGATGGATCCGTGAAAAATTGTGTCTCTGCTTGTCTGAAGATGAAAAATATTATAAATGAACTTTGCTACGTGATATTCTTTGGGAAGTATCAAGAGTCGGTTTCATGTTGATTATTTTGAAAGAAGTTATCAGAGAGTTATGAGTTTCTCATCAGATTTTCTCTTGGTATGCAAATTTTCAATCAAAATTCGTCCGTTCTCTAAACAAATTCATACAATGATTCATATCCAACATGAATACATAATCACGTAAGAGTGAATCTGTGTGGTACTTCGAAGAAAAATACAAATATTGCATTGACACCTACGACTTTTCATTTTTTTTTTTATTTGTTGACAACTTGATAGGAAAACCTATAATGTTCAAGGGACATCGTGTTAGCCAGCGGGGAAATCATTGATTGCTGTCAATTGTATTTAGAATTAGTCGATTCAATTTCAAAAAATAACAAATGTATCTCGAAATTATCATTTCAGTGTCATTTGAGTTATTAAATATCTATAACTCAGTCACATATTATACATATAACCTTTATATATTTATAAATAAAAATGTATAGTTTGGAAATGTAACTTTTACTTTTCGAAATTGATTTGATCAATTCGAAATACAATTAATCCTTACTCGCAATTTTAATATCTCGAGTTGCAACACGGAGTTTCAGCGATTTTTTTTATCTGTTGACAACACGAAAGGGAAACCTATAATGTTCGAGAAACATTGAAATTTGAATGATACAGATGACTATTCGAAAATACAACTGGCTCTTTTCGAACTACACTTGGAAAAGGGAAAATGTGTAGATCCATTTTCCATAATTTTGTTATTTCCGGATTCTTTGTGACGCGAACTTTTTAGTAACCACTGAATATGTTCCATAGCTGTTCCTGAAGTCCACGTGACCCCCAGAATACAATCCAAGCGGCCTGGAGAAGACACCTCGATGTTGTGCCATGTTGCTGGAGAACCATTTCCCAAAGTAAGAGTTTTTCTTCACCCTGTGTATGAATAATCAATATAACGTTGTGCATTCAGGTGGAATGGTTGAAAAACGATGATCAATTGAAGATGGACATCCCAAGGAAATATCAAATCGTTGGAAATGGAACTGCTTTGAAGATGCGGAATATCGATTTCGCAGATACTGGAGCATATATGTGTCAAGCTACAAGTATAGGTAAAAATAGGTACAAATGTGGTCATGGATTGTTATTATAATACAATCAAAAGTGATTCGTATTCCGTGGAGGATTCAATTTTGGAAATTGAAATTTATTGAAGCCCCGACTGTTTTTTATGATATCAAGTAGGAAGGAATTGATTCTTCAGTCACTATACGGGTGTTACAGAACTAAGGGATCAAACTCCTAGGGATTATTCAGTGCAACAGTAGGAAATATTTGAGTAGTGGGTTCTATGTTCGGAAAAGTATCACTACGGCCCTAAGACGCGTTAAAATTTAGGAAGACGATGAATTGCCTAAATAGGACTGAATACATTTGATTTTTGCCTTTTGTACATGATATCATCACAACAATTGCTCAAAATGTCTTCCTCCATATATTCTATATTCCTCGTTTTAAAAACGAGGAATATGGCACTTTAATCAACCTCCTTCGAGTTTTTTGCATCGGAGCAACAAACTATTTAGATGAACTAATTGATGTTGTATGTATGCATAGTAATGAAGGAACGTATAATTTACAAATTGTACGATTCAAAATGGTTCAATTGAGTGAAAAAAAGCGTATTGAAATTTTAATAATGATCGGTCATGATGATTGTGAAATTTATTTCCGTCTATTAGAATTTGACACTTGAAGAATACAAGAGTACTCGTTCATTCATCACTACGCATACAAACAATATCAATTCAATTCAATTCAATTCAATTTATTGATGGCAAGTACAACATAGTGAATGTAATCGTAGTAATATTAAATAAGTATTATCAAATATATAACTTTTTAACCCAATTTGAGTAGCCTGCTACACCTAAGCACTTGAGTGCTTGTGTTGTGCTTTGCAGCACTCCTCAAAAGGGGGTTGTGTGTGAAATATGGTTGACGCTTGATGGGGTAGAAATTGGAGCTAAAATTCGGTTGGTTGGATGTTTTTTTTTCTAAAATGTATGAATGTATATAAAATGTATGAAAGTGTATGAATTTTCTTATGGAATATTTGAATTTGTTTAGTTTTTCATTTTTTTTTTAATTCTAGTGGCAGATAGTTATGAAGTTTTGGACCATGGAAGTGTACAAATCTTTGAGAATGACTCTTCTTAAACAATTGCAAATTCGCAGACATATTTTCGCATGATCTGGTGTTTTTTTGGTTTGGTGTGTCATATTCATTTTTATGGAAAAACATCCAGATCAGGCATGAGTAGGTATAAAGGCTTCTTACATCGAGTAGACTAGATTCTTTGTATAGTTTTTCAGTAGAAAATAACTTATTTTTTCAATATTATCTTCAAAATAGCATTTTGAACTATTTGTATACACCCTAAGTTGCTATTGTACATTCCCCCCCATGCAGTGATGCAATATCTGATAACAGATTCTGCTAATGAGTTTTATATCAATTAGTTAATCCGAATAGTTTTTTGCTCTAGTGCAAAAAACTTAGAGGAGGTTGATTAAAGTGCTTTATTCCTCGTTTTTACAATTTCTTTTACACCAAACTCACTATGTACGAATTCAAAATAACAAGCTCTTTCAAAATCTGTAAGAATATATAGGGTGCCCTATTTGAATTTAAGGAGTTGATGGCATTCACGGTTAAACCGGTATATCATTCTGCACTTACCTTACCGTTTGAAAGATATTCACTCATTTTATTATCATTTATTACAATTGCACTTCCTCGTTGGGTGAAAACAGTGCCCCAAAAATCGGAATCTGAGCGGGGTTAGAGAGGCATACATACACAAAAATCCATGCCTACGCTGGGATTCCAACCCGGGTCGCGGTGGAAGCGATTTATTCGAACGAATGCCTTAACACTCTCGACCACCGCGATACTTCATCCCAATCACGTAGTTACTCTCATTAGTGTTTCACTGATACATCGGATTATTATCTTTTTTTTTTTTCACCATTTTTTGTTTGGTTATCTCAGTCACAGAGATCAGGTGTACAGTCTATATTATGTGAAATGTGTAACCTTATAATTAGAGTTCCAATACTCTGTTGGTAACCAATAATAAAAAAATAAACTGTTGAATATATAGTTTGCCTTACAGCAACAAAGCAATTCTCATTTTGGAAGAACCCCTTATTACTGTACTGTACTTTGATATTACATCTTGTGTTCTGTGAACTATGGTCCTATGATGACAGTAGACAGATGCAATTAGTTAGTTGATTTTGATGTTCTGGCGTGTACTCAGAACAGTCGCTAATGAATGTATGCAAAGCATTATCTTTTGAGCCTTTATAATACAAATACAACCATTTATTTATCAAAGTGTTTCAATAATGAATCTGCAAAGTCTTCATAAATGAATAAATTCAGGAACTTACCTCCAAAGGGCTGTAGTGTCTTTAGGAGACATTTCGGTAACAACATTTCTTCTTATTTTCATCTGTACTCCCGGAGTGTACGAACGATATTCCGCGACACCTTGTGTACTATCATGAACACATATCTGAGGGCATGAACGGAAAAGTTAATTTCCGTGACCATGCAAGTTGAACGTGCGGCATTCAATTAAGATAGCGAATCGTTCCACCATCTAATGCCGGTATGCTTTGCATTTCAGGTGGTCTAACGAGGGATATCAGCTCTCTGGTGGTGCAGGAACAACCCACGCCAAGTGAGTCATGAATACTTTGTTTTTTGTACGTCAAGGCCATGATGTGAATGAAATGGTGGTGTTCCAACTGCCTATATATACCCAGCCGCTAGAAAACGTTGTAGACTTTCGCCCACTTGATTATTTCGGATTTTAATACCTTACTAAGTGTGGATTCATGCACGCCACATTTAACAATTATCAAGTAGCATTCATCAATTAAGAATTAGCATGTATCAAGTAGCGAAAACATTACCGTTTATGCAGATCAAATCAACGACTAGAAATAAATGATACGTATAGACTCACAAGTCAGTCCCAAGCCTTCGAATTCCTTATTTTCTCTAACGTAAATCACTGGAAAATACAAACGAGATCGACTCAGCATAGCATCATCCAAATATGTTTCATAAAAGGATTTGCTACCCTGAAATAACCTAACCTATGGAAAGTAAGGTTAGATTCATCATCTCTCAGACAAGGTCTGACCAATCACGAGGTTTCTCTACCAGTCTTAGAACCAATTGGCGGTCAAAAGTTGATTAAAAGTTGGCCATCTTCTTACTTGTCAATTGATAATTGTTAATTGTCTGCATAAACACAGCCCTTGAAAACAAGAAGTTCAACTCATAATTGTTAATTCTTAATTGATGAATGTTACTTGATAATTATTGAATGTGGCTCCATAAATCCCAACTGAGGCTTCCCAAGCTCGAAACCAGATGGCGCCACCTATGCTGATTTCGATGGTTGTCTTGAAAACTCTGGGAAATACGATTCGCACTCGAAATTCAACTCAAATGCAAATATTGAGCCGTTGGCTATCTGTCGCTGTCGATAATAGAATATTACGTAACAAGAGTAGTAAATCGCATATTACGCATGAAGTGCGGCTACGTGAGTAACTCCACGTGTGCGTAATTACATTACAACTCGAGTTGTGTACTGTACTTTTTCTACGACCACAAATACAGGGACGGTTGAAAAATTTGCGCTGTATAGGTAACATTTTTATCATCACTATTTGTTAGAAAATTCCATTATTGATCAAAGTCGTTGAATTGTAGAAAGCCTACACTGATATCATCAAATTTCGAAATTACAAAAAGGTATACAATGGATCAAAAATAGGAATTTCAATCAATCCTGAAGTACCTACCATTGTTTTCGACATTATCAGAAAAGTTTTCCGCAATCTTTCATCGCGATTAAAATTTTCTTCACAAATGACGAACAAAATTTGTTATCTACATATGGAGCAAACATTTTGACTCACTGTATATCCTTCGGAGTTGGGTATGTAGGTGGTTGTATAGATATCGTATTATACCGAAAACTGGAAATAAGTCAGTAGGTGGGAATGTTTGGTGAACACCATCTATTTGATTATTGGTTATTAATACAAAAGCAATCAGCCTTTAACAATAATTATTCATTTCATTCATTAAATCATTCAACAGATAGTTCTGATAGAACCAATTCAATGAAAACAGTAAACCTTTTTTATTAATTTTAGAGCAGTTTCAGTGGTGAAAATTAAATAAATTCAAGAAAAAAAAATTGTGCCGCGCCTGTGATTCGATCCTGCAACAGTTTGGACGTAACTTTGCGGGGTCGATCGCTGACACCAAGCAATTTATATTTCTTACACCTCAATAGGTTCTAAGTAGGTACAAAACTAACTATTGGCTTACATATTATTATCGTTGACATAATAATACAATTAGATGAAATACAGAATGAAAACTATAATTCAAACTATTATAGCTAGGTACATATACAGACTTTATTTATATCGATATCATGGTAGGAATATAATATTTAAGGCTGAATGTATACGAAGATACTTCACGAAGAAATAGAAATAGCAAGAAAGCGTGAAAAGGTTGCAAAAAGAAATTAGAACGATCATAATATCATAAGTGATTCACGACTTACCATTTGCGCAAGTATCGATACAAGAGGAGGAAACTTCAATGTGTCTTTGTCGAGATCTCCATATATGTGTACCTATATTGGATGATCATCTAAAAGGCGAAATGAATCAACATATCTTTGGAAACCGTGCTTTCGCTCATATTACATAACACTTTGGGCGAACTGTGTGTAAGGAGAAGCTTTCTGCAATTTTTTTCTCGTTTGTAATCACCAACTTTATTATTAAGGTTATTTGACAGGTCTACATGTCTTTAAAAAAAAACAATCGAAGTGTTGGTTCACCATCTTATATCCACCTTGGTGGAAAATATGGAATAACTTCTCGCAGAACGATAATCTAATATCTGTCGTCATTAGACACCTCGAAGCCAGCAAAAACAGTAAAACCTGCAGATATTGCAATGACAATGGTCTAACATCCAATAAATAATCTCGGCGATTGAGCTTTCTTGTCAAGTTTAATTTGTAAATCTCTGTATTCATCCATAGTTACTCGATGTACGATCCTGCTCTGTAGTTGGGTGTGACCTGTAGAACAGTGCGACGATAAAGGATTGATTGAATAAATAAATACACAGTCCTACAATCGGTCATGCATTCACTTTCCATAGCTGGTCCAGTTCGAGTGGTGTGTAATGAATCTGCGCCTCACTAACGAAGGACGATGCAAATCGTTTCGACAAGTAAACATCGTTTTAATTGCAGGCTCACCTAACGAGGAGAGGCGTTTCTTCGCTTTCCACGATTGGGGAGTATCCATTTACGAAGCGTCAGCCTGTCGCCTATACCACCGCATCCAGTCCACAGACATTATTCCTGGCACGCAGGTAGGCGAGTACTGAAAACTGAAAACGAAAACCTGCGATTCAGACTAGGGCGGTAATCGAATTTCTGGAAATGTTTTCGATTCTTCCAGTCACTAATCACATCTGTCAGCATTCATTTGCGAATGACTTGGCGGTGGCATCAACAGCGATGTACAGAACACTGGTGGAGCTATTCTATTCTATTTGCCTATCTAACTTCTTCAACCAAAACTCTAACGTACAGCCAACTTGATAACAACATTTTATTCGTTATAGCGAAAAATCACTCATTTGTCAGTTGTTAGATGGCGACACAAAAATGAAAACAAAATCAGTATTACTGATAATTGCACAATCAGTGTTTTCAAAAATGTTGATTCAGAAGTCGTAATTTAGGTTACTTCTCAATTTCAGATCGAACTACATAATTACAATCTCAAGTGTCAACTATTTGTACAGAAATCTGTAAAAATGTCACCATCTTCTGGGGAGTTTCATAACTATCAGGCCATTATAGCGGAAAATCACTCATTTGTCAGTTGTTAGATGGCGACACAAAAATTAAAACAAAATCAGTATCATTGATAATTGCACAATCAGTGTTTTTAAAAATGTTGATTCAGAAGTCGTAATTTAGGTTACTTCTCAATTTTATATCGAACTACATAATTACAATCCCAAAATATCAACTATTTGTACAGAGATCTGTAAAAATGTCACCATCTTCTGGGGAGTTTCATAACTATCAGACCATCATAGCAGAAAATGGCGTTAGCGTTTTTGACAAAACAAAACACCATCAGTGACTGCACCAGTGTTTTGTACATCGTTGCGTCAACTTTACACCATTAACTCTACGAAAGTATTTGAGCAATGTTGCTTGAATCTTCTCTCATCAAACAACTGCTCAGTGGAACGAATCTTTTTTCCAGAAAACCGAATTCGTGTCGATACGATCTTACCGATTCGATGTACTGGGTGACCCAACATTGATGGGACACAAAGCTGAAGAGGTCAAAATGAGTTGATTGGGCCCAATTTATTTATGTGCGAAAATGTACCGTTTGTCCGTGAGAAGAGATCAAAGTTCACATGAAAAAACAAATTTTTGTATGCTGTTCAGAAATAAATGAAACAAATTTGATGAAATTTGACAATAGTATATCTCAGACGATTACTCTCTTTTTGGTGATTGAAGAAATCTTAAAGAAATTGTAGAAGGGTTGGAATCACCCTCACCCCCTGACATTTTTTTCAGAACTTTCTTAGGGGTAGTAATACAGTTCTCACATTCTCCAAGTTTTAAGACTGATCAATTGTCCCCATTTTATTACTGCTGTAAGAATTTCGTATACCCCATAGTTTGGAAGGAAAAAAATGTTCTCTCATGTAATGTTATTGATGATGAAATTGTGATATAAAACTCAGTTGGCAGTGGAAACGAATGCAAGTCGTGATTTTGACGCGAGTACCATTACCGACCATTTATTATTATTCAATCGTAACTGTCATTTTAGCTGCTATCAAAATTACGACTTGCCTACGTTTCCACTGCCAACTAATATTTATATCATAATTTTATTTGAATTGTACTAGTAATATCTGGTAGCATTATTTGAGAGAACATTTTTTTTTCCTTCGAAACTATGCGGTATACGAAATTTTCACAACAGTAATAAAATGATGATAATTGACCATAAAGACTATCACAAGTGAAATCACATCATATTTATTGTCTCAGACTACCAAACGAGCACCGAACGTCTAAAAATGGTCAAATGATCACTCATGACACGTTGAGAATCACTTAAAGATGCCTCCATGCTTACTAGAACTGAACAGACCACAAATCGACCAGTAATAACTCTAGAAGACTACGGAGATCACTTTCACCAAAAATTTATCATGAAAATCAGTGGGCTAGCATACAAGATCATGTATACAAGAGGCATTCTTGCAAGTGGTTATAGAGTCTACAATCCAAATACCCCAAAATTTCACGAATATCACCTGTGAGAAACAACAAACAAAGCCATTAGACTTCGGAACCACAACGTGACCATGGCAACTTGATTGAAGCATATATATTTCTATACTATTATCTCGCAAGCAAACTTATCGTCTGAGAGTATGATTCACGTTGTATAATGCCACCCCCATTCTGTACATGTTAGCCCGAGCGACCTATACAGGGGATCAACAAGGTTAACTTTTGATGTAATCACAAATTATGAACATTGTACCACTGTTCCTATGAGGTCGTCAATATCCTTGCTGGGTGTCACCACCAACAGTGCTCTCTCATGGGACGATCATGTGAGGTCCATTGCGAAGACTGCTTCACAAAAACTCGGTTTTCTTTTCCGTGCGAAGAGATACTTCACATCCCAGCAATTGCTTATGATCTACAAAGCACAAATTCGACCTGTCCTGGAGTACTGTTCACACATGTTTGGAGCTCAGCCCCCAAACATACGCTTAAGCTCTTAGATTCATTTCAGAAGAGAGCTATTCGCCTAGTCGATGACACAACACTCACCAAATCATTGACCTCTCTAGATCATCGTAGAAAGGTCGGCGATCTTTGCCTTTTTTATAGGTACTTTGACGGTCGGTGCTCAACGGAAATATCATCTATTATGCCACCACATGCGATTTCTAGTAGACAAACCAGACGAGCTCAGGCTGGTCACCCCTACACTGTCAGGCTCGAGACCTGTCGAACATCGCTATACCAAGCATCATTCATCAATAGAACGGCAAAGTTGTGGAATTCTTTGCCTAGTGAAGTCTTTCCTGATGCTTACAACCTCCAAACATTCAAGAAAAATTCCAACACCTTCCTTCTTTCCCGAAATTCCACCGCTGGCTAACACGATGTTCCTCGAACATCATAGGTTTCCCTTTCGTGTTGTCCACAGATAAAAAAAAAAAAAAATGTTTTGCCTTTCAATGGCTTCGATTTTTTACTAATTTCTATTTGTACCCCATGATTCCTTCTACTGACAATCCCGCCTTCTTTTTTATCTGAGTGACATCATTCCAGGTATAATCTTCATTTCTTCAAAAGCCTCAATCTTCTTCTGCTTTCAATGACTTAGTCATCCAATCCAAGATATTTCCCATTATCTCAGATGTTCTTGTTGAATTCACGATTTCCATAAACTTCCATGAATGTATAGGTCGAACCAATATTTTTATTTTCTATTTTATTTTTTATTTTTTATTTTCATTCATTTACGGGAAACCCCAATTACAAAAAATAAACATAATATACATGTCATTCATAGTGAATGTGCTCAAAACTAATAACAAAAATGTGCGAATAATTACAAAAAAAATATGAAAACAATGATATGACGAGTGTTCTGAAACTATATGGTGACCCATGGAAAATGTCTAAATCATTTTCATCAATAATTCTCAATGATCATTCAATAGGTGAATGTAGTCCATAATTTGTAGAATGGTGTGTTATTCGAAAGAGGTTTGTATTTCTCAGGGTTCTGTTTGGCACATGAAAATTAATCAACTCCAGTAAACTCGGGCACACAATAATTCCATTGATCAATTTGAAAATGAAACAAGTCGTTGGTTATTCTACGATTTTGCAAAGTCTGCATTTTAGTTCATCGAGTATTGAAGAATAATCATGGTTCTCAATGGTAATATTAAGTTCATATGCACAAAATCTCAAGAATTCGTTCTGAGTACGTTCTAATGTACAGGGTGTCCTTAAAAGGTCTTTACAAAAAGCTACCACATATTCTTCAGACCAAAACAATTCGATACAAGCAAACTTACCTCAGTAAAAAGTTGCTTAGTTTGGGCGCTAGACGGCTCTGAAGTTGAAATTTTCAAATCGATTTTGCTTCATAACTTTTGAACGGCTCATGAGATTTTTTTCAAATTTGGTACGTTGGCATAGACTCATCGGGCAATGAAACTCATATCATAATCATAATGAATATCATTCCATGGGCGTAGAACTTGATTTTTTCAGTAAATAAACATCTAAAACTCCTACGCCAATGGAAAAAAAGTAGTTTCAATATGAAATCTAAATTATTCAACTCATTCACTAAAAAAAAGGTACTCTTGACAAAAGTCGATTCCTCTCATGGTTTCGACAAAATTTCAATTTCAGTGATTTAGAGCATAATTAATAATAAAACGATTATCAGATATTTCATAAAAATTGTTCAAAATGTTCACCATTTTCACGTATACAAAGATTTATACGACGCAAAAAGTTGAAATGTACTCTTTGCATAACTTCTTCATCGCCTGTAAGATTATTCGTCGCCTGTTGGATACGTTGCCATAATTGTTCTACAGTATTCACAGTATTATTATTACAGTATTCAGGGGTCTTGTAAACCGTAGACTTGAGATAACCCCATACAAAATAATCCATCGGTGTTAAGTCTGGAGAACGTGGTGGCCAATTCACGGGTGCATCATTACCTCTACCTATCCATCTGTCTGGGTACTGTTGGTTTAAAAAATTCCTAACATCCACCGAAAAATGTGGTGGAGCTCCATAAGCTGCATAAACCACATATCTACCCGATGTTGGAGTGGTAAATCTTCCAACAAATTTGGCAACGTATTTCGTAGATGTTGTAAATACATGTCTCCTGTTAATCTTTGTGGAAGTATGACAGGACCAATTATAAAATTTCCTATTATTCCAGCCCAAACGTTGATTTTGAATTCGTGTTGAAAATGGTTTATTTTAATGGAATGAGGATTTTCAATTGCATAAACGTGTTCATTATGAAAATTAGTTATTCCTCTTCTCGTGAAACAGGCTTCATCAGTGAACAAAATATTCTTTCCAAAGTTCAGATTCATTTCTCTTTGCAAATTAATGAACCTACAAAACATCAGACGACTTTGTGAATCATGGATTAATAAATCTTGAACTGGCGTCTTGTGGTATGGGTATAATAATTGTTCTCTTAGTACTTCATGAACGGCATTCCTAGAAACTTCTAGTTCATTACTTATCCGTCTAGTACTCAATTCTGGATTTTCTTCAATACGGTCTAAAATTTCTACTTCGACTTCGGGAATCCTTACATAACGCTGTCTTCCATAATCACCAGTTCTAGGAGCAAAATGACCGGTCTCCCGAAGACGTCTCTCAACTGCAGCAAAGGTTGGGTGGCTTGGTACGCGACGATTTGGAAACCTTGCCGAATACACCCTCACACTCTCGACCATTTCCTTGACAATATCCGAATACCAATAACATATCGGTGTATTCTTCATTGGTGTATTGTACGGCCATGATAAATCAGAAAAGTCCGATATCAACAATCAACGTCAATAAAACTCGACAAATCAACACAGATGAAACTATATGGAAACCAAGAATGTGAATATCACTGTTTTCGAGCAGATAATAATAGTCTTCAGAAAAAAAAACCAGTGCTACTTATTTTCAATAGAAATAACCCATGCAAAAAGTACATCTCAACTTTTTGCGTCGTATAAATCTTTGTATACGTGAAAATGGTGAACATTTTGAACAATTTTTATGGAATATCTGTTAATCGTTTTATTATTAATTATGCTCTAAATCACTGAAATTAAAATTTTGTCGAAACCATGAGAGGAATCGACTTTTGTCAAGAGTACCTTTTTTGTAGTGAATGAGTTGAATAATTTAGATTTCATATTGAAACTAATTTTTTTTCCATTGGCGTAGGAGTTTTAGATGTTTATTTACTGAAAAAATCAAGTTCTACGCCCATGGAATGATATTCATTATGATTATGATATGAGTTTCATTGCCCGATGAGTCTATGCCAACGTAACAAATTTGAAAAAAATCTCATGAGCCGTTCAAAAGTTATGAAGCAAAATCGATTTGAAAATTTCAACTTCAGAGCCGTCTAGCGCCCAAACTAAGCAACTTTTTACTGAGGTAAGTTTGCTTGTATCGAAGTGTTTTGGTCTGAAGAATATGTGGTAGTTTTTTGTAAAGACCTTTTAAGGACACCCTGTATAGTTATGGACTTGATAAAATGGTGACCAAACAATAGAAGCATAATCTAAGTGACATGTACAACATCTCAATTGTATGGACAGAAGAAATGTTACAGTTCCTAAGAATGCACCCCAAAATCTTCGGAGACTTTATTACTACATTATTAACTCAACTTTTGATCAAAAACCACGCCTCAGTCCAAGCCTCAGTCTAAGTGACAGAGTGAGCCTTGTTTCTTCACAGCATTTGTTTATAAATTTCTTCAGTTCCATAGAAATAGTTTCACTGTTCACAAATTTCAAGTGATTCCTGTATCATGAAATGTACTAGAAATGTGGTTTGCTTGAGAATTTTCATTTAACTCATGTTATTTGCTTCTCAGGAATACGTTTGTGGAGACAAAGGGGTGAAATGCGAATGGGGAAGAGCCATCAATGTTGCCAACAGATACGTTTATGCCAGCCAACCCAACAGAGACAGAATCCTGATAATCTCCAAGGTACAAATGGTAGTAGTAGATGTGGTCAGTACCGACAAGTACCCTGTGGAACTCCACCATATACCGCACCTCGACCAAGTTTGGGTACTCAATTGGCGATCTACGAATACTACTGGAATCAAAACAATACAGGCAAGATTTGCTGATTTTTTTTCCGAAAGATCACTTTTGATTCATTGATTCAATCTTCCTTCAGGTTATTAGAGATGCTGGTCAGAAAAGAAAACATCACACAGTACATCCCGAACCGATCGATGGACAATTCGACCTCGTTACTGGGTTATTCATACCATCGTCCTCACAAGTATGTTCAATAATTCGTAAATCTAGTAATGGAAATTAGTGGGTAGAGTTGATGACCTTGTGCTACATAAATACTAATATCACGACTATATTCACCATAGAGTATAGGAATTTATTATGATTAATAGGCCAAGCATGCTCATGATGGGAACCGTAACCTTGCGACTGCTGATACGTGATGTAGATATAAGTATGTGTGTGTACTTCCAATTCACATTGAATTTTTTTGCCAAATGTTGTCACCTTTCGAGTTGTCTCGTGTTGGCAAGAGATTGAAAAAAAAAACTTCATGTAACTCCGCAAATGTGAATCCATATCCAACAACGAACTTTCTGAGTTTGAACTTTTCTAACGTATTCACGAAGAGAACAATTCTCAACTTGTAGAAACTAGCATATACACAACTTTCAACTCTTTCCCGAAAGCCTTTTTTTTCAATTTTATCATTATCGCGACGTAGAAGTTTGCAAAGACACGATGAATCATCAACAACTGATTATGAAAATAAAATTTCCATATTCAACAACGATCTGCAAGAGATTTCGAATGAGGTCATTGCCTCGAACCATGAATATTGAGGATGCATCGTAAATATCCTGTTGCCAGCGCTTCTCGTTCGGAAGTTTTTCATTCAAAAAGCGTTCGATAATAAACGAGGATAATTGTAGAATGTTGAAGAAAGAAATGAATTCATTGTTGTGTGTTTCAAAACGAAAGTGTTATCTTTGGGGTTACGTTTCGGAAGAATCTCATGAATTCACTTGAAATGCTCTGAAATTTCGCAGGCAATTTCACTGACACTAATAAACATTTTTCTCTGTATTCTCAGGTAAATTACCCTGTGTAAAGAGAAACATATGGCATGGGGTAGAACATACCAAATTATGAATCGATTCAATATCAAATTCTGAAAATAACACATCTGCTCCCACATCTCTTGGAAATCATAATGTTTCCAGTATTCACACATCCATATTGTCTCGGCTTAAAATAAAGCCGGCCTCGTAGATCACCAATGAACTCTCCACACTACACCTATTCTCTCCCTAATTACCCTCAGATTATTCTCATCTACTGTCACCAAACTTTCACGAAACATCCCTTGAAATATGAAGCCTCCAAAGCGGAAATTAAAGTTCCCAAACACTCTGCATCGCTTACACAAACTTCTTGCGATATGAAAGACATGCCGAGAGCCTTAATGTCGAAATTCTCAACTTTTCTTGCAGATTTCAGAGTCAGGTCTCGATTGCTAATCCTCATTTTTTCCAGGAGTTATCGCACTACAGCTTCAAATATGGCTACGTGACGCATACTAATCAACGTGGATTATACAAATTGGATTTGGTGAATCTAAGGTACACCAGATCAGTGGATCTCACTCCCTACAATTGTGTGCCGGCTCAAATAAGATTTTCCGCTTTATGTAAGTTAGATGATAAGCACCGTAAGCACTGTTCTGTTGGCGTTATCTCGACAGTGGAAAATGTTCGTGTTTTTTGGCGATTTTCAGCTCATCGGGAATTCTCCTTAGCTCATTGTCAGAATAAGATTGATAAATCGAACCAGAAATGTTCTTCACAACTACAGATACAAATACTTCATCACAGGAAACTCTTGTACGAATCATATGATATAAAAGAGCTAGACTAGTAATATAATGAGAATATGTTAACACACCAATGTTATATGACCATTCATCAACAAACATACACGCACAACGCACTAGAATGAGAAATGAGGAATATTCTGTTCTTAGTCTGTTTCCATTTTGAATAACTCGACAGGAATATACACACTTATTTTGAATTGCATTACAAAATTGTATCTGTCGATAGTACAAACTGATTTCTCTTTTAGATATCTAAAGGTTTAATTTCAAGCGCAGTGACATTTTGTGGCAGATCTTGAATCAGTTCTTGCTGCAAATATATTGAAATATTTTTCAATACCTTCTACTTCATATTTCAGTAAAAAGGAGAGAAAATCCCACAGAAAGCTGAAAAATGAATAATACAATTTGAATTCGAGAAATTCAGAATACTAATAATGTATTCTCATGATATAGGTAATACACTTAGGGCCGGTTGCATAAAGGTTCATTAGGTATTTAATGCCAGATTAAATGTTTATCGTAACGTTACATATATAATTCGGTTGCATAAACGATCATCATATAGATGATGGTATGCTAACTTGACCACCACATTAACTTATGATAATGTCCGATTACGTTAAAAAGCTTGCGAGAAAGCCAATCAACTTTAAACGTCACATCAAATCACCCTAATCACGGCATTAACTTAATCAGTGCTCGGTGACTGATTGAAGTGACAAGCAGCAAGTGACATCTGATTTTTCTGCCGAATAATTTCGAACATTTGGAAAAAGTTGTTGATGTTTGAAAGTATTCAGTTTAATCGAAAGTGATATATATGGTAGGTAAATAAAGTTATGTAAGAATATATATGAATAGTATATTACAGAAAATGTTCATCCCATCATTATCTTCGCTGTCTGAAGAAGAACTGTTGATTCTCAGGCCAAGAACCAAACCAAAATTCTAGGTATTATGGTAAACTCTACGTACTTTTTAAGAATCTCCAGCAGTGTTGTTTTCTCTGTTTCTGTATAATTTGCACCTTATTTTCTCTTCAAACTATTCATACCTTCCAAACTGATTCAACAACAACCATTCAAACAATAAACCTAACCTATAAATGCGCAAAGCATCTACAATGCACGGAACATTAGAAGCAGGCAAATTTTCGCTGTTGCCACGCATTCCTCGTCGTTAGTTAATGGAACGATAATCATAACAGAAGAGTTTTATGCAACGCAAATCAAATTTAACATAACATCACCAGCATTGTGGCATCAGATAATCACATGATTAATTTTTCTTCATGCAACCGGCCCTCTAGTCTGTTACTTCTCTCTTAGCCTTCGCCTCAACCCTCGATTGAATAATAATTATTCAATAATTCATGCCATCCTCTTATTATATCTAGATGGAATGGTGATAATGCAATGTCTGGAACCTGTGACTGGTCGACCTACAGGAGAGCTGATTTTGGATTACTTAACCGATAGCGTTATCGCAACGAAGCCGAACCTACCTGGAGTGCCATATATTTCTCCAGATTCCAGAAAACTCGTGACCCTAGATAGAACAACAAGTGGTGCTACATTGATCGTCCAAGAAATAACACGTGAGTGTCTATAACGATCGCTTTCTGGAATTCTATTACCGCCTGTGCTGCTAGACCCATCCAAAGATGTTATTTTCATTCGAAAGCAGAGCGACAAGATAATAGTAATCATGTTCAACGAGATGATATAAAAATTAATAATTACTTTATCATTACTTTATCATTTATCACTTTATCATTCAATACATGGTTGAGCACCATCTTAATAATAATAACTACTTTAGCTACTAGACCCTCCGAACAACAAACCCACTAGAAGGATCACAAAACAGATATTCTGATAGTACCCAATCGTCGCCAGTGTCATATCCCATCATCAAAAAGTGATGAATAGTCCATAATATTTAAAGTCCTTTATGAATTCATGTAGTTCAATGCACAAATATAATAATAAATTTGGGTCATGACGATTATGAATCAGTTCTGATTAATAGAAGATTGTTACAATATTCAGAGACTTAGCGATTTTACTTTCTTGGGGGCTCGAGGACCAGCTTAGGTATCATGAATACTTTTTGCTCAACGTTGCAACACCGCAATTTGATTTGACAGTCAACGGCGATTATTGCTTTGTTTGGTATCTGTCATTTTTTACGTTTTTATCGATATTATTCAACTTGTATTCAGTTTTGTGTACTCAGAATTCCTCAGAAACTCAGTTTATTTCCTGTTTTGCTGATTTGATATAATGGTGAGACGTTGTGAGGTGTGTTAAAGACAATTTGAACCGGCGATCAAAACACGTCATTTCATAAGTGAGTTACCATTGTCGTATCATCCGAGATTTTGAAGCATTTTCCCAAATGGAATGGATAAAAATGAATTTAAATTGAATTGATTAGATTATATTGATTATACCCATAGGTCAGCTGCGACAGTATCTTGTGGTAATATATGTAGCACTGATAAATGCTTCCTTATTTGTAGTCAAAATATGCGAAGCTGCTGAAAAATCACTGAGAATAATGATGAACTCAATTGATATTTTTGATAAAAAATATAAGGATATTTCTATACTTCTTGTACACACAAAAATGAGAAATTTACCGTTGACTGTTTTTGGAACTAGTTGAACTAATTTGGAGAAATATTTCACTGTAAGACTCCATCATGAGGCAAATAAATTGAAAGATTCAACGGAAGTTAGAGTAAGAAGTATGTTAACAAAAACAATCCTATTCAAAAATCAATAAATTATTTGTGTGATTATCCATGGTTGTTTTTCATTTCAGTCCTGTTTTAAATAAGAAACACTGCTATTTGCTACATCTTCACATTATTCATGATTTTATTGTTGATATAACATTTCGTCATAATACTTGTCAACACATATTCATTATCGATTCTCATCTATCCACATGAAATGAAATAATCAGACATCAATTTTTTGCATGAAAATATATGAATTCTGCTCAAGATGAAACCTCCTTCATTTTTGACGATATCGTGAAATGATATAAACAAGTTTCATTTGAAAATTACATCCAAATATGCAATCATATCTATTTGCCTTGAAAACGAGTTTTTCACTTTTTTGAAAATTATTTCCACTACTAGGTACTGAACTGCACTGTCACTGACCGCCAAAGATATAAATGTTCATTATTGAAATTGAAAGTTATTTATGATAAAGTATAAGAAGACAACTGTATACTGAATAGTAAGTATATTATTGTTTCATATGGCGTTGAGAATTGAACTTTTCTTGTGACTTGGTCATAATAAGTTTATTGATTACAAGCAAGTTACAAAAGTCACCATAGGATTGTATTCGAATTTCTCGTAACAATGTGAAGGAAGTATAAAGATGTTCATTCTCCCACCAAGAAATGCTAAAAAGTACTACTGAAATTGTTACGGATTTTCAATAAGGTTTCATCATGAATTAATAATAAATTCGACCCCCTCTGACAACACGGCACTGGTGCTGGGAGAATCAGCTCCTACTATCCTTGTTTAGAGAAAGATAGATACTATAGATGTTGCTTCCAAACAAACTGTATTGCCAGGGCTGTGGATTACTTATCTAGTCTGTTCAATGATCGAAGACTAGACTCAATCATAAACTATCTGAGAATATCTATATAAACTCATTATTTGTCAAAGTCTTGTCAGAATGAAATTGAGTTTAGTTACTCACTTTTATAATCGAATATACAGTGTGAAATTCAAACGACAATACCACTGACACTGATCACTACTGTCATGCAGACAAATTGCTGAGGCTATGAGTTTTATACGGAAATAGACGACAAAACTGTTTTTGTATTTTTTTTTTCATTTTATATCAGTATAAAGGAACGCATTGAAGGTTTTTGCTTATTTTCTCAATATCAAGAGCTGAATGAGAAAAGAGTATTGAGTGTAATGTAGCGAATTTGTGAAATTAAATAATTTTCTTATCTTGATGGTAATTTTCGTAATAGATTTGAAAACATTCGAAAACAGTTGAAGATGGGTATGGGACATTGTACATGAATTATGTCTAGAATTTTCTGAAGAATCCAAGAAACTAATAATAAACAGGGGGTTGTATTCAAAACAAGAAAGTTGGTATCGGCCACTATCACATGACACACACTATATAATTATTTTTTTTTTTGAAAAAAATGCGCATCTGAAAACACAAAACGACGTGTCCAAGCGTTTTTCCCAACACGCTCTCATTAAATTCGTTATCGAATTCATTCCATTCGGCTGTTCCACACTGTATAACTGACACATCAGAACGTTTTGCCAACCCTCAGCTGATTCTTTATTTTTCATCGTTTCGATTCATCTCTCTCTAATATGCTCGATCTAGTAGAGAATATACCGGGTGTCCCAACAGTGCGTAATTGCTCGATATATCGATAATGCTGATATATATGAAAAAAAATTCCATATAAAAGTTGTATGGCACCGCGAAGGCCACATTTTTAAAATAAGTCCTGATTCACAGCGTGTTGCATTTTTCCGTAGTAACAAAAAATATGTATTTTTCAAATGGAACAACCGGTTTATTTTTCTGTCATTGAAATGGTCCCTTCGTTCCCTACTCAGCACTTAGTTTTTTTCTCTTCACAATGCGCCGTTGCCAAGTTATCAATTATTTCGAGAAAATAGGGAGTGATGCAGGCTCTCAATGAAATAGCTGTGATTCAGCTGTTTCTTCGAAGATGTGGATTTTGTCTGGTGGATTGACGTAGACAATACCGTAGTAGCGTGTAATACTCTGATCTCCATCGATATTCATACAGGGTGCTTCAACTATCACTTTCTTTTTCGTCCACTTCGATTCAAGTTTATGCGATTTTTTCAAATGGGACACCCTGTATAATATCACATCTTCGTTCAGCACACGCCATTGAGGTCTTGAAAAAATCTGAGTTCAAACGCGAATTGGATTCTGTAACTGTAACGGAATCGTTCTCTGGATCAATGCAAATTATTAGGGAATCAAACCAGAATTAGACGATTAACGAAGCTTTCAGATATCCTAGATTATTCGTTATTCACAATAATATGTGTGATATATTCTTACAGCAAACGGATTAGCTTTCATTTTCGACGTGAAAACAAGTTTGAACATCTCGGATGTAACCTTCTACCCGAGCCAGTCGACCCACAGTTACGATATTTATGCCACAGCTCAAGACAAAGAGGGTATTCTATATCTCAATTTGCTCACAGGTGAGAAATCCGTATATGTAGCCGAAGACAAAGATATTCACTTTGAAATTTCAGGTAAAGTCGAGGTGATAACTGGAGTTGGCAGGGCTGTTCCTCTTCAGTTAACAAAATGGGGCAATCCTAATCGACCGATAAGTGGTTCGGGTAAGATTTTTGGATTAATTCATTTATCTTGTGATTTTTGTGATATTACATACAGGATGGCCCAATGAAAACGAAACAAGGTATGCATTTTACTGAGAGATCAAGGAACTGACATCGAAGTAAATGAGTCTCTATGTAATGTTGGATAGGACAGGATTAAAAAAAACAGATAAGGCACTCCTCAGAGAAACATCGTTCTAACTACAAAATGAGAAATAGTGATGAAAAAATAAAAAAGCGTTACTTTCCATCACCAGCCGATTATTTTCATCAACGTGTTTTCCTCGAGAAGTACTGCATCGAATTCCAAAAACAAGGAAGCGTTGGTGAGAGATTTTGATTACCTTCAAAATGATGTATCACTTGACCCCTTATCCCATTCGAGATTCAAGGGTTGGAGCTCAACCCTCCGAGGGGTTTGAAGTGAAAAAGTTGAAAACATTCGCAAAATATTTCCCCCTAAAAATAAAAATCGACTGGTTCTGATAACTATGTCATTTCGGCCTTGTTTCGTTTTCATTGGGTCACCCAGTGTATTGACAGCTTGTCAACTCACAGTTCCCTTTTTTCAACAAAGACAGACAAGGGGTAACTCGTTTGGAACATTCGTTTCACCTCACTATTCCATAGTACAAAATATAATCTGACAAATGTTCAACAACCTGACAAGACTTATCTCAGTCGTAGACGTTTCGGGAACAAATCTACCCCCGTCTTCAACACATTCATTTGATACAATTTTTCAGACAGAGTGTTTATTCATTGGTTGATATTGAATTCACCATTTTTATTTTCAGTTTCAAAAAGTGAATGCCAAGTTGTATCTATATCAACTGAACAAGAAACAATATTTCGAAAGAATGCAAGCTGATTCTTCGATACTTCTTTTTGGTTGTTATTCTTTTCCTATGATCTCAAACTCAAGTAACGAATTAAGAACAGAACAACAATACACAATTAGTATACTTCAAATTAAAAACTCACAAACAGCTTTTGAGAACAATTTAAGTGTCACTTTCGCTAATAGTTGCCTACTAGATGAATTAGTTTCGTATTTTCATGTTTCATGTATGCAAAATGTTCGTAAAATAATTTTTTGCTGCGAAATGGTTCATTTTGGGCAAAAAATTCAAGGGACATGTTCTGTTCAGAATGAGACAGGCTAGCGGAAATAAATTTTCAAATAGTAAACAAATGATAAGACAAAAAGTTACATTGGAAATAAATTTTAGGGGTTGCGTTTTCCACCCCTTACAACCATGGGGTAAACCAAATAAATAACTGGCTGAGTGTCTTTTTGGTAGTAGGAAATGTCAGGTCAATTTCAATACTGTAACTTTCTTAGTGCTTGTGGAAGAAATTGTTAAACAAATTTTATGTTCCCCCTTCAATATGTATCTATATCTTAACATGGGATACTCCAATGAAGTTTCTCTATATGAAAGATCCTATCTTTTTTTCGATGAGGAATCACCCCCTCAAATCTTTTACACTTCACACCCTGTATAATGAAGTAGAAATGTTGATATTCGTTAAATACATTAGTCTTCCAAATTTTTTTGAAAAACAAGGTGTCACTGACAAATAGAGAATTTCTCTTTGATTAATTTAATCTGTATCTTCTACAAATATATTGAAGTAATCATCAGTTTCGTCAATTTGGATTTGTTTACTCTTCAATTATCCCTCTTCTATCATTTATCTCCTTCGTTTTTCTCATTTTCAGGTTTGTTCGGACAATACATGGTGACTCCGGCAAATGAAGCTCTTTTCGTAATAAACGGCCATTCGCGTACTGTGAATTGTGAAATTGGAGCTGTCTCGCATCCAAACCAGATTGTATGGACTATTTTGAAATTCCACTAGCTCGTTACTCGTTTATAACCATCGTGAAGGATATAGGTCAACCACGTGTCTCACCTCATATTTTCTTTATGTCGTTCAGCAAGTGAATACACACAGAGAAAAATTATAGTTCCCATAACAGAAGTTCTAGTAAGGGTCGGTTGCATAAAGAAAAATTAATCATGTGATTATCTGATGCCACATTAGCGGTGATGTTACGTTAAATCCAATTTGCGTTGCATAAAACTCTCGTATGTTATGATTATCGTTCCATTAACTAACGACGAAAAATGCGTGGCAACAGGGCTAATTTGCTGGATCCACACGTTCCGTGCTTGTGAATGATGATGCTTTGCGCATTTATAGGTTAGGTTTAATTATTTGATTTGACGAAGCAGTTTCACAGATCTGTGGCAGTATGGATATTGATATCGATAGCTTGAAGAAAAAAAGGGGGGCAAACTATACGGAATCAGAAAAAACAACACTGCTGGAGATTGTTGTAAAGTACGTATAGTTTAACATAATATCTAAAATTTGGTACCTATCTTTCGATTGGGACTCATATATCCAATTCATTCCTTCGCAGATATAAAAATATAATAGAATGCAAACAGTCCGATACCATATCTTTGAAAAAAAAAACGGGATACATAATCAGTCATCGAGCACTGATTAAGTTAATGCCAGGATTAAGGCGAATTGATGTGACGTTCAAAGTTGATTGGCTTTTGTGCAACTGCTTTTTTACCCAATCGGGCATTTTCATAAGTTGATTAGGTGATTAAGTTAACACACCATCAAGTATATGATGAATGTTTTTGCAACCGAATACCATAAATGACGTTACGTCAAATTTTTAATGTGACGTTAAATACTTGATGAACCTTTATGCAACCGGCCCTTAGTGGAACAATTTTCTCTGGTAAACATAACGACATTCTGGTTATCGTAACGATGAAGCATTGTTGGCATAACAAAATCATATTGTTGTGCCTATACTAACAAGACAGTTTTTTGAATACAGGCTGGCACTAGAGATAGGACTTCCGATATTGGTTATAATATGGTATAAAGGTTGTTTCATTGCAAATTGGAAATATTCCAACTAGAGAATCCAGAGCTCAAAATATGAAGATTCAAGTCTTATCACTCAGATGAAATTTGTCTCTCGACTGAGTTGCAAGGTGTTCCATTTGAAAATTCAAAAATTATTCGTGCCCAGCACTTCGAAACTAGCGGGAAGTGTAGGTACTAAACACCCTACTACCAGAGGCGTACGGCAGGGGCAAGTCTCCAGCTCAGCTGAATTTATTTGCTGAAGCCGCATTTGAAGCGTGAGATGAAAAGTTCATCCTGATTGTTTCTTTTTTCAAATGAAGACCTGGTAAAATGGGAGAGGGACTCAAAAGCGATTCTAAATCTACTCAATCGGAAAAAAATCTCTTGTAATCGTCTACTGGTACATGAATTGTGAAAAACTGTGAGAATAAAGTTGGTGCAACTTCGAATGATCCATCGATATACTAGTTTTTGTATTTATCGTGATCTACAAAAGCAGTGAGGACAGTTGTAGATCACGATGCTCTCAAAAACTTTGGGCATTTTCACTCAATCATGTGTTATGGTTTAATCTTTTGGGGTGGTTCCAAAGCCAAGAAGTATTTGCCATTCAAAAAAGATCAATTCGTATTCTAGCCAATTCAAAACTTTAGAATCTCGTCACGGCTATTTCAAAAAACTTAATCTCTTGACATTGCCAGGTGCATATATTCTTGAATGTTAACAAACATATATTCAATGATTCTTCGCATACTAATTCTCACAATATGAGACAGGAAAAAACATTTTCATCTCCACTACATAAGACATTCCTTTTTGAGTATGGTAATTTTTATCAGTGCTTAAGGTTCTATAACATGCTTCCAACCGATATCGAACTAATCAAAACCTTCTCTAGTTCCAAATAAAGCATAAAATCAATATCGGGAGCAATAGAACCTTATAAAATAGAGGATATCAATGAAGCAAGTATATCCCTTTTCCACAATAAGAGAAGTTGAGGAAATTCTGTATTACCTTATATTGTTTACCAGTATTACATCTCTCAGATGCCTCTTGATTTTATCATTGGTTGTGTTTTACTGTATGTACTCGACTTGTATCAGACCTAATGTCATGTTCTGTCCCTAATACTAAATATATTCTATTCTATTCCGTGATTTATTCATAATCGAGAGCTTTCCGGTTGTTCCAGAGATGAATATCCTTTCGGCGTCTTCTATCCCAGAATCCCATTTCATTGAATCACACATCGTGTCCTTTTGAACACATCTTATTATGAATATCAGCTACTTATTGAGAAATAACTCATTGTTTTCACATTACTCACTTTTTGTCTGACTGAGATATCAAGGTTGCGTAAGGTTAGGCCCCAATTTTTTTTTACCCTGGAATACAAGGGATATTGACGTTATGTAAGCACATTTTGAGCCATCACTGTTTTCTACGCAAAAAAGGTACTCATGATCGAAAGCTTCAAAGGAAACCGTTCTAAATGAAATCTGCATTTTATCATATACATATAAATGATTTGATTGGCGCTCAATAAGTGCCTGATATTGATGATAAGACCAGCACCAAAGCTGATGTCAGTATCTCAGACGGTTCCTGATATATCATCAGAAAGAAAAAAACATTTTTCGTCAATCAATATCTCGAAAACAGTTAGAATTCAAACCAAACATTCGACTCAGAACTGTTCAAGAAATCATACCCTTCATTTTCCCAAACATAGTTTGAAACACTTTATATCGGATAAAAATATCCTGGAAGACAAATATACGATATTTTTCAAACATCGATTTCTGATTCTTGAAATCACTCAAGTCTAGCAGCCTCCCTCATTTCCAAAGAGGGTTAACTATCATATATTATGCAGTAATAAGAAATGCAGATTCTTATCAAAACATCGAGATTTTTTTTGATGAACAATTCAAGATTCATTTCGCTTATATAGAATAGAATAGAATAGAATAGAATTTTATTTAACTACGTTACATAATATAATGTTTGTAGCAAGTCATATTTGAGTTACTTCTAAATGTAAAAGTAACGTGAATAGTGTAAAATCTGTAAAACAACAAAAAAAACGACGAAACATCAACAACGACATCAATAAACTTAGACACAAAAAATTTGTATAATCATATAAATATATTAACCTTTTAAATCAAATGGAAGTAGTGAGATGTTTATTAGTACAAAAATGAGTTCTGAATTCATCGACAGAATAGAAGCAATGATTAAGCAAATATTTTTTCAATTTTCTCTTGAAAGCGTTCAGACTGAGCTCTTTAAAATCTTGAGGAAGGATATTGAATAGAGAAAAATCTAGGGAATTTTTCCTGGATAGGTGAAGACGAAATCGTTCAAGACTTATGTGGTGAGAGTTACGTGTATTATATTTGTGAATATGAGATTGTTTTGTCAAGGTTGATTTCTTTTTGTGTATTTCAATCAAGACATAATATAGAAATAGAGTTGGCAGTGGCATAATTCCAAGTTTTTTAAACTTCCCTTGACAGCTATCCCTGAACCCAATATTAGCTAGTACTCTCACAGCTTTCTTTTGTATCCTAAATATCTGAATGGCGTAAGATGAATTACCCCTAAGTTGTACACCATAACTAATATGGGAGTGAAACAGTGAAAAATATGTGGTTCTTAATATATTTGCGGTAGTGATGTCTTTCAATTGGCGAAGAGCAAATTGAGAACCCGAGAGTTTTCTCTTAAGTTGGGAAATATGTGCAGACCAGTTAAGCCTGTTGTCTAATGTAATGCCCAGTAATTTAACCTGATTTGTTTCACAATTGGAGATAATTTGATTGCTAGCAGAAATCTGGATGTTTTGTGTCTTTTCACCATTGAGTTTCAGCTTATTAGATAAAAACCACTCATTGGCACTATTAGTAATCTTGTTGAGATGAAATTGTAACTTATCATTATTATTATCTGACAAAATAAAAGTGGTGTCGTCCGCAAAGAGAACCGATTTGTACGGCAGCATATAGCTACACAAGTCATTCACATAGACTACGAATAAAAGAGGACCCAAAACGGATCCTTGTGGAACTCCATGCCTGATAGTTTGAAAATTTGACAAGGTACTGTTGATCATTACTGCTTGTTGACGATTTGTTAGATAGGTTCTTATCAATTGAAGCGGAATACCTCTAACCCCGTAATAGTTTGATTTTTCAATTAAAATTTCATGTGAGACGCAGTCGAACGCCTTCGACAGGTCACAAAGCATCAACGCAGTGTGATTGCCCTGCTCAAGTTCCTCAACTACGCCTGAAACTACGTCAAACACTGCTTGAATTGTTGAACGCGAGTTTCTGAATGAAAGAACATAAAGAGAATATGAGAAGAATAATTTTTACATGTATATCAAAGAAAAAAAATAACTGTCCAAAGATGTCATAGGTGGATAAGGATATATTTTATAAAAATAAGTAGGAGGATCCATAATAATCTAGGTTGACACATGACACAATATATATTCCTGAGAAAATACCATCTTACGATGGTGAATGATTCGGAATATTTTAGACAAATAAAATTACAATACATGATCATGAATAAATAGTCTGTATATTATCCAAACAAACATGTCCTGGACTATATTTAATGTTGTTGATTTTATGATGATCAAGTGTAGTTTTGTAATAAAACTTAGTTTTATAAGATGAAATGCGTATCTTATTGTGTTCTTACTCGAATTGTTATTTTATTTTTTAAATATCGAACAGTTGACATTGTTGTGCATTGTATAGAATTGAATAGTACCTCATTCTCATATGATGAAACTCTGTTCTGAAACAGTTCAGACATTTTTCACCTTCCTCCCATTTTAGATGTTGAACTTATCATAATTATATCAAAGCTGAAGAATAATTGTTATCATCCGAGGAGAAAACAGTCTGAACTGAAAGAGAAATTAGTTAGTATTCTACTTTTCAAGGTAGTGTTCATCTATGTCAACAAAGTGAAAAAATGTTCATGCTGAAGACATACAATCCACAATCTGTTCTGTATCATCACTTCAGCTCTTGCAATATGGCTTTTGTATTCAGGATTGCTCTTACAATATTATATTATCAATATTTCATTTTCTATTCCTACACTTTCCCAAGGCAAATACAATATTTCATATTTGCCACGTATCACTCAACACCATGAATTCTTATAATCCGCATGCGTGATTCCTTAGAAGAAAGTTTCGAATGTTATTTCGTCTATTCGTCATCATTTTGCCTTGATATGTACTGATACTATGCAATTTTCGTTCTGCTAGCTTCATATATCTTCAGAAAATCTCATCGCTCGCCTTCATGGAAAGCTTTCCATTGTTGTTTCACCGAAGAGGCTTTTTTATTGTATTATAATGATATTATTAGATACAACGGTACGATATTGTTTATACAAGAAATCTAAAATAAATCATTTCAATAAGTCTGATGTTCTTTCGAATTTCCCACATACATTTGCATGAAATGAAAAACAAGCATTAATGGATGATGATAAGTATTTTTTCACACTCTATATTCACAGCCTACGACACGTGACACCAAAACGCTGATCTGTGCGTTAGCCACTGTGTATCAGTCTGGGCACGGATCGGTGTCCAAAGGGATTGAAGAGTGCGGCATAGGTAACTGGTCACGTAGGCCAGAGTCAGACTACTGTTAGTATTCTGTATACTTTGGCGAAGTTGAAGAAGATCATTCAAGGGCATCCAAACAGGCCGGTCTAGGGTATTTTTAGCCATATATTCTTCGTGTTCTATTATTTTTGATTCGACTGCATGATATGGAAATTTGGAGTTTTACATATGAACACAATATTTTTGATCTAAATTCAATATCTAAATGATATATTGGATATTTATAACTATACTCATCATTTTCGATGGAGATTTCAAATTCATTGCACATAAACAGCTTGTGAATGAATCATATGCCACTCTCAAAGTTCTCTTGCTTGAACACATTTCCCAAGCTCGTGCCTATACCTTGGTTTGGTACCAAGTCTCTTCCTAGGAAATATAACTATTACAACATCACTTATTCTGTATTGAAATCGGAAATTCCTGTTCCTCTATACAATAAATGGTCGGTCTAAGAGATTAGAATTCCATTCTTTAAATCGCAGCTATATTTTTTCACAAAGATTATCAAAAACAGCACTCAACACTCTAAGTCCACATTCGGAAGAAAACTGAAAGCAAAACACAAAATGTGATTGAAGAACTCAATCCTATTTTCTACTTGTAGTTAATACTCTTACACACAGTTAATGAGGCAGGAGTTTGTAGGATACTATATATCTATATCTACTCGCACAGCCAAGCAACAATGGAAGCATTTAACTCAGTGCAAGTTAATTCAAAACTAGTCTGGAACTGCTCGGAAGCCCTGAAAGAGTTGGACAGTCATACAGGCTAGTTATAAGGGCATTGAAGAAAATCAAGCACCAAACCATGGATGAAAAATAGATATCAAGAATGGTGGAGTAACCTATCAATCATCGAAAAAAACCAGCGCCAACATACACAGACTATCTAGTAAGCTCGAAAAGGAGTACAACCAGAATACAAGTTGTAGTCCTGACAGGGCATTGTAGGCTCAAAAGATATATTAGCACAACTGGCCTAGCAGATACCACTGCGCAGTCAGGAAGAAGAGGAAAGAGCAGTACACAAGACAAGATTTCTAAAGATATATTGAGGATCTGGAGCATCTGAAGTCTTTTTATTTAATTATTTATTTAATGTACAAGGTCATCCAACAGATAAACCATCAAGAGGTTCGTCCTATAGGAGGATAACACAAAATTATATAATCTTGTCAACATATAACAAGTTGTAAACTATTCTAACTTATAGCCTAGTGAAATGGAGTTACATACTTCAATCATTCAGGGAGCGATAAAACTGAAGTAGAAATGTTTTTAATTTTCTTTTGAAGGTTGTAATGTTTAGCTGAAAAATATCAATATCTGAATGACATATAATATTAAAAGCATTCATGCATCGAATAATTGGTGAATTACTATGATAATTGGTTGAGTAAGAGGGTGGATAAAAAGTGAGTCTATTTCGAACAATCCTCGGATTACAATTCAATTTGAAATGACTGGTACATATATCAGAGTCTACAAGATTATTGAAGATTTTATAAGAAAACAATATATCGACAAAATCTCTTCTCAAAAAAAAGCGTTCTAGATTATAAAAATCAAGATTGATATCGTAGTCTATATAGTGACGAAAACGATGATATCTATAGTCGAGATTATTAATAAGTTTTTTTGAACATTTTCTTTTCTTTTAACATATTTTTCACATATGGGATTCCATACTGAGGAGCAATATTCCAGTATTGGCCTCACTAGTGTTTTATACATTATAATGATAGAATTTGGATTACGGAACTCTTTGGAGTTTCTGAGGATGGAACCCAAAGTTCGGAGTGCCTTATTGACTATTTGCTCAATATGAAATTCGAATGTCAGTTTCTTATCAATAATAACACCTAAATCACGAACTTTATCACAGGGAGCTATTTCCGCATTATTTAAATACAAATTAGGTGTGGGGGGGTCATTGCATCGAGAAAAGAGGATGTGATGGCACTTTTTTTTATTGATGAATAATCGGTTCATTTCACAAAAATTGTTGAGCCTGTCGAGATCGACTTGGAGACCGATGTAATCAGAAGTATGTGTTATTCTTCTGAATAGTTTCGAGTCATCAGCATAAATTACGAATTTCGAGAATCTGAAACATTCCTCAACGTCACTGACAAATATACTGAATAATATTGGGCCAAGATGTGAACCCTGTGGTACACCAGAGGAAATTATTCAACGATATGTATTGATATCTATCAGTGAGATAACAAGTAACCGTTTACACCGAAATTCGCTAACTTAGTTATTGAGGTGGGATGGTGGACTTTATCAAAAGCTTTCGAAAAGCTTTCGTCTTGCAGCAAATACGGGGATAGAAAAAGAACTCGAGAATGATCTCGAGTCAACACATTTTCAGCACAATAGCCCCAGTCCAAGATATTGATAAAAATGGCTAGCACTATCAACGGAAATCAATGGAATGAAAGTTCTCAATCAATTGGTGACATTTTTATTTCCATATAGATACCTCAACTAATAGCAATAATATATAAAAGCATTCCTATCAGGAATCATTGGTTCACCTACAGTATCTGCTATAGCATAATAGAACTTCCTAACCCTAATTAGTTCGATTCCTAGTAGAGTCGATTGATTTCCTCGACGGAGTTTTACTCTTCGAAGATTCATTATGACTCTTCTTGCTATCTTTTTTGCTTTCAGTATCAACAGAAGTGGTGTAATCTGTGTAATCTTCCGATAGTTTTCCGTCACTTCGTTTCATCATCTGGGGACAGTCATCGTCTTCGCAGAAATCTGGTTCTTCTCCAAACACAATTTCGTAGTCATCATCACTCTCATTGCTATCCGTAGAGCTGTCAGTGTCGGTTTCGAAAGAGATCGGAACTGTGCTAGACGAAGTGCTGTTAGACGGTAGCATCGAGTGACATTTAGAGCATTTAGAGCACTTTCTAGATGTTTCTTTGTTAACTGACACTTTGAGACTCGACACGGTGCTCGGAACACACGGGTAGTAACTGACGTTGACTACTTCTGAGAATAAAGTCGGTGATTGGTTTTTCTTCAATTCGTCACAGATGCATTTCTCCATCGAGAGTGAACTCTTTTTATCGTCTATGAGGATCCTATTTCTTTCATCTGGATCCAGAATGTCGGTGCAAATGATCGTTTCTTTCGGATTGCGGAAGTGCTTGTAACACCAGTTGAGAATGCACATCAAGATTAGTATTTTTGTGGCGATTGTAAGAGAAAAGATCTGAAAAATACGTGCAAACTCAAATCAATATACAGGGTGGCCTAATGAAAACGAAACAAGGTATACATTCCACTGAGAGATCGAGGAACTGACATTGAAACAAATGATTATGTGATATTGGATAAGACAGGATTTAAAAAAAACACACACAAGGCACTTCTTAGATGAACATCATGAGAAATAGTGATGAGAGGGAAAAAAGCGTTACTTTCCATAACTAGCTGAATATTTTCATGGAGGTGTTTCCTCGAGAACTACTGCATTGAATTCCAAAAACAAGGAAGCGTTGATAGAAGATTTCGAATACCTTCGAAATCATGTATCACTTGACCCTTTATCCCATTTGAAATTCAAGAGTTAGAGCTCACCCCTCCGAGGGGTTCGAAGTGGAAAAAATGCGCGAAATATTTCCCCCTCGAAATAAATATCGACCGATTCGAGCGTTTTTTTTCTGAGAACGATAACTATGCCAAATCGGCCTTGTTTCGTTGTCATTGGGCCAACCAGTATACAGTTCTTATAAAAATTTTGAGGAAAAATATTTCGAGGCTTCTACTGTATATCTTTTTTTATATTTATATTACCTTCCATATGGAATTCGTTCACAAGACATACGACAAGGAAAACATAGGAAAACATGCAAAATCGAAGGAATCAAATCAAATATGAACTGTAGAAAGCATGGGCACCCCTCGAAGTCATGAAAAATTAGCATTGAGGAGCTGTCACATGAAATTCAATTTTCATTTTTTCATCAAGAATATCTCACCCACATCATTTTTTCTTCAATATAATCGCACTCTAAATACTCACAGCAATAATTATAGCGGTGGTTTGTATTTTATTCTGATTGACACAATTCCACCCCCCTGATTCGATATTACACATATGGTAGAGAAGAAGAGAGGGTTCGTAAGCATCATCATCAAGGGTGGTTTTCCAATCGGGTTGGCATTGACACTGGCCAGTACTATCAATTTCTCCGTGATGGCATATCTCATTGGTCTGGAAAAAGTTTCGAAACATCATACAATTTGTGCCGAATGTTTTTTTTCATCGATATTTTGTATTTGAGATCATTCAGAAATTTTTTCTGTTCCATTTGTTTCTCACCATTATCAAAGAATCGTCGTCGCTGGAATCTACTTGATTATTTTCTAGCAACTCTAGATCATATTTAGTGACAATTTCATTCAAATCAATACACTCATTGCTGATCCAAGAATATGCCTGGAAAGTATGTCATTGTAAGAATGTCTCTGAAGACTTAACAACTGTTCCATACCACCGTAGGTACCATCAATCGTGGCTCACTAGAACAAATCTGAACGGCTTCACATAATTTTGATTTCGAATTGAAAAAGTTCTTTTCTCCAGAGTATTTGACCACGCAGTCCACAGGACTACAACTAAGCAGGTAGTCCATATCATCAGACTTACACTGATTTTGGTCTGAAATATAAAAGATTCGGATCCTGATGATTATCTCGTCAATATTCGTCAGTGTTCTCAAAGCATTTCTGAAAACTTTGTCGGATATAGCTCTAAATTTTCTAGGCTCGAAGCTCTTCGGTTATTATGGAACATAAAAGTTAAATTTTGGGTGTGTTTACAAGTCTCATAGGTGGTCCGAAGGGCGAAATTGATTTTGAAGACATCGATTCCGAATGTTGAAAATTTCAGATACCTGAAAGAGAAGTTCTCTATTCATCAGTGACACATTGTTTTGAAAAAGACCAATTTATTTGAACAATACCAATAGTTCTACTTATCTTCCTGTTGGGACGTTTCGAGAACGAATCTGTTTCCGTTTCCGGGTTATTTACCTAAGTGCGAAAAGTCATTTTCCGAAAGAGTTAGGTACAATGTTTTTCCTACGAGTGTTTTTGTCCACCTTATTCAAAAGAAGGTTTTTATTAATCGAGACTTCATAATAATGCTTCAAAATGACACATAAGACAAAATAGTTACAGAGATCATTCAGTTAGTCCTAAATATCCTAATTTCCAACAATATAAAAATCGAGCGGAAAAGTAACTTTTCAGCACTAGTGCGGAAAAGTAACTTCTCCGCATGATTTGGCAAAGTCAGGAAGCAGTCGTTATACGCTGGTTGATGTTTAATAGGGTAGTTGGTTCGAATCCTGGGTGAGTTACTTTTTTCTCGCTTTTTTTTAAATCGATGATAGTACTTACTGTTCAATTCTCGTTATATTTTTCAATATTTGTATATTCAATGACGACATGAGTGTTTTTGATAGGATCTGTTATGAAAAAAATAATTCGCTCGTACTACAAAATTTCATATACCTACTCGAGGGAAATGTATGTCATTTCATGCTGATTGTACAAAAAAATAATCTTGAATTAAAATATTGTGCTTCAGAGAGAAAATCTTGCGTAAGAGTAAAAATCGTACAGGAAAGTAAAAATCGTGCGGAAAAGTAAAAGTCGTGTGGAAAAGTAGAACTTTTGAAAATCGTGCGGAAAAGTTACTTTTTCGCACACTCGTAGGAAAGAATACTTTTCTGTCTCTAATATTTGCATTAATGTAGTCGTCTACATTAAACAATGACAAGTATGAATATATTTCTCAAAACGAGCTGTCACTGACAAATAGAGAATTTCTTTCAGGTATTTGAAAGCTGAAATCCAAACGCAGTGACATAAATTTGTCCTTTCTACACATTTATCGTGATAATTATTATGATTTCTATTTTTATTCCTAAAAAACAAGCAGAGAAAATCCCAAAAATCTCAGAAAATGAATAGACCACCTACTGGAATAACTACAGACACTATTTAATATACATTACATCATGAAATCTGTTGAATCAGAATAAATGCGCATACAAAGGATTATTTGATCTTCATTCCTGATTCATTCTAAGGGTATCAAAATACTATACATATTTCGTACGATATGTCAATCCTCTCGTTGAATTCTCATTCAGAAATGCATTTTTATCGTCCCAAATATATATCAGAATCATGAAAAGATCACCTAATTCCTTCGATCTTTGTTCATATGCATTCAAAAAACTACACTTTGGTTTCCTTCCAACGTAACGTACCTTCATTGGTAGCATTAGTCTTGAAATTGAATTCCTTGGTGATCATCTTTTCGTATTTCTGAGTTTTATATTTCACTGAAACAGTGCAAGCACCTTGCCTATTGAAGAAGTACTGAAAACAGTCAAATTAATTATCTTTGCAATGGAGTGACTCTGAGAGATGTACCAAGTTTGGATAAATCAGAGTTATATTTCTCGTGCATGATTTGCACAGCATGCCCATATCACCTCCAATGAGGTACATTGCATCGCAGTCGGCTGTACTCTGATGGCTTTGCTCGCAACACTGCGCCTTATTAACGGAAATTTTAACGTCGTTTTCACACACATTTTCCAGGGTTAGATCTGCAATGAATCATCGTAATCCATAGGTAGTCATATCAGTTCTAAATGAACCAACTTACAGAATATAATAGCAATGTCACCCTCATTTATGGTAGCTATACCGGCATCCTTGAAAAGATTTATTTCAGAAAGTATGGTGGGATTATGGGAACTCACCTTTATTGTCAGATCTGAGGAACATCGATCAGGAAAATACAAAAATAATGCTAGAAAAATGAGCATGAATTCCTTGGTTTTGGCATGACCATAGGGAAATGACAATATGTCAAATACTTCTTATTCAATTGGTCAGTTTCTAATAATGACTTCTCATTCCATTCATATTCTAAAGGGTCTTCCAAAATGAGCTTCCATCAGAAGTATTTTGGAGAACTCGATTATCAATTGATGACAAATTATCTTGTGAAGGTCAGGTCTCGGCTCCAGGTAATCTCAATTGAACTAGAATATTCCTTATATTTTTGATTTTTCTAACCAAAAACTCTCATAAGAACTGAAATATATCATGTAGAGGTTAATCAGAAATGATGTCAGTAAGAAGACCCGGGACATGGGGTCGTATCTCGCTCAGGCCAAGGAAGCTCATGAAAATACAGAGTGTTTCCAACTAAGTGCCAGATATTTCAGGAGCTGATTTTTTTTTTTTATCTTTGGACAACACGAAAGGGAAACCTATGATGTTCGAGGAACATCGTGTTAGCCAGCGGTGAAATTTTGGGAAAGAAGGAAGGTGTTGGAATTTTTCTTGAATATTTGGAGGTTGTAAGCATCAGGAAAGACTTCACAAGGCAAAGAATTCCACAACTTTGCCGTTCTATTGATGAATGATGCTTAGGATAGCGATGTTCGACAGGTCTCGAGCCTGACAGTGTAGGGGTGACCAGCTTGAGTTCGTCTGGTTTGTCTACTAGAAATCGCGAGTGGTGGCATAATAGATGATATTTCTGTTGAGCACCGACCGTGAAAGTACCTATAGAAAAGGCAAAGATCGCCGACCTTTCTACGATGATCTAGAGAGGTCAATGATTTGGTGAGTGTTGTGTCATCGACTATGCGAATAGCTCTCTTCTGAATTGAATCTAAGAGCTTGAGCGTATGTTTGGGGGCTGAGCTCCAAACATGTGAACAGTACTCCAGGACAGGTCGAATTTGTGCTTTGTAGATCATAAGCAGTTGCTGGGATGTGAAGTATCTCTTCGCACGGAAAAGAAAACCGAGTTTTTGTGAAGCAGTTTCAGCAATGGACCTCACATGATCGTCCCATGAGAGATCACTGTTGGTGGTGACACCCAGCATGGATATTGACGACCTCATAGGAACAGTGGTACCCGACATCATCAAATAATGGGCATTGTGTGATCAGCCTTCTTGGTGAACATACAAGCTTGAGTTTTAGTTGCATTGAACTGTACTAGATGTTCAGATCCCCATTTCAGGATTCTTGTCAGATCCTCATTCAAAGCATCGACCTTTCTTTCCCTTGCACCTCTGGCCTCGTTGGATGATGTAGGGGCTCTAGAGAAAAAGGCGGAATGAAGTGTACTATCATTCGCAAAGCTATGAACTGGGCTGGAGGTCACATTCAACAAATCATTGATGTGGAGGAAGAACACAGTTGGTGCCAAGACAGAGCCTTGTGGAACACCAGCATTAATAGTCATTGTATCAGACGATACATCGTCTACCACCACGTAGAGTGATCTATCTGCAAGAAAACTCGATAGTTAAAGACACAGTTGGGGTGGCAAACCATATGACGGAAGTTTCGCTAGGAGGCCTTGGTGCCAAACTCGGTCAAATGCTTTGGAGATATCCAAGGCTACAGCCAGAGACTCCCCATGTTTCTCTATTGACACCTGCCACTTATGTGTCACATAGGCAAGCAGATCTCCAGTTGACCTCTGGTGACGAAAGCCATATTGCCGGTCGTTCACGATTCTTGATTCTGATTCCTTGTTGGAAATAATTAAATGGGGTCTTCCATGTGAACAAGAGTTCTTGTCATTAAAGAATTACACGCTTGCAAAAAATATAAATAAATTTGTATCGACTCTTTTGAAATTTATTATAATATATATTGTAAATAAAACAAGCGGAATCATTTTAAAATGATACGATCGAAGCCATAATTTGAGCAAACAACACGTGACAGCCACCTACCAGATTTTTTTCTACTCCATTCACAGAAGATACGCTCATACAAGATATTGTATTTCAAACTAACACTTCCATGAAAACAACACGAGAGGAGTTCAGCACGAAATCATTCTTTTCAACAGATATTTTCTTATCAATGAACTTCATTCCATGAAAAACTTCTAGTGAAAGATCACTACGGAATTGAAAATCATGGGTAGCCTTTTTATTGGTAGAACACCCACAAGATGCCATTTCTTCAACTCTTCAATAATTTCACAAAAGCAAAAAACATTCTTTTCCTCATTTTTGGAAGCGCGGACTTTCCAAGGAGAGGCCTGAGAGCTTTGATACACATGAATCACCCCCTTTAATTTATTTGGAAACACCCTGTATACGCCTCTCTGACTCCGCAGTGGCTTCGAGTGGCACTAGTTCTATTTTTTTTTCATTCCTTTGAACATAATGTTTCCGGATGATTTTAAAATCGAGCAGGTTTGCAAGTTTATTAATGTTTTTTCCTATATCATGACTACTAATATTGACCAGTAAAAAAAGCTTTTTCAAACAATTCAACAATTCTTTCAAACAATTCACTGTCGAATACATGGAAAGTTCAACTCAATCATAAACTCTAAGGAAAATGTTAAGTGAATCCCTGAAGGATATCGATTGATTTCCATACTCAGGATGTTCGTGAGATCTTCCATTCCAAAAAGACTACCTGAAGTAAGGAAATTCAAAAATTGACAACAAATTACATTCATTATAATATATGATGATTAAAACATAAAATATAATGATAACTATTTCACGAAGTATTGATTCAATTCAATATCGTTCCTCAATCTATGGTAATTAATATCTCATGAAACTAAAATATTATCCAATGCATGAACAATCTTGATAGTATCGCCAGGTTTGCCTCTCTTGACCACATGTGGAATAGTCTTCGGGACCATACTAAAAAAAATAATATCGTGAGTTTAGGAACTGATTCTACAATCACATCCTTTCGATGATCATGATTGCAGAAAAAAATATCTTATAAAATTTCAGTCGCAAGTTAAGTAAAATCTAAACATGTTATAAGTAGGGTACTTTATCAAGATATATCAATCGTAATATATCGTGACTTTTCGTCGCCTTTTACAGAGGTTCATATTGGTTTTCTTTTCACCACTAGCCATAGAACCTGCCATTATCTACTCCTTTTCAAGGAGTGAAGGGCCTTTTCTTTACCAACATAGTTTTTCACATTTCATGAACTAGAGTATAGTTTATAAACACAAAGCCACCCATTATCATCAACCTAAATTCACATCACTGTCATGATAAGATTTCCGCAAGAAAGGCGTATTGACATAGAGCACAGAACATCAAAACAATAGCCAACTGTACTGCTATTGACAGGCACGATGTAGAGTTGGCAGGGTTGGGCCTATATTGCGCTATAAACAAGCTTACTGACAGCGCGGTGATTGTGGTGAGAAAGAAAGAGCCACTGCTACCAACATATCAAACAGTGAAATAGAAATATTTCTGTTCTCATACTAGTGACAGTAGGTATATATTTGAGTTTGATAGAACGATCGAAATGTATTGCTGGTGGTGGAAAAATATAATATACACCTCGGTAGTGAAGAATATTATTAATATTATTTTGACGGGACCTTGAATCCCTCGTCTATAGCGCCTTTGAGATGAAATTTTAGTACCTGGGTGATGATGATATTCTCTACTATCTTGGTGTATAAATATGCATAACATTTTACGACGCTTGATGAAGTTATCTCAGCTTGATACAGAATGTCGTTGTGGTATTGAGTGCTTCATCACTCAGTGCTTTCGAAACAATAATGAAACTTTACAAAATCAGTTATATAATCAGTGGAATCTATTGAAAATCTTCCATGTTACGGTCAAAACCCTTCATCTGTAATGTGTCCGAAATCAAATTCGTTGATTTTATGTTTTTCCAATTGTCAGTTCATAGTCATTATCGACAACTGAATCACCTCTACTTGTATAGAATGGTATACAGATGGCAAGATGAGTTGATGATAGAAACCATGCTACTGTGAATGAGATTGGTATGAAACTTACGAAATACAATCAATTATTGGACAGACAGATAAGCACATGGTACAACCAGTACAATCATCGTTCACTCTTGGAATGTGTGTTTCTGGATCGAAATGTATGGCTTGATATCCCGAATCATTACATGCCATATAGCATTTTCCACAATTTATACACATGTCCTGCAAAAGAATAAATACATTGCACAAATTCCAAATATGTGACACAACTTAAGCTACTCACATCATCTATTAGGGCAACCACTTGTGTGGTGTTGTCCAATTGTTTGTAAGGGCCTATTTTTGGCAAAGCTCTTCCTATTATGTCTTGTACTGAGGGAACAAAACTCGATTTCTCTTTCTTCTTTTTCGTTTTCTCACTATCAGGCAATTCACTGTTATGATGCAATATTTGTTTGTTGTCAACTTTCGAGTTTCTGTAAAGATCACTCAATATACCTTCCCTCTTTTTCTGGTACGGGCCAAAGTGGGGCAGTTTCTGGAAACACAAAATCGTTTCATGTCCTGAAGAGACTGAACACTTTTTTTTATCAAATTGCTATCATATGAACAAAAACTCGATTTTTTTTTCGGAATTTCGCCATGTACTATTCTAAGGTTAGATAGTATCGATTAGAAGTTACGCCAATAAAATAATGATATTTTGGAGTCACATTGTATTCACTATGAAGCCTGGAGTTAGACGGTATCAACTAGAAATGAAGGGTAATATTCTGAAGATAGATGGTCAAAATCAGTTGGAGAGCTAACAAATAGTCAGGAATCTGAAATTTTCATCCAACAAACGAATTATTCGAACAAGGAACAACATGAAGGTAAATAGAGAAGGACCATTTTCAATTTTGATACAAAAACCTTTCCACTGCAAGCGGAGAGGATTCATATACATGATATCATGGAATGAGATGTAAGTGTGAGTAATGATTCCGTTGAAAGTTTTATAAAAACACTAATCGAACGTCTGTTTTTTTCTGGCAAATCAATTGATTCTCTTCGAAGATTACCATTCCATTTTCGTCGTAGAGTGCTGTCACATTTTTTCCCTTTTGGTGTTTGTATGTGGGCGGACTTTGACCCTGCCAACCAGGCAGTTTTCCATCCAGGTATAACATCGCCTTGAGACCTGTAATATAGTCGTCTATAACGGTGAAGTCTTGGTTCTGGACGGCGCTGCAAATCTGCACAGCAGAAGCCCCACACTGCAAATACTGGAAGGCTGTGTAAGCAGAATCGATCCCGCCAACCCCTGAAAACACAGAAGTATGTTACCTGTCGGCCTACATTTGAGTAATTGTACTTGTCTGACCCTGTTCGTACGACGTTCAACGAAAAACGAAAAAAAACTTTCGGACAACCCTCGAAGTCCTCCACTGAACTGCCACCACCTAGTAGCACTCTGGTTGGTTTCCAGGTTTCAGAAAACAATATGTATAAATTTGGTCCGATGATGAGCAATTGGCTTCGGTTCAGATTGCTGAGATTCCTCACATCTCCGAAAAGTGAGAGTGAAGAAGAAAAATAGAAAAAAATCTATTCACATTTCATCAGATTCTTGATATGCGAATACTTGTAATAAGTTTTTTTGGACTGTTTCTTTGAAGGCATGGTTGCGGTTCCAGTTTATGAAATTGAGTGCTCAAATATTTTTTTATACTCAATACCAATTTCTTTCAAAAATTCAAATTGTGAACGTCCGTTTGATGAAATAAATAGTCATGTAAGACAATTACATTTCAAAGACTAGAGTCATTTACATCAGAGCAATCAAAATCATTATTATAATACTCAAACAAAAGAATCTAGCTTGCCAACCTTTTCAGTTCTCAGTCGGTTTCCTAATTTACAATGAAGAATTCCAAATGAGGAAAATGCTCTTTACAGCTGAAGCTGTACAGCAGCTGAAGAAGCTATCGCCCCAAACAATTGCTCAACCATTAGAAAAATCTTCTTCTGTTCTTCTTCACTAAATATATTCCCCCACGATCCCAATTCTCTCTCACACCCAAGGGCGCGTTTTGTTTTATTAGTGATGCAAATCTACCAGGTTTTTGTACCATTTTTATCGGTCAATAATCAGGCTGACTAATAGTTTATTCAAGCTACGTATGAAACAAAAAGACTTTATGCAGTCACATTCAACAATTATCGAGTAACATTCATCAATTAAGAATTTACAATTATAAGTTGAACTTCTTGTTTTCAATGGCTGTGTTCATGCAGACAATTAACAATCATCATTTAAAAAATCACAAGTAAGAAGAGGACCAACTTATAACTTTTTACTTGAATTGAACCAGGTTTTCTTCTAGTACGCAGATGACCACCAATTGGTGGTAGAGAATCCTTGTGATTGGTCAGACCTTGTCTGAGAGATGATGAATATAACCTTACTTTCCATAGGTTAGATTATTTTAGGGTAGAAAATTATTTCATAAAACATATTTGAATGATGCAATGCCGACTCGACCTCGTTTGTAGTTTCCTGTAATTCACCAAAAAGAAAATAAGGAATTCGAAAGCTTGGGACTGACTTGTGCGTCTATACGTATCATTTATTTCTGTTAATTTGATCTGCATTAACGGTAATGTTTTCGCTACTTGTTACTTGCTACTCGTTCATCGATAATTGTTACTCGATGATCGATAATTGATGGTGCATAAATCCACACGTATTTCCAGTAATAACATCAACTGTCGTAAAAGTGGCGTACGATTCGACTGTCTAGGTATATAATATACTTTAACGGTATAAATAATGAGTAGTAAATAATATACCCTTAATTACTCACGCAAATAGTTTGATGTTCACTTCAATGATACTCACCGAGGATCGTTAGATCTGGTAATTTTTTGGCGATGGTGGAAACAGCTCTCAGACCGACTGGTCTAGTAGCATTGCCGCTGACCCCGCCATAAGTAGTTCTTTTGTCGTATCCGACGGCGGGCCAAGCAGTAGCATCGGGATTCAAATGCATCAAGCCCGATATGGTGTTGATCGCGGAAACCCCCCAGGCACCACCTTAAATAGTGATTCTCATGAGAGGCGGTCAAAGAGAGGGTGTAGGCACAGTTTAATGAATAAACAGTTGGACGACTCCCTGTCGGGCGTTTGAAGTTCTCAGCTCAAAAGCGTACCGCCTGCACGTGTCCTCATGGCGAATCCGCTGTAGATACGGGGTAACGGAAAAGCATTTCGCGCCATAGCTGATGATGTACCGTGACGACCCAAAAATTCGAGTGGATTGGATATTCACTATGATTTTGATATTTCGAGATCGGAAGCGCGCCGCTACCTACTACTTCTGATTGTTAGCAAAAGACACTGTCAAAATTTTGGAAATTTTCAAAGTACAGATGAATCAAAACGAAATTGGACAATGAACCGTTTATCATAATATATTGAAATACATTGAGAAAAATCACGAATGCTGTAATATTGTAAGTTTTGTATTAACTTTACTTGATGCTTTTCCTGTGTTCATATTTCGATTGGCAAGTTTCAATGTGAAATAAATACGAACTCTGCAATACAAATTGATGAAGTAGTCCAAAGGAAACTTGTCACATAGATGACTGAAAGATATTTTCGCGAAATGTTTTTCCAGTGTGCTTCCAATGTTAACTTGGGAAACCAGTTCCTCAAATTCACTTGTGAAAATATCCTCTAGCGCAATAACGAACTCGACGATATTTCTGGAGGGCACAACTAAACCCCATGATGTTGTGCTACTTACTATATGATTTGAGATCGCAGAACGCGGTTTCTCTCTCTCTCATTCAAAGTGTTTGAGTCACTGAAATTATGGCAAATTTCACAAGAATGTGGTAGAAGACATTTCCTCAAAAAATAGCCGGTTACATATACTAATGAGTTGCCTTTAGAAGTTCCTAGATTTCGATAATCGCTTGTGTATACTTTGAGTGAAGTATACGTAGGTTTGAGAATTATATCTCGATCGACATTTTCGACGATATTTTTTAAAGCGATACTCAATAAAACTTCATTTATGTCTTCCATACAATTAGTACCGTCGAATTTATCAAAATATTTCAATGCGAACATTATTTCAAATGAACGACTGAATTGTATGGGAGTTGGATTTTTTAAATTACCACAAGTGTACCTGATTTTTCCAAAAAAATTTTCTAAACAATCTTGGTTGAGATTTGGAGTGAATAAAAACTTATACTCGTTGGTTTATAATTTTCTAAATAGAATAAGAATCTATACTCTATACTGTGATTCAATAGACGTTTACATGCAATGCCGCGTAAAATACATACCTTGCTCATCTTTTGGACAACGAAAAAAGGATAAGCCACCTCCATGTCTTGACGTGCAATTTCCCACAGGACAATACACCACAGGCATTATTATAAAATAAAAAACGAGCTCTAAAGAATTATGATACGTAGTTATTTTCTCGCACTCTATATTTATAGCCTACGGCACGTTACACTAGAGCGCAGAACTGTTCGTTAGCCACTGCGTAGCGGTCTGGGTACCGAACGGTGCCCGAGGGGCCTGAGGGGAAGGGAACCGGTAAGCGAGCACGTAGGCCAGAGTCGGTCTACTGTTAGTATTCTCTATACTGTGGTGTAGGTATAATTGTTTCCATTAATCGACACTCTTGAGTCATGAGAGAAGTATCACACACGTCAGCACTATATTGTGAGTTAGTGCAAGCAGTTTGCGGAAAAGCGATCTGTGGTGGAATGTCAATACCCGTGAGACAATGCGTAATGTGTGATCAAACGTCAGTGATCAGATCAGTTTAATAGCATACAGTAACTAGTTGAACAGTAGGGTAGGTTAGGTTAGGTTTCATGTGAGTAGGTCTACACATCCCTCCACTGTGACCTTTAAGTAGATCCAGCTTCTTGATGAAGCCGATCAGTTTACTTGGTGAGTGATCTTTCAGGTCCGAGGGCGAGAGTGAAACCTTGCCAAACAGCGGAAACCTTATTCGAACCGTTGCGGGCAGGCACAAATTACGTGCTCTGCTTGTTCATCATCTTCAATATGTCATATGATAATTCAGACAACAGTGGCCTGTAAATGCCTTGGAATGAGCTAATCTTCAGCCAATCTCAGAGAGCTCAAGAATCGTGGACGACCGGCAATATGGCTTTCGTCACAGGAGGAAGTCAACAGGAGATCTGCACAAAAGTGGCAGGTGCCAATAGAGAAACATGGGGAGTCTCTGGCTGTAGCCTTGGATATCTCCAAAGCATTTGAACGAGTTTGGCACCAAGGCCTCCTAGCGAAACTTCCGTCATATGGTTTGCCGCCCCAACTGTGTCTTTTACTATCGAGTTTTCTCGCAGATAGATCACTCTACGTGGTGGTAGACGGGGTCCCGTCTGAAACAATGACGATCAATGCTGGTGTTCCACAAGGCTCTGTCTTGGCACCAACTTTGTTTTTGCTCCACATCAATGATTTGTTGAATGTGACCTCCAGCCCAGTTCATAGCTTTGCGGATGATAGTACACTTCATTAGGTATTTTCCTCTAGAGCCCCTATATCATCCAACGAGGCCAGAGGTGCGAGACGAAGACAGGTCGATGCTTTAAATGAGGATCTGACAAGAACCCTGAAATGGGGATCTGAACATCTAGTACAGTTCAATGCAACTAAAACTCAAGCTTGTATGTTCACCAAGAAGGCTGATCACACAATGCCCAATTTGATGATGTCGGGTACCACTGTTCCTATGAGGTCGTCAATATCCATGCTGGGTGTCACCACCAACAGTGCTCTCTCATGGGACGATCATGTGAGGTCCATTGCGAAAACTGCTTCACAAAAACTCGGTTTTCTTTTTCGTGCGAAGAGATACTTCACATCCCAGCAACTGCTTATGATCTACAAAGCACAAATTCGACCTGTCCTGGAGTAATGTTCACATGTTTGGAGCTCAGCCCCCAAACATACGCTAGAGCTCTTAGTTTTAATTCAGAAGAGAGCTAGTCGATGACACAACACTCACCAAATAATAATAATAATAATAAACGCTTTTATTGATAGATACATAGGAATAAGGCAGAAAATAGAGATAATGTTTTGTACAAAAATGTGAATCTATCAAAGGGCAGAGTCAGCTCTTGAACGTTCCAGAGAGGAACGAGAAAGTGCTTTCTTCCACTCAACCGACCTCTCTAGATCATCGTAGAAAGGTAAGCGATCTATGCCTTTTCTATAGGTACTTCCATGGTCGGTGCTCAACGGAAATATCATCTATTATGCCACCACGCGCAATTCCAAGTAGACAAACCAGACGAGCTCAAGCTGGTCACCCCTACACTGTCAGGCTCGAGACCTGTCGAACATCGCTATACCAAGCATCATTCATCAATAGAACGGCAAAGTTGTGGAATTCTTTGCCTAGTGGAGTCTTGCTTGATGCTCACAACCTCCAAACTTTCAAGAAAAATTCCAACACCTTCCTTCTCTCCCAAAATTCCACCGCGGACTAACCTGATGTTCCTCGAACATTATAGGTTTTCCTTTCGTGTTTTTCACAGATGAAAAAAAATCTTGGTGAATTCTTCCAGAAGTCTTACACTCTTCTTGTAGTTAAACAGTAACTGACTTATTTCCCGAGCCAATCCATACTCATCCACGGATTCATAAACTATATATAAACTACTAAGAGGTACCAACCTTCTGCTGCTGCGGCTGCCAATTCGGAGACATCAGTAATGTTAGGGGTGAGTTTTATGAAAAACGGTATTTTAACCGTATCCCTGACCCACGCGGAAATATCCTTCACCAGTTCTGGTTTCTACAAATCAAAAAGGCTTGTTGACGGCTTCCAAGGGTACTTGGACGAGTCTACTTACTTGTCCACAAGCCAGTCCCATGCCGGATTCTCCCATGCCATGCGGACAACTCAAATTCAATTCCAGCATATCTGCTCCGGCTTCGGCAGTTTTCGAAGATAATTCCCTCCAGTCGCTTTCGATGTAGCCACACATTATACTAGCTATTATAATCTTGAAAACACAAATTGAATAATAAATTATGAATGATTTCTGTGAGCAAAGTCAGAATTTCTTCAGTGCAAGTATTAACTATTTTTACATTTTTATGATCTAGAAAAATCATTACGTTTGACGACATAATGAAGATCGAAAAATAACATGCATAGTCTCCAGCAATATAATAATTTCTGCTTCTCTAAAATCGATTCTGAATATTCCGAAACAATCTTCATTTCTCCAGCTCTCTTTTTTTTTCCGTTTTGAATTTGATCACTGAGATTTCAAACTTCTCTTCGTTAGCCAACGTATAAAACTTCAAGGTCATATTTCTTATAGGTCATATTTTTCAGCATATATTCATATTTTTTGAGCATAACAAAATTTTCACGGTTTTATATTCAACGTCTATCTCAAATCAACAATATAATCCTTGGTAAGAGCTCACTTTGGTTGGAAAATCTTTCTTCAGTTCTCTTATCCCTTGTAACCAATAGGCTAGACATTTTTCAGATATCACTTCGATGTTCAGGAAAGAACCTTGCTGTGGTCCAAAATGATCACCAGAAGTAGTACCACGTACTATCCTTGGAGAAATATTCGTCACTTCATCCTGAAAAAGATCTTCAATACAAAACTGAGGAATTCAATCAATAATTTCATTATTCTCCCATACTCAAACGCCTACATCTCTGTCCCTTATATGTGATTCATCAATCACTGAACTTGAAAGAACGAAGTTTTGTCAGAGTTTATTGAAAGGATATCAACTATAGCATGAGGGTCGGTTGCATAAAGAAAAATTAATCATGTGATTATCTGATGCCACATTAGCGGTGATGTTACGTTAAATCCAATTTGCGTTGCATAAAACTCTCGTATGTTATGATTATCGTTCCATTAACTAACGACGAAAAATGCGTGGCAACAGTGCTGATTTGCTGGATCCACACGTTCCGTGCTTGTAAATGATGATGCTTTGCGCATTTATAGGTTAGGTTTAATTATTTGATTTGACGAAGCAGCTTCACAGATCTGTGGCAGTATGGATATTGATTGGATAGCTTGAAAAAAAAACGGGGGGCAAACTATACGGAATCAGAAAAAACAACACTGCTGGAGATTGTTGAAAAGTACGTATAGTTTACCATAATATCTAAAATTTGGTACCTATCTTTCCATTGGAACTCATATATCCAATTCATTTCTGCACAGATAAAAATATAGTAGAATGTAAACAGTCCGATACCATATCTTTGAAAAAAAAAAAACGGGATACATAATCAGTCATCGAGCACTGATTAAGTTAATGCCAGGATTAAGGCGATTTGATGTGACGTTCAAAGTTGATTGGCTTTTGTGCAACTGCTTTTTTACTCAATCGGGCATTTTCATTAGTTAATCAGGTGATTAAGTTAACATACCATCAAGTATATGATGAATGTTTATGCAACCGAATTCCATAAGTAAAGTCACGTCAAATATTCAATGTGATGTTAAATACTTGATGAACCTTTATGCAACCCTTAGACTTTCATCTATCTGATGTACCTTATCCAAACAGAAAGTTTTCGTGACCACAAATCCCCATCCTTGTTCGAAAGCTCTCCTTATCATAGGAGCAGACGTCACCGGAGGAGCAGATGCCAACCCGAAAGGATTTTCGAATTTGACTCCGCACACTTCAACGGAAATATCCACCTCATCAATTTCTGTATAGAACAGTGGTAGCTGTGGCTTCGCATCTTCGGGAAGACCCTGTGAATTGCGACAATGGAAGCAGTAATGATTAGACGAGCGGCCGAAGCTGAAAGATAACAGACAAGAACCTGCAAGCTTCAAAAGTCCTTCGATCCCGAGAATCGCCGAACAATTACTCTGATTTATAGTTGCCAATATCACGCCTTTTTTACCTTGACCGTTCTCATTTGTTCTCTATTTCCTGGGTGCTCATAGAGTTAATAATCTCACTAGTTAATCTTACTTGCAAAGCACAATGCATGTACCAAGCTGCAACCTTTCCATCATTAACTGATTCTACTGTAGTCTCTGCGACACCAGCCAAATCTCCTCCGCACCAAACTGATGGATGGGAACTCTGCATCGTATTCGGATCGACTTTTGGCAAATTCTGGTCATTAATCTCTAACGGTTTCAACGCATCGATCACTAAAATACCGGAAAAATATAGGTAGTTCATTCAATCTATTATCCTGTTGTCGATCGGCATACTTTTTTGGTCTTCTAGTCCTGATCCGAACGCAGAAATCAGGTAGTTTGCCTTGATTGTAGATAGTTGCTCAGTATCTTGTATCCATTTTCCGTCATCGGTTTCTTCGGTCCTGCTGAATGTCACTGATACGATCTTGCCTTGCTTCACGTTTACCGAATAAGGTGAAAGGAAACCAATGAGTTCACATTTCTCCTCAACAGCCACTGATACCTGTTGAATAAGCGTGAGAAGATTATCTTGAGCTCACTCAATTTTATACAGGCTGATTGACCTAAGAATGCATTCAGTGAGTTGTCCCCATCAAATGAAGTATAAACCAAGTGAAATTGATAAAATGGAAATGAAAGATACCTCAAAGTTATTAAACAATGCACGCTCTTGACAAGAACACTGACTTCGGTGACTGCCGATACGTGATGTAGGTATGCGTATGTACGGCTAATTCACATCGAACTTGATTACAAACGTTGTCACTTCCTAGCTCGAGTCTCGATGTCATAGATTTGCGCCCACCAAACTTCATGTGAACTCCACAAATGTATAAACTTCATTGGTATACTCGTTGTAGAAGCTGGCAGGCACTTTCAACTTTTTCATTCGTTCGACGAACGTATTTACGAGAACCTCCAATTTTGATCATTCTTACTAGGTAATCGGCCAGGCGATTTCAAATGAAACTACAAGTCATCAGGTCATAGCCCTGAGCGTGTGGATAGATTTATCGTGGACCATAAACATCCCCTTGTCAGCTCTTACTTCTCGTTCGGAAGTTTTTTGATTGGCGTGTACACATTCGAAAATATGCGTAATAATGAATGAGAATAATAGAATGATGTTGAAGAAAATAATTGACTTTTTCATTTGAATTATGAGATTTCTTGGTCGTGTTTCTCTTCATTTTGAAGCTTAGACCCTGGATCTTGTTGCAGTTTGGCAACACCGGAAGAGCGTGCGTCAGTCTATGTTTCGAGACGGAAATTTCTTCCTTACTCAGTGGCTTATCTTCGGGGTTTCACTTTCAAAATATCCATAAATTCACCCGGATTGCTCTGAAATTTCGCAGCAACGTTCCTTGATGTGATACTAATACACAATTTTTTTCGTTGCATTCTCAGAGAAATCACCCTGTATATTGAGCTACTACGAGAAGACATATAGAAACATGATTATCATAAGTATTCCTAAACTGACTGAAGAGAAAAATAGGCAAATATGGAATATAGTAGCTAATAGTAATAATTATTATGATCACTTACAATTATAGGCGAAACATATTACCTAATGACATTTTTCCTAAGTTAAATATCATCCTTTCAACAACCTATATGAAAAATTTGGTGAGATTAGGTGAGAATAGAGAGTCAAGTCTCATTTCAGAAATTTCAATTTGGAGGTCTTGCTAAATCCCAGTTGATGATCCTTAACAATCATCAATCGAACGAGATTTAAGTGAATATGTTCTCGTGTTCGAAGATGCTACACACACCCGTGAGTCTGAAATTTTTGTACTGTATTGCGGATGATATCCACGAACTATAGGCTGGTTCATGCAACGTTCATTATAATTATATTATGATTAAGAAAAGTTGAATCACTAATACTGATGCGGCGAGTTCATGCAATGCATTAGTGCATTTTCATTACATTAGTCCACTAAAAAGTTGTCCAACTTTCAACTATGCATTATAATTACATTATATTCGTAGTGAAAACAGCTAATTCGCATGCGCCAGGATGTCATTTGCTAGACATAGAGCATGAAATCGAATTCCTGTCACTTCTCCTCGCACAAAATCTGCGGTTTCGTGACCTTTTCTTTCGAACCAATACAAGCAAAGACATAATCAATGAAGATAACAAAAGTCCAATACGCTGTGAAGACAAAGATTAATTATCAAACACATACAGATGCATTCCACAATTCGTTGAATTTCAAATATAACACATGGTAAAAATCTGAAGAGTCTCAATAAGCATGCACTAATGCGCTGTCAATGTGTTGCATGAACGGGGAGTTTTTCTTAGTGATATTATAATTATAATATAATTGAAATGTAATTATAATGAACGTTACATGAACCAGCCTTGAATGTGATGCTATATGTGATAACCCCAAAAGACCCTTGTTGGGCAGTTCCGTATGTTTTTTTAATTTAGTCCAGTCGTCAGTATAATAATTTCAATCAGATAGATATATTCGTACACAATAAAGCAACTTGTACATATTGGCGGAGTTCATTTCGAAAATAAATCTGTTTGGAATCATACATGGCTGATAGCTAGAAGGATCTTGTTTAATATATGAATTGCTGGCTGATATAATACTAAAGCCTCGCAGTGCTTCAACAAGTTTGTCGATCAATACTGTTTTTCGAGGAGGTGGTACATTCATTTTCCAGCTTGTCAGTGTCAAAACCGACTGCACATTGCAAAAACTTTACGATGAAAAATACTTTGATTGTGTTGAGAACGGGAGCAGATTCTTTACCGAAACGTCCACCAAGATAAGTAGAAGTTTTATTCTTATTGAATATATTTGTTTTTCCAAATTTTCCAGAAACAAGGTGTCACTGACAAATAGAGAATTTCTCCTTTAGGTAACTAAAGGTTTAGTTTCAAGCGCAGTGACATTTTGGGACAGATCCAAAATCTGTCCTTACTACAAATATATTGCAATAATTTTTAATAACTTCTACTTTAATTTTCAGAAACGAGGAGAGAAAATCCCACAAAAAGTTGGAAAATGAATGTACCACCTCCTCGAAAAACTTACAGACAGTATTGAAAATAACGATATTTATGAAAATTTGCAGGTAAGTGTTCATGTTCATATTTCTGGTAATTATATACCTCCGCTTCAACCGTAAATGTCATCAACTTCTTCAATTCGAATGGGCCACTTCATATATTTTCACAGATTTTGAGAGAGCTTATTATTTTGAATTCATTCATACTGAGTTATGTGTAAAAAAATGTGAAAACGAGGAATATAGCACTTTAATCAACCTCCTTTGAGTTTTCTGCATCAGAGCAAAAAACTATTTAGATAAACTAATTGATGTTGTTTGTATGCAGAGTATTAAATGAACGTACAATTTACAAATTGTACAATTGATAACAGTTCAATTAAGTGAAAAAGAGCGCATTGAAATTTTAGTGATGATCGGTTATGGTGACTGTATAATTTATTTCCAACAATTAGAATTTGACACTTGGAGAACAAAGGCGTACTCGTTTAGTCATTACTATGCATACAAACAACATCAATTAGTTTATCTGAATACTTTTTTGCTCTAATGCGAAAAACTCAAAGGAGGTTGATTAAAGTGCTATATCCCTCGTTTTTACAATTTTTTTTACACCAAACTCAGTATCTATGAATTATAAATAACAAGCTCTTTCAAAATCTGTAGAAACATTTAGGGTGTCCCATTTAAATATAACAAGTTGATGATATTTCCGGTTGATCCGGGAGTATATTATCAACAAAAAAATGCAGATGCATTTCATTCCATTGCAAATTTCCTGTCCTTACTACAAATATATTGAAATAATTTTTAATAACTTCTACTTCATTTTTCAGACACGACGAGAGAAAATCCCACAAAAATCTGGAAAATGAATGTACCTGCAAATTTCCATAAATATGGTTCTATTCCTTCAAAAGATATTCACTTGTTTCCATTCTTTATCCAATGATGGAGTGACGGTACAAAAATGTCAACAAAAAAACTCCTATCGAAATACCCCTAAGTATTCTGGTGATAGATAAAATGTATTTAAAGCTCTAAAAATCACATCTCCGTCATTCAACAAACCTCTTCGGGTACAGCTCTGATATTCGTGAAACCTCTCCGGAAGACCACGAACACCTTTCTGGCACCGCATCTCAGAGCAGATGTGGCGCAATCGAACGCTGTGTCTCCAGCCCCCAAAACGATGACGTTCCCGTGCAGTTTCGGCAAAGCCCCGGCGTTCTCTTTGCAGGGACAACTGCCGTCGTCTTCGGGATCCTTGCTGGCCTTGGAGACTCTCGGCAAGAAGCTTTTGGACGAGTAGAAGCCCGCGTCCTCCGTCAAGTCTTGGAACAGCGGGTTAATTTTGGGGTGCGGCAAGCCGATGCCGACGAATATCGCCCTTGAATATTCCAGCAGGGATTCTATGGTCAGGTCTTCGGTTGACAGAGACCGGCCTGTTATTATTCTGACGCCCAGGTCTCGGACTAGACTGATTTCGAAATTCACTGTGGAAATTGGCAGGCGGTATTGTGGAATTTCTGTGGCACTGAAATGTACAGAGTGTAACTTGAATGATGTCATTAATTTCAGGAGGTGATTCCTTGATGAATACTGTCTGTGAGTTTTTTCGAGGAGGTGGTACATTCATTTTCTAGCTTTTTGTGGGATTTTCTCTCTTCGTTTCTAAAAAATAAAGTAGAATATATATCATTTATAATATTTTTGTAGTAAGGACAGATTTTGTGATCTGCCCCAAAATGTCACTGCGCTTGAAATAAAACCTTTAGATACCTGGAAGAGAATTCTTCATTTGTCAGTGACACCTTGTTTTTGAAAAACACAACACAACTACACAATTAAAATATTTTTCTCTTCGCAAATTTTTTCAATATACTATCGAGTTTGACACGGAGGACTTCTGGTTACGAGGTGTTTTCATTAATTGATATTGAATTTTCCATTTTCATATTCAGTTTTCAGAAGTGGGTGCCAAGTTCTATCTATATCAACTGAACAAGAAGCAATATTATCGTCCTCTATCAGAAAGGATGAAAGAGCATAAGAACAATATAAAGAGAAGATATACTGACAAATCAAAATTAGCTGAGCATATCCTTACTGAAAATGGACAACATATGGCCGATTGGAGTAATATTAAGATCATATGAAAAGAAGACAACAACCAGAAACGGAAAATCAAAGAGTCTGCTTGCATTTTCCTGAACAGAGAAAAAATTTTGTGAAGAGACAAATATTTCAATTGTGTTGAGAAAAACAAGGTGTCACTGACAAATAGAGAATTTCTCTTTTAGGTATCTAAGGTTTTAATTTCAAGCGCAATGACATCTTGGGACAGATCACAAAATCTGTCCTTTCTACAAATATATTGAAATAATCTTTAATAACTTCCACTTTATTTTTTTGAAACGAGAAGAGAAAATACCACAAAAAGCTGTAAAATGATTCCTTGATATATTTCATGAAGAAAAGTTCATATAAACGTGTTTCCTAACTTGATTCGTTCTCGAGTAACAAGGTGTCAAAGTGTTACTATATAGAATAGAATAGAATAGAACTTAAATAAAATACCATGATTACATGGTGTTGGACAAGTCAACTACGGAGTGTCATAAAAAATATATTTTCAATAAAAGCATGCATAAAATATTGATAAAATACAATGAATATTAATATAGTTGAAAGCTCATAGCTCATAGATTACCAAAAAAAAAAAGAAAATTACAGGTTGATTATCAGGATCTATACCTGCTCAAAAACTCAAATTCGACGGCTCATTACAAGTATTTAGAGAACGGAAAATAACTAAATTCCGAGACTTATTATCGGATGCTGGGATCTAGCGTTCTAAAATATTTTCCCCTGTACACTGTTGCCACATCTAGTGTTACTAAGAGCTGCTTTGAAAATTCAAATGGAACAGCCTATTTATCATTAGATTTTTACAGAAGATTTTCAGCATATTTGCTATAGAAAATACTATAGCTATATCTCACTGGTTTCGACACATGAATAATTTTTTTATTTTCGTCGGCAAAAACATTTCAAATTGCGATTTTGCAATCAGTACTGACAGAAAGCTGGAATTCACACTGCAGCTTCCTCAAACATTGGTATCTCATAAATGTTAACGCATACTGAATAAATATCAAACAGGGTGTGAAAAAAGGTGGCGTCAAAATCTGGTACAAACCAACTCGAAAAAGTCGATTTCTCAAATGGAACACCCTATATTTCCTAAAATCTATGTATTGAAGACTTGATAACCTCCCGAATGATATGATTTTCAATCAATATTCAACGGTTTTCGAATCGTAAAATATTTCAGGTGAAAAATGAAATCGTAATGTAAAAAATAGATGGAAATGATGGTATTCATATTGTTCAGACTAATTTCAGACTATTAGGTATCTCTGACTAATTTTCTGTTTATCGTTGATAATATTTTGTTACGCTGACCATAAATCCAGATGGAACTAAAAAATTTCACCTTTTCAATTCACTGACTGATTTAAATTTCGAATGACGCTGTTTTTGCCGTGCAAAATCAAAAATTTATTCATATGTCAAAAACAGTTAGAGATAGCTATCGCATATGCTATAGCAAATATGCTCAGAATCTTCTGTAGAATCGAAAATCCAATATAATATATAGGGTGTTCCATTTGAAATTCCAAGGTTGCTTTTAGTTACACTGAGGGCTGGTTTATCAATCACAAATTATCTGTGAGATAATGCCTAACTGTCAGTTATAATGAGGAGGTGAATTTATCAATGACAGGATAACTCTCATCTGGCAGTTAAACTACCCGATAACTATCTAGAAGTTTCAACTGGTGGATAAGTAGATAACTAGAGGATAGCTCACGAAAATATCACAGAACGTGACCCAAGAACGTCAGACGACAGACTATACACTTGTGGAAGTGTTGTTCATAGATAAACTCAAATGAAGTATCGTTGTGTTTTGAATGTTTTGATGTAGTTTTTCAATATTTCTAATATTGCATGAAAATCATGGTCATCCCATTTCTCGAAATTATCAATTCTTTCCCTTACGATATAAGGCCTCCGTTCGTGTTGAATAACTTCCTCAATATCCAAGTCTTCATCACTGTCGAATATGTAATCCTCCACAAAATCCATCTTCTATTCAAAAGTATATTGATCTGGAACTCGATAAACCGGCTCAGAACCAAACAAAACAACAGCAATACATATTTTCAAAGGTTATAAACGTTATAAAACATTGTCATTTTGAACAGACTTTCTATTGGTGGGTGGAAACAATCAACCAATCAAGTCCATTATATTTATTTATCACTATTGCCAACATACCTCACCTGTCAGTTAACAAACTATTGGATAAAAAGTATTGGAAAAACCAAACTCAAACTATATCTGCAGGTTACTCATATCTGACGGGTACATAACTAGCAGATAAATCTGGAACTTGATAAACCGGCCCTAAATCTGGCAAAAGTGCTCGTGTAAGAATATTTTTGAGTGCTAGATCCTGGCAGCCCACAACCGTACCGAGAATGTATAAAATATATCTCTCAGTTATTTCATCTATTCGGGATTTGGGTTGAAAAATAATCTCGAAATATGCTGTCCACGAAAAAATATTGGAAACACTATCAACATCGGTTGCGAAAATAGCATATTTTCTAACATTTCAAATTTCAACACCAACAGTCGTTTCGACCTGCTGGATCGTTATCGAAATTTTGAATCACCTCAACCCTCCTAGAACGTCGTTCTTCTCGTAAATAGTGATATTTTCATATCCTAGCCTTCCCAGGAACGTTGCGCAGGATAAGGATGCTGGTCCTGCACCCAGCAGGACAATCTTCGCATCTGGACATTTTGGTTTCGGTGTTTTGGGATCTCTGATTTGTTTGACACCCATTTTGCTAAAAATCTAAAAGTGACATTCATATCTTTTATTTATATATAACTCTTTATTAGCAATTAATTTTCTCTTTACAAGAAGAATAATGTACAGATATAATAAAAATAAAACAAAATAAAATACGCCATCAGAAGGCACACATTAAAAATACTATAGGTAGTGAGAGTTCCTAATAGTTGAAGGTTAAAACTACTACAACAGATTAAAAACTACTTACTACAAGATATTAAAATTGGTTGAATACATATTGAATACATATTTATATGTTTTATTTTCACAGAGACAAAATGCTGACAAGATATCACCTCGGATTGAGGAGATATAATTGTTTTTGAAGTGAGAACTGTATATCACAGCAATGCATTTCATTTTTGATCTCATCTCTGAAATTCTAGTATAATGGTGGCTATATAAAAAAATTTATCACCTAAGATTTACCACTTAACATTTAAGACTTTACATTTAAGACTTTACATTCAAGACTTCACATTCAAGACAGATGGAAGATGGAAATACAATTGTTCATGATATAAAACCATTTAAGAGTTTCCATTTATTATTTATCATTTAAGAAGATGCCGAACTTCCAACTTGGGAAATAATTGTTAAATGGCCATAAATGAAAATAAGATGTGCGCATGTTCGCCTATGATGTTTTTCGGGAGTGTCGACAAGTGACACCTCTGCTTCCCGCTTTAGTTCGAAACTGTATTGAGGTTATCTTTTACTGTACGAGAATATTGTCAGTGTTTTCAGGATTTTTGCGGATTTTTGCCATGGTTATCATTACTCTAACCAGTTTTTTAATGCTCTCGGTGTTTGGAATTTATTATTCAAATTATAAAAAGAAACGTCAGTATTTACAAAGCTCAAATGATTTTTAAATGTTGAATATTCTTATAACCTAAGCCATTATAATATATGGATCTTAAAGTGATAAATGATAAATGTTAAATGTTGAAAGTTTTTATAAAGCCACCATAAGTATGTAAGCAGCATTTACCAGATAATACAAAAGGCATCAGGTTCAAAGAAAGCGCTGTTATTGATTACACATCAGTTATAAAAATTAAAAAAAAAAATAATCACAGACTGCTACATGTTTCCGATATATGTGATATGTCGTGTATATTCATGTTTTTCTTTCATTTACCTCTGTTGCAAACTGCTGTAACCCTCCAATATTAATAGGCCCTTCTTCAGATGCTTGCAAATTACAACCCCCCACACACAAATCGCTGGTAGGACATACCATTCCACAGGTGATCCCGAGGGGATTGTCTGAGAAAATCGCTTTAGCTGCTCCATAATAATTCTGCGAAATGATGAGAAAATTCGTCAGGACTCGAAATTCTACGGACCATTTTTTTAGATTTCCTTTCTTCTTCTCGAAATGGTTTGCGATTTATTACACAAATGAGCACAAATACGAACTATTTTAGTCTCACTCTTGGTTAATGGTTCTTCATCATTTTTCAGTTGTATAAAATCTTCTGTTAACTCAACACATCGTTATTGTGGTAGAATTCACCAATTAAATTCAAGGACTGAAATTCCCTTCCCAAGAAAACATGAAAAATAATATCTCTAGCATAGTATTTGACGAAACAATACCGTAAGTTTCTTAAAGAGCGTTTTCTTCAGAAGAATCGAAGTGTGAAAATGTTCCAAGATCTCGGAAAAGGTGGGAGATACAAATTCGTTTCAATGGAAAAAAGTCAACAGTCCTCGAATATTTCCAAAATATTTTTTTAGTTTTTCAGTTATATCGAAAAAGGGCGAATTTATGAAAATCTTCATTATCTTTTCATTAGGAATACAAAAAAACTGAAACACTTCTTCATATCAATTTTCGATATGATTCAACGTGGTGATATTGATTCCTTCCTCCGACGTTTTGTTTTCGTCAATCCATCAACTTTATATGTTCATATACGGTCCTAATTTTATGCCATATTTTGTGCTTTGATTAATTCAAATAATAAGTGAAATCATTCGTTCCTCCTCGATTCAGAATTACTTTACTTGTCGATCAATTTTTGACACTGAAAGATCAGAAATTGTTGTGCTGACCCAATTTCCTCTAAAACAAATAGTGGAAATATTGATGATTTTTTTCGATTTATGTATGATACATGAATGTATACAGAATGAAAAAACTTTTAGAATCCGTGAACACATAATAAGGAACGTATTTGAAAAAATTGAATTGATGATGGTTTCACGAATACGAAACGTCGGGGGAAGAAATCAACATCATCACGTTGAACCATGTTCAATAATAACGTTGGAAAATAACGAAATAGATTTTTCAAAAATTCACTTTTTTCCAGGTAAAACTGAACAATTTCGGAAATTTTCCGAGACCATTAACATTGCCAGTTTTATGACAAATTTGCATTACCCACCATTTCCGAACCCCATGCTGGGCATCCTTATCTAGTCCTACAAAGGAAATGTTTCCAGAATATCCTGTATAAAGTTACTTCAAGTAGAGAGATAGGACGGAAAATAGGATTTCCAAAGAATATTTATTCGCTCCTATATTCAATATCAATTTATTTATTCCGAGTGGAAAAGTATCATTTCGATCGGAGATTTGTTCCACTATCACTATTATCGAGTGTAGAGAATATTTATAATTCCAAAGATAAGAGGTAAAAGTGGGTACCCTCCAAGCAAATGAGATATGGCTCAGATAATTACATTATCATGACAGGTGCTTTGAGTATGATCGATGAGGCAGATTCAATCCACAGAAACGTGGAAGGATATTTTATATAACAGATGCACGAGCTCAACATAGGGGACATTTTACACACGAGTGGCGTGCTATATTTTTTCTACAGCATCGATAAACTCGAATTATATCGAACAGAAGCTGAACAGATACTGTGGTTTAATACTCAAATCAAAATACCCAAAAACCACAATAATATTTGGAAAAGCCTAAATAAGTATTTCGGCAACTAAGTTGCCATCTTCAGTAGACCTGAAAAGTACAAGAGATAGCGACTCCTTAGTATCTCTCAAGATATTCTCCATAAATTACTGTTGCAATTCAGCGAACCGTGACAATTCAATGATTGTCAAGTCAGTAATTCGAATAATCGAGAGTATGGAATGGGATCGAGGTCTTGGTTCATTATTTGGTTATTACGATGAATGAAAATACTTTCCAAACTAGTCAGATTCAAATCATCTAAGGTAATTGGATAAATAGTTTCAAGAATATTATATATTATACCTGAGATGAGCAAAAAGTTGTTCCTATGTTTCGACGAGTTTGTCAAATATATTTCATGTTACATTCATCACAATGTTTGTCATATATTCCTGATTCATCATTAACATTGACTTTGTTTTTAGGGTTACCCAATAAACTATGAATCGTATTTTTCGTCGTGAAAGCTACATTCAGCGCTTGCGTTTTGAATATACCATTAAAATTCCTCGTGACTCTTGAATCAAACGGAATTTTCACAAATTTCTCACTGGTTCAAGTCCTTGGTACTATTCCATACTCTCGATTATTCGATTTGCTTGCTTGAAAATCATTGAATTGTTACGGTTTGATGAATTGCAACGGTTCATTGAATCATGATATAATTTTATGCATGAATATTCTGACATGAATACAGACAATCACTCTCCATTGTTATTTCTGGAGAATATCAATAAACGATACTGAGTAGTCGCTTTTTTACTTTTCAGGTCTACTGAAGATGGCAACTCAGTTGCTGAAATATGTATTCTGGTTTTTCTCAATATTATTGTTATTTGTTTAGGTATCTATTCATTTTGTATCTGAGGAATCAAACATACTGGGTGGCCCAATGGAAACGAGACGAGGCCGATTTGACATAGTTATCGTTCTCAGAACAAAAAACACTCGAACCGGTCGATTTTTATTTCGAGGGGGAAATATTTTGGGCATATTTTCAACTTTTTCACTTCAAACCCCTCGGAAGGGTGAGCTCCAACCTTCAAGGGTTAGAGCTAAAATGGAATACATCATTTTGAAGATAATCGAAATCTCTCACCAACCCTTCCTTGTTTTTGAAATTCAATGCAGTAGTTCTCGAGAAAACACGTTTATGAATATAATCGGCTAGTGATGGAAAGTAACGTTTTTTTCGCCTTCGATCATCACTATTTCTCATTTTGTAGTTAGAACGATGTTCATCTGAGAAGTGCCTTATATGTTTAGTCTGTTGGATGTATACTTCGATAAATAAATGTGTTGTTTTTTTTTAATCCTGTCCTATCCAACATTACATGATGAATCATTCATTTCAATGTCAGTTCCTTGATCTCTCAGTAAAATGCATACCTTGTTCTGTTTTCATTGGGCCACCCTATATCAAATAGTAACCATAGCAACATGTTCAAGGAACTGAGTTATGGTTCCGTCGTTCACGAGACTGGGTGAGTCATTCTTAGAGTCCTTAATCTAAGGGGATATTGCCATGATAAAATGGAAGATTTTGAATTTTTTATCACACTATCATTTAGTTTGGTAGATATATACGTATCCTTACTCTGAAACTTATCTCACTGAGTGAATGAAAAGTATATTTACCCTATTTGCGATACTAGTTATGAAGGATTTTATGTCCAGCTGGGTGGGACAAGACTTCTGACACGGGGCGTCTGCACATTTCAAGCATCTCGCGGATTCTTTCAAGGCTCCTCTCTCGCTCAGGGTGGTAGGCTTGATGTCAGCGAAATTGTTTTCCAATGGTGAACATCCCTACCAGGATTAACATTATTCGATCATTCCGGCACTTGGTGAAAAGGTATCTCGAATAATCAGATGATAGCATTCAATAGTTGTTTACGTTATGCTGTCTTATCAAAAAGGCTCTGGAACTGTCATTCAGCTATTTACCATCCGATGTCATCAAGAAATAAAAATACGAAATCGATATAGTTTCAAAAACACTTTTTTTTCGATATCACCTCAAAGAAACGTCACTTTTCCCCTAGAATATATTTTTTAATACAGCATTTTCACCATGGATGTTCGATGGATATTCATTCAGGAAATTTTGAATGTCCGTCGGACACCATGGGCGCCCACAGAGAGGGGCCAGGGGTGGTATGTTCATGAAATTCTGTTCATTAAGCACAAAACACAACTTCACCAAATCTTTCGGAAGCTGTTGCCAATTTTTCTGCAATTTGTTCGAAAGTTTTATCCAGTTAGGTACACAGAAATATGCAAACAACGAATTTGTGGTCGACAAACACAAAGATCCAACCATGAATCAACTCAATTAAGGATTACTCCAAAAGAATCGATATCCATTCCGTATTTGGATAAGTTTTTTTTGTTGCTTCAAGAACAGGATTTTCTGAAGATCATGAAATTGCCTTCTCCTGTTCATTATTTTGCCGAAAAATTGAAACTCTCCAGACTGAACAATCTTATGTAACTATAAGGTAACAGGTTTATTCGAAGGTCGAATTTTTGCTGAATGTAATTAAAATCTAGAACTCTCGAAGTAGTCTTGCGAAGAAAAAGTTTCCTAACTATTCCTGAGATGATTAGGCGTAGGAGGGAATTGAACTAAGAGTGGAAATCTCCATAGCTACGGAAATAACATACCTGGCATTTTTTTTCGACATTTCTCTTCCAATGTGCTTTATCCTTTTTGGTGGCGCTAGATGGTGCGAAGTTGGAATTATTTCTAACACGTGGGTTCAAGGCCAAGATATTCTGTAGAAATCAACAAAAATTTGCAAAATTTCATTATCCTAATATGCCTCATCCTCAAAGTGAAATATCCTTCTAATCTTATATGGATGCAGTATTTATAGATCTAAACATTCCATTTTTTTTTTTTTTATCTTTGGACAACACGAAAGGGAAACCTATGATGTTCGAGGAACATCGTGTTAGCCAGCGGTGGAATTTTGGGAAAGAAGGAAGGTGTTGGAATTTTTCTTGAATGTTTGGAGGTTGTAAGCATCAGGAAAGACTTCACTAGGCAAAGAATTCCACAACTTTGCCGTTCTATTGATGAATGATGCTTGGTATAGCGATGTTCGACAGGTCTCGAGCCTGACAGTGTAGGGGTGACCAGCCTGAGCTCGTCTGGTTCGTCTACTAGGAATCGCTCGTGGTGGCATAATAGATGATATTTCCGTTGAGCACCGACCGTGAAAGTACCTGTAAAAAGGCAAAGATCGCCGACCTTTCTACGATGATCTAGAGAGGTCAATGATTTGGTGAGTGTTGTGTCATCGACTAGGCGAATAGCTCTCTTCTGAATTGAATCTAAGAGCTTCAGCGTATGTTTGGGGGCTGAGCTCCAAACATGTGAACAGTACTCCAGGACAGGTCGAATTTGTGCTTTGTAGATCATAAGCAGTTGCTGGGATGTGAAGTATCTCTTCGCACGGAAAAGAAAACCGAGTTTTTGTGAAGCAGTTTTCGCAATGGACCTCACATGATCGTCCCATGAGAGAGCACTGTTGGTGGTGACACCCAGCATGGATATTGACGACCTCATAGGAACAGTGGTACCCGACATCATCAAATTGGGCATTGTGTGATCAGCCTTCTTGGTGAACATACAAGCTTGAGTTTTAGTTGCATTGAACTGTACTAGATTCTCAGATCCCCATTTCAGAATTCTTGTCAGATCCTCATTCAAAGCATCAACCTGTCTTCGCCTTGCACCTCTGGCCTCGTTGGATGATATAGGGGCTCTAGAGAAAAAGACGAAATGAAGTGTACTATCATCCGCAAAGCTATGAACTGGGCTGAAGGTCACATTCAACAAATCATTGATGTGGAGCAAGAACGAAGTTGGTGGCAAGACAGAGCCTTGTGGAACACCAGCAACGAGTCAGCATGAATAACATTTGAAATAATGCTTTTCAGGAAAAACACGTCGGAAATGATATACCGGGAGAAACAGTACATCATAATCACACTATGACAGAAAAATAATATATCATGAGAATAATATTCATATTGAATCCTCTCCTTCCTCAAAACGTTATCATCACGAACATTATTCAGGTTATATAGTTTGCTTTAAATGGGATCACGGGAACTATGAAAGATACGAATATGGTTAAATTATGACATGTATATGCATAAGGATATGCCGTTGAGTTTCGAAAGTTTCGAAATCTTATATGGGCGACATATTGGATCTTTCATCTTTCGACTTATTTTCAATCTGAGAACGTCATAATGTAGCACAGGAAAATAAGTTATGTAGAATAGAGACAGAAAAGATGAAAACAATAAAACAATCAGAATCATACAGGAATAAAAATAATTTTCCAAAATTTCAAAGTTCCGAAGCTTTTTCCGGCAATCTTGGGACATACTCGGAATTTCGAAACTTGCTCAACGGTATTTGGTTTAGTCCCATGAACTCGCAACTTTGCTCTAATTTAACCATCTTCGTAACGTAACTTTCCGAGAAACAAATTTGAAACAGCCGGTATATCATATGTCACATCGTAAAATCAGTTAAACATCATCATTAAAATTTTGAATAAAATAGCTGTATTCATCTACAAAAATCGATTGTTTTCGAAACAAAGGATATTATTTTTTTTTCCATTATTATTCAAATAATTCGATAATCAAGCATGCAGCTCATCTTGAGTTCATTTCATCACAATCACAACCAGAGATTCTATGTCACAATGTGTCCAAGATGAGTGACCCGAATCGAGTTGCGTATAACTATTTTATAGCGTATTCAGATATATCAATGCTGTGATTCAATAGAGCTAAAAATATCCGCAACATATTTTCTACGTATACCTCGTATAACTTTTCTCTCCACACACCAACTGAGTTTCTTTTTCAGGTAAAAATTCAAGAAGTGAGAGCGGTTTGATAATATGGAAATAATATGATAATGGCACACAAGAGAAATCGTTATCGTATTTGATAAGGTCAGGGTCGTTCATACCGTTTCGGTTTAGGTACGACATCATATCAGAAAAAATAATTAGGATTTTCTTGCAGGAAACCAGGTATATTACACAAAAATAATACTTTGATGGTTAAGCAAGGACTAGTTCGTGACTGAAAAAAAGTACACATCGAAATTTATTCATTTGTTGTCAGTGGAACAAATATCGAATGTAAATTTCAAGGCCATTCTACAAATTATTAGCAAATGTTTTCGATGTCTCTAAGGGGATAACAGACAAATGAATTATATCTTTCCGTTTACAGCACAGAGCAAATGAAAATTTTCGAGAGAAGTATGAATTCTAATATAATAATAAACTAATATCTGTCAAATCGATTTCTTTTCAACATGTTTAAGGACATTTCGAATAATGCTTTTTGATTTAATACATTTCTTCATTAGGTATTCGACTATGCATAGGTAGGTACTTATATTGAAATCATAATGAGATTTTCTGATAATATTTATTATTTGTAGGTAGATAGGTACCTCAATATCTGGCAGATCCACACTTATTTTCATCATAACTACACTCAGATAACCTATCTCCGAAACAGAGACAATTTCACATATACACTTCCACTAAACAGTTAAGATTTGTTATGTTACTAGAATAGGTTCTGAATATATAACGAGATGTAATTCTCTCCGATCGAACTAAGTCACTGATAAAATATTTTATCGCTATAACTTCATACTATGTTGTGTCCATCATTACGTATTACTTTGCACTATATACAGTGTCATTCTATTAGTCAATATTATGATATGATGATATCATTCAGAACGTGATAAGTGTTGAAATGCATTCATACATTCCATAATCAGAATTATAACAATCACAAAAAAGCCAAAGAAATATGCTCGGATTTACTTGTTATTGATTTTTTCATCCTTATCGACAACCATCTCAAAAATGGAACACACATCGAATTCAAGATGAAACTATTTTATTTTCAGTTATAGATGATAAAAAATAATGAGCCATCTGTGTGTCTAAGTATCAGTGCTGGTGTTCCACAAGGATCTGTCCTTGCAGCTCCCTATGATCAACAAAGCGCTAATTCGACCTATCCTAAAGTACTCTATCAATGCACATGTCTGCAGTTTATCTCCCAAACGCAGCTCTCAGATTTCATTTAGTTGAGATCTATTCGCCAAGTCGGTGATACTACTCTCACGAAGAAACAATAAAATAATATCAATATACAATAATGGTCTCGAAAAACAAATGAAACATTTTCCTGTTGAATTATAGTTTATTTCTTGTATGATCTGAGTCAACAGGCCACATTATGCACATTTTCATTGATATATAGGCTTCAATTTATTGTAATTTTGTTCAAAAGTTCATGATATCTGATATCCATTTGAGTATTGGCAACCCTGCCAACTTTAAGACAGACACCCCACTTTTCATATAGAATCAAATCAGATATCCCCAGAAAATAATGTAAGGAAGAAATATAGGTCAGAAGTCTCTTCGGATTTGACACCAGGACACCAAATTCATTATGTATACTCACATGTTTCAATTATAGAATTTTAAATCCTAAAAAAAAATTGTTACATATGTCGTGAACTCATGCCGACCCTGTCCTACACGCAGAATTTCAACCACAAGGGTGTTCTGTGGTGTATAGACTAGATTAATATGTTGTCACTTGTCGATTGCTTTGTCCGTCAGCAACAATCAGCTACTGTCAACTGTCACTGTCAGCAGTGTTGTAGATGTATTTTGACTTTACGTGTGGTCGTGTTCAATCAATCAGACATAAAAAATAAACTCGAGGAGTTAAATCCAATCGAGATAAGTTGGTCGATATAATTAATCGTACGATGTCTGAGAAGTTGTTTTAATGCTATCTATATCATTTGTGGTGTATTTAATAGGTGGCCTTGCATTTGACACACACACCCAACCCAGAAGTATAATTAATTTATTATTAGTGATTGATACAGGACTATTATCAATAGGATAACAAAATGCAAGCTATTAAGTGTGTGGTAGTTGGTGACGGGTACGTATTGCAAATAAAATGCAATTTTTCATGTGAATTAGAATCTTGTAATATCATATAAGAACTTCATGCTGTCCTGTGTTTTCATATTTCTTGTGCACATACATCTTGTGCTTTTGCATTGTGTCTAACAGAGATAGATATATGGTTGATTGTCATTCAATGGGAAAATACAACCACAACATCTTTCCTTCCACAATTTTACCACTTGTAGCTATTTCACGGGAATTCACAATTTTTTCCATAAATTTCATGATATATTCAGATCCTGTTAGTAAAATGGAGAAGAGTCAGTATATTGTGATGATAAGTCAACCAGAAATCTCCAATAGAAAAAAAATATATAATTTCCACTTATCTCTAATATGAGAATGATCTCACAGCTTGATTAGGATGTGATTATGATAGACAGAAATCAACTTTTGAATTTCCGGTGAAATTCGGCTTATAACTATTCAAAACATTCAACACAGATAATATAATGTAATTAACCATTTTTCACAGTGCTGTAGGTAAAACTTGCCTGTTGATAAGTTATACCACAAATGCCTTCCCAGGAGAATATATACCAACAGTTTTCGACAATTATTCTGCCAATGTCATGGTAGATGGAAAACCAATCAACCTGGGACTTTGGGATACTGCTGGACAAGAGGATTATGATAGGTTGCGACCACTTTCCTATCCACAAACTGATGTGTTCCTCATTTGCTTCTCTTTGGTGAACCCAGCATCATTTGAGAATGTTAGAGCAAAGGTGTGTATATTTCATGTTTTTTTTTTCAATTTTTTCTATGGCTTCAACACAAAACTGATCTTTCTCAACTGATAAAACAATGAGGTCATTTCAAGCAATGAATACTAGGTTCAATTAGATCATCTCAAAAAATCATGATGATAAGCAGAGAAGATAATTTATAACTAACTCCCTCAGAAATAACAGTTTTCTTAAATCAGACGTGTGTAAGTTAAGAAAAATATGAAAAATCCTGCAAATTGTTTACACATTAACTAAGAGAAAGGGTAATGGTATTTATAAAATGTATAACTTGCCTGATTGAGCAAATTATCTCAGAAATTAAATAAAAATTATAGCAATAGAAAAAGTAGAGTGCCTACTTGTATGATTCTCAGTATTGGCCTACAGCTCCTGCTGAAAATTTCATGCTCACAGAAAATACTTCATTCTGTGCTCGATGAAAAATATACTACTCCTTGCCTAGTGAAATGAAAGAAGCTCCATATTTGTTCATCATGATATTTATAAACCAAACCAGCAGATAATTTTCCTCATTATCCAAGATGAAGATGGAGAGTTTACAAGTGCTAGTATGAATTTTATTAGTTATACAACGTATTATATTTCTTGGTGAAATTTAGGACTCTCATAATACATTTATTCCATTACTCATCTAATAATCACTTGTCATTTTTACGTAAAAAGTTGAAATTGACTGTTGAAAGCTGAACATCAACGAAAATTTTCAAATTCAGTTAGTTGATGCTCCAAACAATATATCCTAAATGCTATTTCATCAAACAGTTACTTATATGTAATAAACTCTTGAGCAATGAAAATTCTTCAACCCCAAGATATTTCTGGGATATTCTTCATACATGCGGTCCTGAATGAATAACATTTCATGAGGAATTCAATACTTATTCTATTAAACCAATATATTCAGCAGGTTCATACAAATTTGACAGGCATGGAATGGAATTTGATTCACCTTTTTATTTCCATCATAAATGTGAATTTGTTCATTATGAACTTGCTACAGAGACAAAAACCTTCAAATGACAAAATATTTTTGACCACACTATAAGATCCAAGAACATTTTTATAGATACTAATGCAAACTCAAATGATGCTCAAAATTTCATTTGAATGGAACATTGAAAACTCCTTAACGAACGGGTTATGTGATGAAACCCCCATAAGCATAGAAATCATATAGGAATATAATATAGGAATATAAGACATACACTGTGTCCAAGATAAGGAGTGCCAGATGATGGTCGCTCAAAGACGAAACGTTGGATCAGAAAATCGGTGATGCCAAATCAATAAGCATCAAAAGTTACCAACGCTAGAAAAAAATAAAATTGAAAATCCGAAAATTCGGTTTCTCTAAAATAACTCAAAAACGAAAAAACACTCTGTTGGCCCTTCAATCGTGCAACTTTTCTCCCATTTTACCAATCTGTATCTCTTGTAGTTTGCGAGATACCCATACTGGCCCTCTTTTTCTTAATAACACTAATGGGGCGTTGGTTTCAACAACAATTACGAAAAAAACCGATAACATAACATTTATATATATATTTATTTATATATAACATTTATCAGTGTATACCTTGTTCACTCATAGTTGAGAATTACGTCACTCTTGGTGAATCTTTCATAACAGCATAACCCTACAAAAAATACTAGTAACATTCGAACTAAGCCGCGCTTTCGGTTTAAGTTGGCAGACCTGCTCGACGGTGCCAGATTTATTTCATTATTTCCGACAATTTTCATGTGATCAGCTCATCGATGAGAATGTTTTATTCTTCGCACAATTATCAGAATTCTGTTCTTTTTATGAACACATTTGCGAATTTATTGTTGGAGTATTGTGAACATATACATTAATTAATATCTTTGACTGCGAATTATCTTCAAAATGCCAAAAGCATTATTTTGGTATGCTCAGAAAATCATTGTCTCGTGGAAACAATATTTCGAGAATGAAAGAAATAATCAAGAGCGAAGTAAGTGAATGTGAAGTCATCTTCAGAATTCCCCAGAATCAATAAGATTGAAGACGTTAGAAACATGAGTTCTTTTATTATCACTACATTTCTTATAGCAAATTCAATAATTTCTGTTGCCAAAATCTCCTACTTCAAATTGCTTAGGTATGATAACAATCTCTCTCATTCTGAAAATCGTCGATTAAATGAAAATCATTGTGTCTGAAATTGGGAACATTTTTTTCTCAACCGACAACACTGCATTTTTCGATGCGATGACGTAACTCTCAACTAAGAGTGAACAAGGTACAACAATCCACCTTGGTGTGACCATAGGTTACAGCCAAAGGTAAATCAGTGGGTAAGCATTTTATCTATTATAGGTTTCTATGCTTCAGTCTCCAGATAACTGTCTTCCCTCGTAAACCGCTCATTTTATGGTATTTCTGGTCAACCGAAAATCTATGCAACACTGACAACATTGGCGAATTCGTTTCGTAGCGGAGCTTCCCCTTCCTTGCCTCCCCACTCCAGCGTAAATCTGTTGGTAGACAGTTGACGTAGTGGTCCCATTCCGTCTTTCATGTCTTTTCAATTCTTTCGTCACTAGTGAGTAGGTGGATAGCTAGATTGTTCGGCTAGGTTTATAACTGATCGTTCATGATATCGTGATCGTTGGATATCCGATTTCTATTTGGTCATCATGGTGACTGATAATCAAAAATTTGTTGCTCGAAGTAAAATTAATAAAATGTACTCATTATTTTTAAAATGTTATGGAAATATAGGTGATTGATAGTGTAAGTAATATTTTCTTTTCATATAATTTCAGTTGAAGTCTGTTAAAGACGATTTTTAAAATTATGTCATGAGTCTTAACATCATATTAAAAATCAGTAGGTAATCAGTCACATGTTGAAACATGTGCATAAACCACGTCATTTTGAAAACCGTTATAGGTACTTTGGAAAAAAAATGGTGGAAAGGTTTCCCGAGGGTTTTTATAATAATATATAAATATATTATTATTGAAAGAGTTTTTCAATTCTTCAATATGCTGTGATAAAATTTCACTAAAGCCTGACAAGATTTTTTCAGATCATCAAAGTAAACTGATAGTACAATGCTACCCAATTTTGACGCTGTACGATCCTGTCATTCCAATTTTGAATTAATATTGTCCTTAAATTTTTTCTGATTCAATTATTGATCAATATTCAATTTTTTTGTGAAATCTGTATATTATCCAATTTCGCAAAAACCATGAGATTACTTGAATTTAAAAATATTACCTTTTCCTAGTAAATTTGGCGACCTTTTTTTAGATGGTGATAATTTTAATCTTTTTCTTGTCCCATAAACCTCGCAGCATACTATTTTTTTCCTAATTGTATAGCATTGAACTTGCAGCGTCCGAGCAACTTTGTAATAACTTTACCCATATTGAGAGTAAACTCGCCAATTATATTTTAAAAGATTCCATTATTTTTCTACTGTTTTCTAGGAACTTTGGCTTATTTTGGTGTGAAGAATGTATTTGATGATGCAAAATAGAGAGAATTTGAAAGTTTTTGTTTTACATTATTCAGACATTATAATCTGTAGTTTATTTCCAACTGTATGTGTTGTACTTTATGATGATATTCAACTATTTTTGTCTTCTTTTCCCGTCTGATATTGATGAGGGATAAACAATGTTCTGATATTATTGTCAATAGCTGATTCTAGATTCATTATTTGATAGGTTATTACTATCATTGATTTTTCATTGCAGTGGTATCCTGAAGTAAGACATCATTGTCCAAATACCCCTATTATATTAGTGGGTACCAAATTGGATTTGAGGGATGATAGAATCACCATCGAGAAACTGAAAGATAAGAAACTTTCACCTATCACATATCCACAGGTAATAATGATATAGACTGTCTGATGTATGTTAAATTAACTGGGATTTTTTTTTCTCTCAGGGCTTGGCAATGGCGAAAGAAATTAGTGCTGTTAAATACTTGGAATGTTCAGCACTGACACAAAAAGGACTGAAAACTGTGTTTGATGAGGCCATAAGGGCTGTTCTCTGTCCTGTTATGCAAGTAAAACAGAAACGTAAATGTGTCATCCTGTAAATTAGGTAAAAAGAAAGAAATGTATTATTGTTACTTCAGTTTCGAACCAATTGTCTTCGATTTCGAATAATAGAAAATAGTTTCTTCTTTTCATTTTGTACTTAGCTTTAATAACAAACTGGCGGTTGGTTTGAAATGGTGGTCAAAAGGTTCGATTCAATACAACAGCTTATTTGGGTTTTCCTTAGCTTGCAGAAACTAGATGATACTAAACAACAACCAAATTTTTGCTGATTCAGAATTGTATCATGTGAACATGAAATATACAAAGTGTGTTGAATCTCCTTCAAAGCACAAAATATCCTTTGTATAAGAATGTGCATAAATGTGATTTGTTTTTGATTAATTTGATTAATTTTTTGGATGAGTATATTACAGTTAAGACAAAACAAGTTGTTTAAATTTTTTCTTGCATTTATATAATATTGATATAGGTGGATATGTAAAGGCAATATGAAAAATTGAGATGTTACTTGCCAGGCCAATGTATAGGTTATAAAAATGTGTTCACTAAAGAATATGAGCCAATACTATAGGCTGAAAGCATCAAATATGTCTATTAAAATTAAACTGACAACTCCTTATTTTTCGTTTTCTTATTGTTACCCACTTTTTCAACTGGTTGTCAGAAATATTGTGGGCATAAGAAGGGAAATTATTACATTATTATTTGCATCTTGATTAAGATTATACCGACAGAGAAGTATTTTTTATAGTGTGAAGTTCACATGTTATGTCTAAATTTATTGATATATTAAATAATTATCTTGATTATATTCCTCGTTTTTTGTTGTCACTGATTCCGATCAATCATTTCCAAAATGTTTGAAAAATGCTCAGAGCCATCCAGTTGTTTCAATTTTTACAAATATCTCTCGATGTCAATATTCACATGATATATTCCTAATGAGCCTTACTAATAAACTGCTTGAGATCATTTGTATGATTACAGGGTGTAACAAAATTTCTGTTACCACAAGATAAATGCTAAGTCGAGTTAGGACAAAATTGCTTCGTTTCTAAAATTTATAATTATTCCAATGTATTTGTAGTGAGGACAAATTTATGATATGCCCCTAATGACATTGTGCTTGAAATGTAACCTTCAGATTTCTAAAAGAGAAATTATCTGCTTACACTCTCTCAAGGGAGATAATATTGCTTCACATTCAGTTGATTCGAACTTGGCATTCACTTCTTAAAAATGGAAATGATAAACGATTCAGAGGAAAACATCAACAACAAGATGTCTTCAAGCACAATGAGTCTGTTATTACAACTATTTTGAGATGATTGTATTTTTTTGTGAAAACGAGGAGAGAAAATCACATGAGCCTGTAAAACAATAATTATACCACCTCCTCGATGACAGACAGTTTTTGCTCTATTTTGTGCTAAAATCACGGAATATTTCGGAGATATCCTAAAAAAAAACGAAATTCTGACAAAAGATTCTCCAATCATTTTATCATTACTATACCTTAGCAATCTACTCCTCACTGAAGTATTCATTTTATCGATTGTTATGATGAGATACTTTATTATATCGATAATAACGCAGTGACTAAGGTCTTTATTTATAAACCTGAATGACCACTCAAAGAAATTTACAATTTGAAAATACCAATTCATGAAGGAGGAACAGCAGAACTGAGGATGAACAGAATTTCGCACTCCACCTGTTGTTTTTTCATAATTACTGTATTGAATTTTTTCATTCATTCTTATTCCGAATTTTTCGAAATTGCATTTTTCGAGTACAAAATGGCTCAAGTTCTTGCGCTAATTTGACCGGCCCTACTGAGATCAACGAATTTATATCATCCCACAATTTCAAAGAATATTCGTGACTAATTATTCAAGAATGCCCTACTATTTCCAAATAAATGGTAATAATGTTGAAATGAACCATATTGCAGTTCTGTTTCATCTTGTAATAATCAAGCAATTCTACAAAATATATAGATGTATCACTCTCTATGACTTCAAGTTATGTTTTTGATGGTATTTCATCTGCCTGTCAAGATGACATGTCTTTCCTGACATGTCATGATAACCTAGACACTAATTCTATTTTACAACAGGTAACTTCATAAATCAATATCTCATCTACATAACATTACACATCAATGTAGTAAACTAGATCTAATTTACTAGGTCTATCAATAATACAACAGTTGAAAATATAAATTATAATCAGGTCATCAACATGAACTCACAGAAATTTGTGTATACTCAGGCTAGTGTTTTGATCTATCAGTGATGGTATTTTCTGGTATACCACTATGATTGAAATCAATTGTATCGAACTGATTGATATTAAACAGCATGAAAACAAATGTGATATCATTTTTTCTTGAAAAAAGAACTGATTGTTTTATTACCACTAGCAGCTTTTGCCCTAGCTTTGTCTTTAGTGGTCGTGACTGCAGTTTTTGGTGATTTCATTTTAACCATGCTGGATTCTGAAGAAGCAACTATACTGTTTCCATTTTCTAGTTTGACTTTTTTCTGTTCAGGAGCTAATAATGCAGTACTTTTTCGTTTTGTATTGTTTTGGAATTCATCATCTTCTGGAAGATGAAGATGCTTCATCAACTTCTTACTCAGGTTGTCTGGAAGATATTCAGATACAATCCCATGGGCATATCTCAGATAGACTTCATCATTAGATTCTTCATCTCGTGAAGCCTTCACAAATGTGGAGGAAACAGCTCCCCTACTAGAGCCACATATTCTATTTTGATTCAACACTTTTGCGACATTCTCAGTTTTCACTTGCAACCAAGAAAGAGTTTTTTCTTCATTGTATTTGTACGCCTTCAAATCTTCAGTGCCCTGAAAATATATAAAATTCAAATCTTTGAATTGAAGCTAGAACATTGTAATTCATCAAAACACCTGATGAATATCATTCATATTTGCAAATCTTCTTATATGTCACCTATATTTTTGTAGATGGAAATCCTGATTAGCAAGTTAAACATTATAAACAATAGAGTTACCTTTCTGTCAGCAATAATATCTAAATATTTCAGGCCATTACATTTCAGGAGTCTTTCAGTAGCAGGATAGACATCATCTCTCAAAAGGTGATCCATTGGAATTGCTTGAGTGACACAATGTTTTTGGAGGTAAGGTATAACTGAAACAATGATATGCTCACATTGTCACATATACCTAAAAGTTTGGAATTTCAAAAAAATTTCCAAATCTGATTGATTTAACTGCAAAATAAGAATGCACAACTTACCCAAAAATAAAGGGTCCAAAGGAGTAGAAATATACATTTTTCCATCACTTTTAACAAAATCATCAATGAACCATGACCTCTTCTCTTCATCAAAAGTTAAAATTTCATGTATACTCTCATTATCTGCTGTGAACAAAAAAAATGATGATTCTCCTGAGTGTGGGTGCTTGAGGGAGACAATATCAATATTCTTGTCCTCACATCCTTCTGGGCTTTTCAAAGCTTCACCTGTAATTGTAATGAGTTGATATTATCAGTAATCCTCACCAAATGAAGACTTTTCCAAACCCATCATTCTTATTTCAAGACTTTCAGAACATTGGGGATTGTTTGTATGAGAAAAAGTCGAAAAAATGTTGATTACTTTTAGACAAAAAAATCCAAGTGTTTGCAGGCTGTTGCAAATTAGTTTTCATCGATTCTCCTTTTGAAATTTTAGCTCGTGGCATTTTTGTATTTTCTTTTCAGTTCACGATTCACAGCCAGATCAAGAAATCATAAATTGATAAACAACAACATGAAACATAACCTATTTGAACACCGACTCCATAGTGCTCCATACACCTATGTGAAAATGGCAGGCAAAGTGAGCGATCAAATTTCCCAAGGCAAGGTATATTATCCCTCGTCTAGGAATAATATACTGTGCCCAAGGTTCTCGTCAGTGGCGCGCGCCCCTCCTTCATATTCATGTAACTGTTTCAGATATTTCGGATAGATTGAAATTGCAGATCTATTCCGCAGATGAGATTATTTTCTCAATCTGTGTCTACTTCGACTGACAAGTAACCGAGGACAAAGGTAGGTAGCTATTTTGAGTCGTAATGGGCTAATATATTGAGTTTGTTACATGATACTATAAGTATCATGAGTTTGTTAGTAATAGAAATGCATATATATATATATTCCGTGTGTAGAAAATTCTACTGAAAATCCATCATACATCATTCTATGTATTTTGTTTTCGTGAACAATTCTTTCTCAGATTCAGCAAAATCTTTTTTCGATTGCCAGATTCTAAACACGGAGAAGCAACCTTTCCTGATCTAGTGAAGTTCGATCAGTTCCTGATGAAAGCACAGAAAACCGACAAATAAATATCTTCATTTGCGGGTAGACTCATGAAAGAGAATAATCGAATAATGTTTTTCTGACCGTATTGTTTCGTTGAAACTGACAAGGAGTTATTTTTCTTGCTTCAAAAGAATTATTCGACCTTCATTATTTTTCCTTCTTGGTTGGTAGTATAATTACCCAAATTGTTAGAATTTTGACAATTTCTCGTTGAAATGGAATCTTGGAAACTTATATATTATATTTATGCAAAACTTTTATTTTTATATCTGTCATCTCATCATCACAGTGCGTGAACGGAATGAACTAACGATCTAGAAGAGGTCCCTAGTTCTGCATGGAAGAACGAACTGGATAGATATCAGACGAATTCCTTGTATTCGCGAGATATTCAGAGACCTATATGTTAAACTAAAATACCCATGACAAATCTACAATCGATCCGTTTGGCCAATCTGAAACAGTAAAAATGAATAGAGCACCACGTTACCCGGAAAGAGGAAAACTAGCGCGTGCCTCTGACGAGCGTGTTCGGAAGTATTCGGAAATTTGGTCGTTTACTCTGGCTGCGCATTGGGCTGCCATTTCACATAGATAATATGACACAAAACGAAAGCACAGATTATGAGGCTGCCACAGAATTTTAGTTACTTTTTTTTAATTCTATGGTGGCTGCTCAGCCCAAGAATCGTACTCCTCTTTGATCGTACTCTGTGGTTGTCATTTGTGATCATTCCATATCTATCCATCACCTGTCTTCGGTTTACGTCATTCTGATTGCTGTAGAAAAAAATCAGAATTAATTATGTGATTTGTGTGGGGTTTGTTGAAGACAATCACATCATACTCGGGATCCTTTAGGTACGGAAAGTTTTATTTGAATGGGAGGAATTTCCTTATTATTTACATATTGCATACTAATAAGTTGACGATCATAAGAGTTTCCTTTGTTGTAGTGAACTGTCGATTCATATATCGCTGAGGATGAACCAATTCGGGAAGTGGAACATGGTGAACTGAAAAAAAATTGATTAGCTAGGGTTCTTGCTGGACTTTCATTCCATATCAGGTAATGCCATGGTATATAATTTTCTCATAGTTCATTCCAAGTCAAATGGAACGTTGCCTTTACTATCCATTAATACTTCAATAAAAACTACCTGTTATCAAATATAGATGATATATGGATATACACATCAGTTGCATGTGTGTAATATTATTTTAACAGTACATGTATAGTTTCATTGTGTTTCATGACATATTATGGAACATTTGAAGGAAATATCTGAACCTAATTTGAACTCATCTTTTGTTGGTTTTAAGAAAATCAATGACCTGACCTTGAATTGGAAGTGTGGGTTTCCTTCCTAAAAATTATGTTGAAAACTGGCTATAATGTTCTTCTACCTACACTTTTAATATTAAAATAAATCTTAAGACTATGGAAAGTAAGATACTTGAGTGGGTGTACTTTATAAATCTGAAATTATATAATTTCTAACTACATATTCAAGATACAAAATATGCCTCTATTGCAGTAAACACATATACAGACAGTATTTAACATATCCATAAGTTCATTGACAAAACAATAGAATGGTCTCAACTCTTATCATCTAGATTGTAGGCAGATGTTGATAAATATGTATATTTATAGGCTTACCATTCATGAATTCCTCAAAATGTTCTACAAGTTTGCAAATAAAAATTTTGACAGATTCATGTTGAGTCTGAAACATCTAGAACTGATCAGATCTCAATTGAATATGGATAAAATAAACTGCAAAATTTTTCCATGGATAGGTATATTAATTTATTGACAAATGCAGATATATTGGAATGAAAAAGTATTGAGTTTTGTCAACACAATAGTTCTGAAAATCAATTGGTTTGTTGATCCAATGGAATTAGTTGAATTTTTCAGGTTCTTTTTGTGTTGGTTGTTTCAATATTTGCATGAATTCATAATGGATGGATTTATAATAGTGATTCCTGTTTTAGGTGTTTCACTTTGTGCCCAGATATTCTCAAAAATCACTTCATTTTTTAATTTATACATTTCCTCACTTTCACAGTATATTCAGAGGCAGCATTCGTCACTGCTATATATACAATAAAAATTGTTTTTCAATTAAAACAATCTCTTTACATCATCAAGTTGAAAATTGAATGGTTGAAAGGAGATGTTGGGTATTAACTGTTATGTTTATGTTAAAGAATATTTTTGGAAGCTGGGTCATACAGATTCTGTAAGCATCAATATGGGAGACTACTATAGAATACTTGAGGTCCCTCGAAATGCTACTACAGTGGAAATTAAGAAAGGGTATGTATCATTCATTTTTTCTTGCTTTCAAACGGTACACAATGATACTGTTAATGTTTTCAATAACTGTTGTTTATCTATTTTTTTTATGAAAAGTTCATCAGTATGGCTGTTCTAAATATGTATAACCTACATACTCCAATCCTTATCTAGAAAGTAGGATATATTTCCATGCACTTCCATTATTCAAATTGTAATATGCTAAAAGCATGTGATTATTTCAATGGGTCAATTTCAATGTGATTTTGAGGAATTATGGTCAATTCATTCATGTGAATGATAAAATATAACAATGAATCCAATAGTTGATTGACCCCAAATATCAATCAATAATAACACCTTCAAATTAGTAGTAGATCTGAACTTTTTTGTCTTGCATTGATAATTTTGTTTTTCCTTGCTCCACATTATTTGGTATTCAAATTCATGTGTAAATTGATAAAAATTGATCTGTTGTGTATTTATCCCAGAAAGAATACATTTTATTGCATTTCAGTTATCGCAAACTTGCTTTGAAATGGCATCCTGACAAAAATCCAGACAATATGGAAGAGGCAACAAAAAAATTCAAAGAAATATCTGAGGCTTATGAAGTTTTATCTGATGGTGAGCTTTCTTATTTCCCAGTTGATGAATCAGTTGTCGTATTCAATATAGAAACTCGGTAGCATCTCAGATGTGTTGGCACCAACATGCCTTGTTAATAAACTGAATTTTTTTTTGAAATTCAATCTTTATACTTCTGACAATTTCTATATTGGTGGTGAATTTTTTATGTGTTTGAAACTATTTTTCCTTTTGTAGATGCAAAACGAAAGGTATACGATAATCGTAATAGAAACAATTCAACAAAATCAACAAGAACCCATAATAGAAGTCATTTTGAAAATCACGGCCCTTTCTCTTACAGTTACAACCCCTTTTCTCAGCGTTATTTTGGTACAATATCATGTTTGAATATGTGTGTTTGGAAGAATAATAACTTATTAACATGGATTTCCCGAGTTTAGTTTCCTAAAGTTATATATGAAAATAGTTTATTATCAAGTTTCTTATAGAGGATCTGGCAACGATGGCACAGTCTTCCATATCTTCTTTGAAAGAATAGTCAGATGCATGATTTTTTCACCGTATTGTCTAATTTGTCAATAACAACAAAGTACAAATAAGTATACACGTGTATACGTCATACAGGGTGTTCCATTTCCTGTGGGCAAGACCCAACTTCCATTTTTTCAATGGCAACCTATATTGTCCATCAAATTTTCGGATTCTCAATCAAAAATAAGGGGGATTTTCTCTTTCACTCTTTTATGGAAATATTGACGGTTTTTGAGGTATTCAATATTACTACACTGGCACTAAATATAGTTGGAATAATCATGATATGCAAAACTCCAATAAAATTATTTCCTGGTCAAATGTTGCCATCAGTGACTCCTTTGAACGCAAAGTGAGAAATTGCCCTGTGGTATACAGAGTGTAAAAAATATGTTGCCAAACTTTTGGGTAGAACTTTTAAAATAATTTCATTATTCCAAATGGAACACCCTGTATATTATTGGTCTGTAGTGCAACAAATTGTACGAAGCATTCCCTATGACTAAGTTGCATGGTTGAATGATTCCTATTAAAGTTGTAGATCCCTCTTATTATTGATGAAGAATCCGGAAATTGGACGAAAAATATAGGTTGTCGTTCAAAAAAATCAAAGTTGGGTCTCGTCCAGAGGAAATGGAACACCCTGTCTGGTCTGACTTGACTTATTTATTTTATTTTGTTGATATCAACAAATATGAAAAAAATATTTTTCCAACAATTCCCTTGAATGAGTCGACTGTTGACGGACACTATATAAAATCATGAAGCTTAGCTCCTGGCTCTCGCTGTAGCAAAATTTCAACAATACAAAGGGTCCTTCATTACAGTTAGTCAAAATGTATAATTTTCCAATAAATGCTATGTTATATAGTGAGATTTCTTATGAAATTCATTCAGTACTTCAAGGCAACATATATCATGATGCCAATCAAATCTATGTTTGAAGTTCAGCATTATTCTATTAACAAAAATTGTGCATGCTCTACTTTGATACCTTCCACTAAAATTGACCCTAATAATTGCTTGCGAACTGAGTGTTATTTTCTTGGCATATTTCATTGTCCGTGGTACGTTCAAATTATTTATTTGCTCATTGGAATTTCGCTAATGGATTTTTATTTCATCATGCTGAAATATGCTCATACTCGAAACATTCATGCAGAACTAATGATTCTCCCGTTATTCAATCATTGAAAGCACTCTCTTTCATTGTCTCTGAAGAAGGTCTTTGATTAGGAAACGAGAGTATTATTAACGTATTGATTCATCGAAGCAATATGATATGTCTTTATTTAGTTAGATAGAGTTAGTTTAATGACAAATAAGTCGTTAGTTGATAAAAAGTTTTGATTTTGGTTGAATCGGAGGAAAGTAATTTTTTACTGTTCAAATATTCCTGCACTTCAATCGAGCATATTTTCTTCTATATAGTTTAATTACATTTATAATATTGTCTCCTAATTTTGTAACTTTCAACGATTTATCATTGACATCCGAAATTATTTTCTGAACGAACTTGATGAATGTATTGTTTATTTCATTGTGATAAAATGAAGTAATCGATTCAACAATAGGTATTGTTTCTCATTTTTTCATGAAACAGTGTAGCAAAATACTGCTGATTCACTGGTGGAAGAAATAATAGATCACGTTGAAAAAAAAAATGAGTAAAGCTTTAAGTATGTCATTATTCTTAATTGAACCAAACAGGCATAACTCATGCTCGAACTCATAAGATAATTTTACAGGCATGCAATATCAACAATGACAAATTTATGTTTTTATTAGTTAATGAGTATCAGGAAGTAAAAATAGGATGCAGAAATCGGACAAAAAAAATAATTTGAAACTATCACTTCACCATCTCTGTACTGAGTTATATAATGAAAAGGCACATACCCATTTTCTTCTCCAGAGGTAACTGGTAAATGCGATGTATTCAAGGACAAAAATGAAATATGGTGTGGGCACTTTTGTTAGATGACCCTGTATCCTAAGTTATGACTTTGATTCCAGAGGGCGATTCCTTGATATATTTTATGAAAAAAAAAAACATTTAATCGTGTGTCTCGACTTTCGTTTCGAGGACTCAAACAGAAGGGTGTCAAAATATATTGGAAAAATGTAACTTCACCCAGAGTGTCAATCACCCTGTAAATCGATAGTCTATTCCAACGTTACTTTTAGTTTCAAGTTGATTACAATGTTGGCGAGACTTCACAAAGCCTTTTTAGAATTTCATTTTCTAGCTAAGGTGTGTGAAAGAAATTGAATTTTTTAATTGTTTTCGAAAACTAATCGAGAAAGCTGACACAGGTTACATTAAAATATCTAATAAAGTGTCGGAAATACTTCGAGTGAATAATCAAAAACTGATTTATCGTCAAAACTTTGACAACCTTAATTTTTCTAGATTTTTTGGAATTTTCTCTCGTTTCTAAAAATAAAAATAAAAATTATAATAATTATTTCAACATATTTGTAGTAAGGATAGATATATGATCTTGCCCAAAAATTCACTGTGTCTGAGACATTCAACATTCAGATACCTAAAAGAGGAATTTTCTATTTGTTTGTGGCACCTTGTTTTTGAAAAATGAATATGAAGTTAGGAGATATGAACTTTTTTCATGAAATAATGGAAGGAATTTCTCCCAGAAATTGAAGTAATTAATCACACTTCCCTTAGTATTCAGAAGTTGGATTTTTTCATGCCAAATTCTATAATTTTTTAGAAAAAAAGAAAAGAGTATATGATCAATATGGCAAGGATGGCCTGATAAATGGAAACAATCGAGGCAGGAGCCGTCACGAAGATGAATTCGATTTCAATGGGTTCGGATTCTTCACTTTCCGAGATCCAGAAGATGTGTTTAGGGAATTTTTTGGTGCAACAGTTTTTGATCTCCTTGGTGGTAAGTAATATCCGTAAACTCGAAAATGTATGCAAATTATCAATGTCGTTATGACTAAACCGTATTACTATAAGGTAGTCTGATTTCAATAAACTGTGAATATATGAATATTTACATGAACAGTTATCCTGAGAATAACATGAATGGTGATTCATAATGATGCAATTATGAATCACTTGATCTGCTGGAATGATGCAAAGAAATACCTATTGATATTGTTATTTCGCAACTCATATGATTTATATCAATCTTTGTGATATGTCTCAATTAATCTTGATTATAATAAAATATTACCTAATAAAACTGGGAAGATTGTTGATTGGCACAAAATTCGAAATTCGTCAATATAAAAACATTCAGAGCATGGTAGCATCAGGATATTATATTCCCTGTAAGTTATCTTATCTGCTGAAGCATATTCTATTTCTGCATATGTGACACATAACTGTTTTTTGCCTACCATAAACATAAAATAACGGAAAATGTAACTAACATTTCCACAGTTTGGTTCTTTTGATTCCTATATTTGATTTAATGAAAATTTATGTGAAACGTCAAAATATCCATCACGCAAGTCAAAGGTTTGTCTAGCTAGTGAAAAACTATGAAATCGTGTTTTTATGAGTTTAGCAGCCTACTCCTATTATGATACCTATTTTGTAATTATTTCTATCTATCTTTATTATTATTTATTATTGCTTCGTTGTTAGTCTCAACAACAAAGTAGAGAAGACTGGTTTTCAAAAACACTAACGGCATATTCCACTATAATGGCATTTTAGTTATGAAGATGGCGGCATTTTTGCAGATTTCTGTACATATAGTTGATGTTTGAGATTGAAATAATGTAGTTTGATCATTAATTGAGGAGTTACCTGAACTATCAATGATACTGATTTCATTGTCATATTCAACAATTTCTTTGTAAGTTAACCACCCCTAACTTGTGTTTTTCAAATTGCACTTTCATGTTTGTTTTGGTTAAACTTACAACTCGTTTCATTTCTGATTTAATTATGTATCATGGTAGCTAGAATGGCTTGCAGAATTATGTCAAATGAAAATACAAATGAATATTAATTTATAATGAATATTAATTTATAAGCTCAATCGTATTTTGAACAATACATTATACTACAGAAATTGTTCAAAATGTTGGCCAGCACTTGCCAGACATGCATCAAGTCGCCGAATCAGCGCTCGAGTACAGAAAGCTCTAATCATTTACGGAGATAACTCGTTTCAAATATCCTCATAGGAAAAATTCCAGTGGCTTGAGATCTGGAGAACGTGCAGGCCATCGAATAGGTCCACCATTTCCAATCTACCCACTAACGAATTCAATTTTCTCGATTTTCACAAGTACATATTATGATGTATCGTTGAATAAAGAATGAAATGGATTGTAAGTTGAACCAAAATGAACATGGAGGTGCAATTTGAAGAACAAAAGTCAGGGGTGGTTCCTCGGGGGTTGGTTGCCAGAAGGTGGATTTCGTTATGCTGCACAAACGAGCTTATGGTCTCCTGCGACACGTATTTTTTTCCAATTTCCATTTCTGCAAATAACTGAAATATCTGCTGGCCTCAAACTCGGAATATGATATGATATCTTTGGTATCAACCGAGGTCTCAGCTATAACAACAATTATTATACCTGCCTATGTCAATCATAATAATAATGATAATAGATTTTATTGTCCTCAACTCAAATAACATAACCATAGTGGATTATAATATAAGGTTTATGAACAAAAGGCAGAGCTCGGTTTCATCAGTAAATCGGTTTACCAATGAAACGCCCTCTTCCACTCAACTCGTGTTACGAGTTTATTTATTTTTTTTTTTTTCATTTATTTATTTATTCAACGGTGATACACCCCCAAAATTCGTAAAATATTATGTGATATTCACAGAAAAAGTACTAAATCTAGAACTACTACAAATATAACAATTTTCATTCAAAATACAAAGTTTGACATAATTACTCGAAATGGATATATGAAAAAATGGAAATATGTTTTATGATAATCCTACAAAGCACCACTTATTTTTCCAGATGGGATATTGTTGACCAATGATTTCTTGAAGTTTTTGAAGGATGGGTTGAAAAAATCCACATTTGTATTATTTGCATTCCTCATTACACATGTCAACGGACTATTTTGCCCATAATTCCTTTGATGGAATTGTACGTGAAATGTAGAAATTGATCTTGTTCCGAAATGCTTCACTATCAGACCAATATTGTGCAGGATATCAGGACAGGAAATTTCACCTGATACCAACTTGTACAAAAAACAAAAGTCCGCTCGTGTTCTCCTATTTTCAAGTGTTTCAATATTCAGCTTGGAGCATAAATTTGCGTAGTCCACATGGTAGTTCACTATGGGAATATTCAGTTGTAGTTGTATTCCTGTGTTTTCAATAGTACTTCAATTGACAAAAATCATCTGTTGATGGTCATTGCTTTTATTTTCATGTCATATATTTCAGTACTTGATTATTTAGCTGATTTTGCACGGTAAATTAGAACCATTTTCAGGATATTCTTTCTCTTCCTGCTTCGTTTAACATAGATCTCGGGTAGCGAGAGTCACAGCCATGTTTGAACTGTCGATTATCTAATATTTTCCATATGCAGGCATATGGCAATCTTCGAAAAACCCAAAACAAAACCACCTAAAAATGGTGTATTATTCTTGTTTATGTTAGATCCGCACGGCAGAGACAGAAGACAGAGACACAGGCATCATTCGCATCCGCAGAACGCTCTCAGCAACGCGTCTCTGTTCTCCTCGTTCGGCCTGCCCTTCGGCGGCGGATTGATGGACGATTTCTTCAATACCGGCCAGCCTAGGGGATTCACGTCGTTCAATTCGTTGAACACGACGTTCGGCAACGCGCCCGGCAATGCGAACGTGAAGCGAACGTCGACTTCGACGAGATTCGTCAACGGCAGGAAAATAACCACAAAGAAGTGAGTATTAGGCAAGGTCCTTATATACACCTCACGATACTGTTTCTCCAACTTATTAATAATTCCGTTTTCCTTCGGGTTTCGTGTCACAACTGTCATTCATTTATATTAGAATATTTCGAATTCGTCATTCAAATATTTGTGAGGAAATCAATCACAAATTTTGGTTATTTTCCCAATGTGCTTCACTAGTTTTGCTCTGGCCTGGAATTGTTTTCGGAATGGTTGCTACTGTTTTCAATCATTTTTTTTCAGAATGGCAGGGGTTTTCTGAAGTTGATCAGTCACAATACATATTTATGGCAGCTCATCAGTGCAGTACCATATAAAATAATTGTTGTGCAGTTCCACTCCAGCACCTACCTAATACCATATCATGTGATATAATAAGAATACTAGTTCTGCAACTCAGTTTTCAACAATTGTCGATGAACAAAATTACTGTGTCTGAATATAGAAGCATTTTTCTTGAACCCACAACACTGCATTTTCGACGCGTTATTGTAATTCTCATCTAAAGCCGGATTTATGCACAGCGCTTTTTCTTTTATTTGTATTTCCTCATTCATTAACGTATTCATTAAAATGTCGAAAACTATCTATTTCCATGTAACTATTCATTCATCCAACTCAATTTTTCTCTATCCTTCATTTAAGAGATAACCAACTTCGATCTTTTAGCGAAAAGTTGAAGTAAAATACGATGTGCGCATGCGCGAATCTGTCATAGATAATTTTCTCTTCTTTTTATCAATTGTGGTTAGAATTTTTTTCAACTTCGCCACTTATTTAGACAGGAAGAATGAAACTCTCATTGAAAAAATAATCGAACTCCTGTGAGGGATAATAATGTAAGACAGTAAAAACCTTGTTATTTGAGTTTGAGTTCATCACTATAAACTATCAAAACACAAATAATCATATCGGGCTAAGTACGTAAGCGACTAGTATCACATGACGAAGTAGTTTTAATTCATTAAAGTTTGTGCATAAAGGTGAAAAAGTCCTTAATGAAAGGTTAAATTGAATAAAAGTTGATGAAAAAGAAAAGTAAAGATAAAGCGTCTTGCGTAAATCCACCTTAAGAGTGAAGAAGGTATAACTGTCATTTTAATTTTCAACTGTGGCATGACATTGTGAAGAAAATTAGCCTACATCCCTACCCTGTATGAATAGAATACAAGTAATTGTTTTTTTTTCTGTTTTTCAGAGTTCATGAGAACGGAAGGGAAACCGTTTTCTCCTACGAGAATGATGTATTGAAATCGAAGACTGTCAATGGGGTTCCTCAAAGTTTAACTTACAGTTAAATTCAGCACCTACCGCTTACCGTAATTCGCATTATCCCCCTCCCCATTTAGCCTAATTATAATGGTACTTACCCTCATTTCAGAAATAGTATAAATGTGATTCGATGTATTATTGTGAAACTGTTGAAGGACAGTACAGCCAGTCATGATGTAACAAATATTTATCATCTGAATTCGCGGTGGATTTTATGAGTGGAATCATTATGTACTGATGGGTAGCCCTGTAGCTTTTCCACCCCTCGCACAAGTCGATAATACCTGAAGGCATTCAAAGGGTTCAGGAAAATTCTTTGGTTTCGTGGTTTTTCGACGTTTTTTTTAGGTTAATTGGGCCCTTTTCTACTACTTACTACTAGGATGTTTTCCATGAGTATATTCAAGGCAGATTTCTAGAAATTAATACTATACTAAGAAACAATTGGGACTGGACAATTAAGGGCTAAAAGTGCTAACAATTTGATTCTTAGTTCTAATTATTTTTTTATTTGTCTCCGGTTAGGTTTTCGAATTTCCTTCCCTTTATGAACAAAAATTAGGGTTTTTTGCAGAAAAGTTTGGAAAGTGCTAAGTGCCATATCTCAATCTGAAAAAACGAGGAAGTATCATCGGAAGTTTTTTTGTATCTTCCCAATAAACATTGTTAGTTCATTATCATGTGAATAAAATTATTCTTTCCAATTCATTCCTTTTTTTGCCATGTCAGTGTTTGAAAACATTCTCACAATATAGGGTGTTACATAAGTACAATAAAATATTTATATGAAGTATTCCGGAGACAATTTCAAGAAAAAAAAAAGTATATAAACGTGTATCCGGAAATCATGATGATGATCATTCTCTTGAAATTATAATTTTTTTAAAAAACTTGTCAAAACTCATTTGACAGTAAACTATTGGCACTTCCTCAACAACGCTTGGGGTGATTGTTTTCCACATATTCACAATGTTCTATATCGATGCACGTTACTTAGCTTTTGGGGCGCTAAATGAAGTTGCAGAAAACATTACACGACCTAAGTATGTGGTAGATCTCGTCTGAATAACTTTCATTTTTTCTTCGTAATATTCATCGAAAAATAATTCCATTACGAGATATAGATTGTTGAAATTTTCCAAAACACGAAAAAAAAATCAATCTCTACATCTTATATCTCCGAAACGAACACAAGTTTCTATCGACTTTTTTCTTAAAATTATATCCGGAATACATCATTCGAATATTTCAACTTACTTATGTTACACCATGTGTACTGTGGAAAAAATAACAAAAAACTGTTTCAATTACATTAACTGTAACCTTGGTGGCACTTGGCCCGTTTTTTCCTCACCAGCATGTACTCCTCGTGCCATATGTTCGTTTTTGCATCACTATTAATGGTCGTAGATCCATTCAGCCCACTTTTTAGACTGTTGGCGCTGCCACTCAGCATGTTTTCGCGGGTATTAACTCAATATTTTTTGTGGCACTCAGTCCGTTAATGATAATATAATACTTTTTTCGGACCCGGTCCCCAAAAAATTTCTCATGCTAATAACAGAAAGCCCCAATTGAATTTTATAAATTTCCAATGAATCGATACGCATACATTGCACCACAGATAATTTCTTGAACCTTTGAACTCCTTTCTGATCGTACTGGATGTTTTCCAGGCATTGGGATCAGTACTGGTTGGCTTTTGGCGTATTCCATCTGTTTTCAGTGTAATTCCAAGCCTTTTTTGAGTTTTTCAGTTTATTATTTTGTTTTAAAATCAGATGGAAAAAACAAAAACTTCCAGACTGAACGTTCCATCTCAAATAATTAACAGTGTAATAGCTTTCGAAGCATATTAAACCTAAACAGGACTGACCTAATATTTTTGAAATGCAAGCTTGAAATTTTATTTCGATAATCTGTCAACATTGTATAGCTCAATTCGTCAGCTTTCGATCTACTAATCTCTCAATGTTTGAATTTTTGCTCATGTGAAGCATACAATGCAATCTCGAGCTGTTTTATATGTTCATGTTTCGCAAGACATTCGTCTTTTTTTATGACCTGAACCAACGTTTCGTACCCAAAATTTGCATTATATTCAGTTAGGGAAAGGTCTATGTCAAATTGTACAGGGTATTAGAACATATTGTCATAGCACTGTCCACCTAGAGTAAGTACTATACCTTAGTCGATATCTATTCAGAAAATGTAACTTGTTTCACAGAAACGTAATTTTGAATTGAGACTATAGGAATATGTTGTTTGTGAATTGAAGTACACATTCTTCATTGAAGTACAACAATTGGAATAAGGCCTGATTTGTAGATTACGTAACTTTATATGAAGTTGGCAAGAAAGTTCTTGTTGGTTCTTGATTCATCAAACTCTTTCTAATATCAAACCTCAATTATAGTTAGAGCAAAGAACAGTTGTAACAAAATGACTACAGGATATTGATTGTACCAAGTGGTCATCACCTTTTTGTTTCATGTATACTGGATGTCCCATTTGAAACGAAACACCTTCACTAATGTTTTTGAGACTCAAAGCGACGCCTTCACCACCAAATTTACCCTTATTTCCATCCTACTGGAGCGTCATAACTCTCCCCTGAATTTGTATTTTTTTTTATTCTTTATGACGAAAATATTATTAGGTATCTACAAATTAAGTTGTTGTAAAAGGGATTGTTCAATTTGTCCATCAGAATGGTGAATTTCAAATAAACAGTTCCAGTACACCAAATAAGACATAAATTATGACTGATCTGCAAATGGAAAAATGCATTCTCCAAATCAGGCTGCGAATGAAGAGACTAACACAGAGACTGCCTTCTGGTTCCTCTACCTCCTGCCTGGCGCCTATGAGCTACTCTATTTTCACGCCATGTCTTCGTGACCTGAGTGTGAGCCGCGTCTATTTCTTCTTTGGTCAATATTTGGCCTGTGTTGACCCTCGTGAGTAGCTCACGGAGGAGATCCAATGCCGTGTCGGTTTATAGGGAATCGAGCGTGCTGTGTTGGCTGGCTAAATCGCCAAGTACTTTGTTTCATCATCGTTTGCAGCGACTTTATCGGCTTCATGTGCATGCGGTCGTTGCCCTACAATTTCAACTTCTTCAGCCAACGGCTCACCTTCGGGCATTTGTTCCTTCGGAACGGGTGAGCCGGGCGTCGGGTTCCTGTTCAAGGTTGGTTAGGTCGTGAACAGGTATCTGCACGGTTTCTTCGTCTTCTTCTGGAACCCCGCCGTGTGTTCAGCCAGGTAGGCTTCTTTTAGAGCTTTGCAGGAGCCAAGTTTTGCCTACTAAGTGGGGTTCCATTCTCTTCGAGCAGCCTCTGCCCTGGCCCTGGCTAAAACGTAATCTCAGGTCTCATCTCAGGACCGGCTCTTCAGTGTTGAACGATTCGATGGTGATATTTGCAATATTGCAAAGAGCACCGTTTCCATGATAATGTGGGTAACTTTTGTTTTTCAAATGGAACAGCTCATTATTTTTCATCGTATTGAATTGAGCTCCCTCACATTACTACAACCTCAGAATGTTAACTCTATTCTGCTTTGTTCATATGATTTGGCAACACACATTGTCTCACAGTTCATCAAAATTCCTTTGAAAGTTTCTAGCTCCATAAAACGCCGCGTCGTGTCAAAACTACATTTTGTGTGTGTAATATTTTATAGTGAGTAAGTTGAACTCAATCTTGAAAATTATGTTCTACGGTTAAGATTGGTACTGGAACTGTTGTTATCAAAAAATGATTCACCCCACGACCCACACTCATTTTTCAAGGGGACGAGGCTGCTGGGGAGGGGTTAATTTCGTAGTAGGGGTCTCGAAATGTCTTGAAGAAAACATTATTTGGAAAGTTATTGTGGGTGTTTTGTTTCAAATGGGATGCCGTTATGTTGATTTCTGTTTTATCTTTCGATTACACGTCACGTATAAATCAGCCTCACGTTCAGTCACTTGCTCTACTTATTCAAACGATGATTTGAATCCCTTCGTTGAGTGTTGATGATTCAATGATTATTTTGTTATTTAAATTTTACTGAAAATCGTTGAATATTTTGTTTCAAAGTGAAGCGAAATATTACATTTCTTGATATGTTTTAGAATGCTTTGATTTTCTTGAAGGCGAAAATGATTTTCAATTATCATTCATTAATTATTGATACCTGAAACAAGCCGATTTTGAAAACATGAAAAATATATTCAATAAAAGCCGGTTATTTGCCCATTGCGTCTCCTTGCGGAATATTTCTTCGAATTACTAATGAATACTTAGATTGCAAGAGTTATTGCTCATATTTCATGATAGGAATTCAGTTTAGAGAATTTTTTTTGAGTTTTAGTATCGTCTGAATCATTCGTTTTATTTCAACTATTTGATGTCTAACTGGAAAATTTCTCAAATTTATGAAGACTGTGTCGCATTACGTTATATTTTTGCTAGATAATTTTGATTATTGACAAAAAGGTAATCTTGGCAATTTGAGAAAAAATCGTTTTGGTACATCACTGTATTTTCATTTTCTACATTTTTCAGGCATACAGGTATTTAAATATAATAACCATTTGTCTGAACAAATAGCTGTCATCCTGGAAATAATGTAAACCTTCAAGTTGATTGATTAATGAATTTTGGCAGATAATGATTTTGCTTCATTAGGGGGAATTTATATTCAGATGTGCTCAACCAGTGATTTCCCTATTGTATTGGAATGGGAAGTGATTGCGTCATTAAAAATATATCGTTAAAGATTCACTTCATATGTATTTTATCGCTTACTCCAATTCTCTCTAGTCTAGCTGAAGATGTTCTGATGTCAAATGCGCATATCGACTTAGCTTATTATTTCATACATTTAATTTGATTTACAATGATTAAGTAATTGATATGTAATAAAAGATCCAGCTCAAAGTAATAAATATTTTTCGTCAGCCCTGATCTATTCATGTAACCTCAAGATCATAGTGGCCTATACATGGTTACCATTTTCTTGACTTCACCATGGGGATCTTATTTATTATAAGAAGATACGAGGTCGGTCAAACTATGCGACAAAGATGCGTATTTTCATGCTGAAAAATTGTCCGAAAAATAAGTTAGTTTAGTTTTTGAATCATTAAAATTTGATTCTCGTATTTTTTTTTCATTTTTTCAAGTGAAAACCCAAAGAACTAGACGTCGTTAACTCAGACCAAGGTTCTTTAGACACTTTTATATGTTATCGAAAATTATTGGCGTTCTTTCCAAAGCACTTCTCAAAAACGATTTTTTCTCAGTTTTGATCAGCATTTACGGCATGTAGAGAATGCCGAAATCTAACATGTTGCCCATAAGAAATCCCAAAATTGAGTGTTTTTTGTATCTGTTGACAACACGAAAGGGAAACCTATAATGTTCGACCAACATCGTGTTAGCCAGCAGTGGAATTTTGGGTGAGAAGGTTGTAAGCATCAGGAAAGACTTCATTTTGTAACTGGCATTATCAAATTTAATGACAGATATAGACTATTTGTTAAAAAGTGAATTGAGAACATCCACATTGAAGACTGGTTTATCCGGTTTTCGCTTGAAAATATAAAAAAGAACAAAGAAAGAAGATTTTTTCAATCATCAGATTTTCTTCCAAATTATTAGTCGGTATGAAAATGCGAAAATTCAACCGACCTCGTACCTCTTATAATAACCGAGATCCCCATTGTGGAGCTTGAATGTATTTCGATGCCACAAATAAGAAAAAGGGGCCCTCAAGATGCAGCACCAATCAGAATACACGATTTTGATTTTTTTCTCTGAAAAAACGCGATTTTTGTTTTTGTTGAAGTTGCTGCTGTTCCCAAAGGATTGCTAATCTCTTCAATGATATGTTTTTCATTGCTCCACAATGCATTATGATTTGAATATCCTATATAATTTTCTCAAATTATCACATCAGATGCGTGAAAATACAGAAAATTAAAAAAAATCGTTATATCGTTATATTGTTATTGTCTATTGAATTTCTATTAACATTTCCGCAAAATTAAATTCATTCACGGCGAATTTGGAATCGGCTTGAAGTAATCAAATGAAACCAAGAAGTGTGACCAGCTAACCACTAATATGTATTATTGAAAGTGTTCATTCACTGGCTCTCATCAAGATTGGATAGTGGATCACGTCGTTGAATTTTCTCTTGAACTAGCATAAAAACGGAGATATATTACTGAAAAATGTCTTCCAAAACCAAAAGTCAATTAGAGAGAGAGTTACAATCTGCCTATAAAATGAGTTGAGCAACGAACAATTCGTCAGTAAAAACTACTTCTCCTCAAGTTTAGCATGAAGTCGTCTTATGTGAGTATATTTGAAATTATTCAATTGTTTGTCAATAGAATACTGTATGTATATATATATATAGTTCGCGGTCCTTAAAAAAACTCGAAAATGTACCTCGTAGTAGTAGTACCGGCGAATGAATGGCCTGCAACGAAAGTTTTATTCTATATTTTTTCTTTTGTCTTCTCTATTATTACATTTTTTTCAAATTAATAGTAAATGACTTGTTGAGTAACGGACTTGATCAATTGATGATGATAATTTTGTTTGTGAATTTTTTTTGTTTGATAAATCATGAACTGGTCATTTCCATCAGAGGCAGAGTGAACTGCCAAAAATCATTACACGAAAAATCTTACATTAATCGTGCCGAAACAGAAATCATTTTTTCTACTACATACTTTGAATCCTTTGTTAGACATTCCTATCTGTGTTTTCACAAATTTTCCACTAAGGTTTCATCAAGATCCAATGAAAAGGCGACACAGCAATATCTAAACAGATCTAAAATATATCATTTTTTCAAAATAACTCAAGCATTGCTCTCGCAATTAAAATCAGAGAACATATCACTGTTCGTAGAAAAAATAGTGTATGCAACTCATCACGTTCGGCGGCTATTGAGACACTCGATTTATTATTCATGATATTTTTACCTTTCCTTTATTTTCAGTTTGGAATAGTTTTTTCTTCAATATGGATAGTGAACTGTTTCTGTTCGACTGACTTCAGAAACATATCAGAAACCAAACCAACCTTCGTCCACCAGCTTCGAAATCCAAATGCGCCCAAAATAGTTTGGCTGTACCCTGAAAATCCAAAGACAGATAACCAGGGGTACTATACGAATTCAGAGCCATCAGTTACTTTTGCTGGCGTGGAGAGTTCAATAAGACTTGAGGATCCGATGAAGTCAGTCGTCGCTCCACCGGTTTTATACGACTTCCAAAGACCGCGCTTTGAAGCAGCTCCAAACCTAGGAAATCGTCAGCGCTCAGCACAGTACCATTCGAAGAAGTCTCACAAGAATGTACCAAACATAGTTTCATCTGAAACCATCGTGAATCCTATACAGACTGGCGATTTCCTTCAACAGAACATCCATCATCCACTTTACAACATCCAACCTCAGTACTATATCCCCAAGAAATATGCTTTAGTGGATGGCAAATTCGTTTATGATCCTGCTTCTCTTCAATTAGTGCAGAGGCCTACTCTACCAACATTCTATCACTCTAGTCAACAGTTTCCTCAGTTTCATCAACCAATATTGCATCATCAAACACGTGTGCCGGTTAATAGAATACCTCTTGTCACACAAAACCAGTTCAAGGCTCCGCCTACTAGCCAGTTTCAACCAATCGACACTCCGTCGGAAGTGCTTGTGAAGACAAAACAAGAAGTAGAACCAGTCAAAGCTAAAGCGGTTGTGGAAGCTGAAGAAGAGGAAGGGAACGAGGAAGAAAACGCAAGTTACGAGGAAGATGACGACGATGTATCGGAACATTACGAAGCTCCAGAATTCGAAAAGTACTTCCACGATGACGAAGATGATGATCACGAAAATATTGAGAATAATGAGGATGAAGATGATGATAGTGACGAGGGATCTACAAGTTTAGCTCCTGCAAAGAAATTTCCGAAGAAATATAACTACAAATCAGACAAGAAGGACGAAGTTATATATGGGCACAATAAAAAGCATTCTGCGAAAGCACCACAAAAACCAAGAAATAAAGAGAAAATGCACTACAAATCTTACAGGTATTCGAAAGATTCCGCCCGATACCCAGAAGTCATTGAAGGAAGGGAATCTGAGCAGGTTCCAGTTACACGTAAACAGAATTTTCTGAAGGAGAAATGGTACTTGAGTAAAAGTTTAGATAATGAACAGTATGACTGATTCTTGCTTTTTCGCAATAATATGTGAATCTATCGTCATATTATGCAAAGCATTGAATCTTGTAAATACCTACTTATTGTACTTATAAATAATATTAATAAATATACGAATTTTTATAATTTGCATTTTATTTCAGCTATCCAAATATTTGCATCACTAATTTTGAATGAATCAAAGCCAAATGTAATTTCAAGAAGCTAGGTGATTTTTTCTTTGAAATATAAAGATGAACTTGGATGACTGGAATACTGAACCCGGTGAAACTGAACCTATCTATCGTATAAAAAACAATGTACAATGGACAAAAATGACTAGTTACTCGATTTCTAAGGGAGCATGCGAGAAATAATGGAAAATATATTTAGCACAAATAACGGTTATTTTGCACTTATCATGCGATGGGATTTTTTTTCGATTTTTTTTTGGTACTTACGTATTCCGACCTCAGGAACCCGAATTTCACAAAAAAAAACATGCGCAAACTTATGTTTATCGAGATAACGAAAAAGAAACCATCGCATGATAAGTGCGAAATTAACCAAATAACAATATCCTGAATAATATAACAACGCGTCCATGCCAAAATGGTCACTTCACTAGGTACCAAAAATAGAATTTCTCATTCTGCACCCAATGATCGGCATATCCATAAAAAATTGAAGAAAAAATACAGGTCAAAATTGGGTTTTAAAATTTGCGCAAGCGCCAATTCGACAATATTCAATAAGAATCAAAATGCACAAGAGCGAGTGAATCATTATAAATGTTAGCATTATTATTATTGTTATCAGGCATTCAATGGGGTGAGATATTCCACTTGTGAGATCACAGTAAGTAATGTATGATTAATATGAAAAATGATATCGTTACTCTGTTGAACTATTCGAAATCATAGTTTGTGGGGAAATATATGAGGGGTTTATGCCAAAACAGTATCATGAAAACTTGTTAAGCATAAAAGTTGCTTATAGTAAATCATATGCATGATCCTTACACCGAAAAAACGTGCTTAGGTACAATTATTCAAAGTTTTTTAATGTTCTGTAAACCTATCATGGGTTGAGATGATGATACTGAATTTCAAATAGAACTACTTAGGACGGACAGGCACAAGTGCCACTTTCAATTTTTCATTTGTTGTAAACGAGAGATTCAGAGTTTTTCTCAGATATTCATCATGAATATTAAAAAAAAATTTCTGGAATTTATGAATTCAATGGAAGGAGTTGATCAGTTTTTTGTTTATCCTGTGAAATTGACTCAATGGCATTTGTGCCGTTTTTTCATGGACGCGTCGACATATTGCTGAATCTCGAATTCGTTAAACTATACTTACATACGGTAATCAGATTCCAAAATACAGAAGACATTTCAATTTCCATAACCAAACCCTGTTATTAGGCAAGAATTCTTCTGGAAATTCAAATGGGTGGCATATTTAACCTATTCAATACTTATTCAATTGGTATAAAACTGATTATATTGTACTGGGAACCAAATGCCATTTGAGCTTTGAGAAATAATGCTTGATAAGAAGCTATCTGTTAGTTTCAACATTCTGAATTATACTTTCTGTTAGCCCTCCATGACTTCTGTCACAAACATTATATTTTTCAATAAAATTCCTCACCAAAGGTGCAACACATTCTGGATTATTCAAATGAACGTGATGTTTACCTTCAACATGATGATGTTCGAAAATAGCATTATTTTTTTTATGAAAATTCAGAAATTCTAGAAATTTGTCCTCATTTTCGAAATAGGGCGATTCAGATGCCTTCACGAAGAATATAGGTAATTTACTCATATTCGGTATATTTTGTACCAGATCTTCTTCACTGATGCTCACTAGAGGAGAAGTTTTAACTCTGGGGTCTCTGGTGAAGTAGTATTTTCCTGAAATAAATTTATGCAAGTCAAGTCAGGCAAGTCAAAAATGTGTACCGAGCTTTCTGGGGGTGATAGAACATTGAAAAATAAGTGTAGTTGGCCCAAAATGCTTATTAAGGGAGATATATCCTTCCAAAGTTGATAAAATTAAAATAATTTCTCCGCATTACTTCTGAACGATGAAAGCCACCCGATTGAAATTTTGTGCATGAATGTATGTTGTCAAAATACATTTTTTCGTCACACTTCCACATTTCTGATATTGTTATAAAGGGTGTTTTCAGAGGGTGAGTCATGATTTTTTGTAGAACACTTTTTTCCCTGTATTATTTTTGGTGAAAAAACAGGAGCATCTGATGGAGCGAAGAAAATTACATGAAAAAGGTAATCTTATTCAAATACAAAAAATTGAGCCGTTCGTGAGATATTTGAGTTTTTGTAGTTACATGATATCAGCAGATTGATTTTATTCATCGCGAGATTCATCGGTATAACAATATTTCAACAGGCCATAATTTTGTTCTCAATTTTGACGTTCATGTCATCAACATTCGAGTCAACATTGTTGTAGTCGATTTGTTCGTGTGGTTTTTCTGTGTCATTTATCACTGCGATTATCAAGTGAGATTTTAAGAAATATGGCAGGTTATTCGTTCTCTGAACAAACTGATATGCTTCTAATGCTTGGCGAGTGCTTCGGAAATGCAAATGCTGCTGAAATATCGTTATACCGATGAATCTCGCGATGAATAAAATCAATCTGCTGATATCATGTAACTACAAAAACTCAAATATCTCACGAACGGCTCAATTTTTTGTATTTGGATAAGATTACCTTTTTCATGTAATTTTCTTCGCTCCATCGAATGCTCCTGTTTTTCCACCGAAAATAATACAGGGAAAAAAGTTTTCTACAAAAAATCATGACTCACCCTCTGAAAACACCCTTTATAACAATATCAGAAACGTGGAAGTGTGACGAAAAAATGTATTTTGACAACATACATTCATGCACAAAATTTCAATCGGGTGGCTTTCATCGTTCAGAAGTTATGCGAAGAAATCATTTTAATTTTATCAACTTTGGAAGGATATATCTCCCTTAATATGCATTTTGGGCCATGAGTTTAATCATCAAACTACACTTATTTTTCAATGGTCTATCACCCCCAGAAAGCTCGGTACACATTTTTGACTCACCCTGTATATATAGCTATTGATATAACGCGATTTATAATAGTCGAGTAGCAATGTCAGAGACGGTGTTAAATCGCTAATAATCGAGTTACATTCAAGGTTTTATCGTATCATTGATAACGGCGATGCAAAAATAAAAGCAACAAGATTTTATGTCATTTCATTTTGGCATTTCAAAAAGTCATGATTGAGATCATGCAAGATTTTGATATTCCTGCAGCCAACACAATAAGGTTGAAATTGCTTCTGGACGAATCTAAAATCCATTACGGAAAAGAATATCGGCAGTTTTGTGAGTGGCGAAACGAAGTACATGTTCAAGGTGCAGATGAAACGGTGTTGCTGGCGTATTTCGCAAAACTATCTGAGGAATATTCTGCTTCATCCTCATGGCCGAAATAGTCCATGTTACGAGAGACTTTAGAACTGAACGAAAGAGTGGAAATCGGCAAATACGGCGCCTTAATACGTTTCATCAAGAAGAAAAACTTTGGTCATAGAGCAAAAAAAGTATTAACAAGATAACAAGTCAATCCTGTGCTTTTATTTAAAAAGTAGGCAATATTGAGGCCACCGAAGATCACATAGAAAAGGGACAGACCTGGGGCATTCATTTCTTCTCTAAAATACCTCAAAAAAAGCTGAGTATCTCTCACTTGAAAATCCTACTATGTATACTGGTCACTGCGTCAGAAGATCTTCGGCAAATTTTCTTGTTAATGCTGGAGGAGATATAATAGATCTACAAGAACTTGGTGGATGTGAATTGGCGAAGGTTGCTAGAGGGAATTTAGAAGAAAGTGTGACCAAAAAAGTTTCTATTGCTCGCAAAATTCAAATCGGCGATATTTCCGGCAGTGAATGCACAGGGAAACAGCACAAAATCGAAAGGAGTGCCTGCTCGGTCATTAATCAGGCTACCTATGATCGTGGACGCCATATTGTTTTACATGTTCATGAAAAATAGTTCTAATATTATCTAACGTATTATTCTTTCGTTACTAACATATTAAATTGTGGTAACTAATGTATTAACCCTGAGTTACTAAGGTTTCATTTAGGTTTTAGTACGATCATGATGTTAATAATTATTAATGAAATATTCATACAAAAATATCCTAATCCTCAATGATACGATAAAATTTTTAAATGTTCATAATAAAAATAGTAGATTACCTGGGTGTTTTTGTGATGGTGCAATATTTCTCTCCATCAAAAACGGAGTATATTCCAACAGGACGGAATTCCCAATAGGCTCCGACAATTTCTTTTTTATTTCTTCTATCGTATAACTTGGTGGCTCATCTTTCTTTTCTACAAACTCGCTATTTTTTATGTGTATTCCAAGAGACTTTGTAATCTGTGAGAGTAAATTCACTTGTTTAGGTTTTATTGCATCTAGGCAAATAAGGAAGTCTACTTCACCAGGATACAATGAGGAAAACATATAGGATTTTATCGCCCCCAAAGAGTGACCCATCAGAGAGATTTTCGGCCATCCAAAATAATCTGATACACCTCGAACAGTCAATAAATAATTTATATAGTGGTAGTACATGCCGGCAGGAAGACGGGATGAGTATCCATGACCTGGCAAATCAATAGCTAGGAAACCCACATCTTCATTCAGAAGAGGTATTAGTCGATCGAATGATTGGCAATTATCCTGAAAATAAATGTATTTGAGACAGAGAGAAGTATAATATACCTACATATTGGTACAATGTTTTTCATTTGTCTCTTGAGGTATCGGAAATAATTTTAATCATATACTTTTATACTGTATTTTTTCAATCAATATGTATGATTTATTTATTCTCTACTCACTTGTGTGATTTTCATTGGTGTTTGTCAAAGACATTGAAATACACCTTCACCAATTGTGATTTAAAAAGCATTATGTTAATTTCAGAAAGTATTAATTGTATTTTAAATTAGTGAATTATCCAAATTATTTGATTTAACTCTGAAGAGTATCATTTGTATTTCAACATTTCCAATTCGATTTCAATGTTGAAACTTCATTTTTACTTGAAAAGCGATCTACAGTAGTCTAAATACTACTACAATCTGTATATGTAGTGACTACAGAATGATTAAATATTACGACATCAGCATACATAGTACCTTACAAACCTTGCCAGCATTTTTTCTAGAGAAAAATGATGCTTCATGAAATAAATTTAACATATTTGAAAATGAGAATGATTATTTTGGAAATTCAACTATCATTGGAATAAAATTCACGGTTTTTGAAATACAAATGATATAATTTGCAATTCAAAAATTTTGAAATTGAGATTATGCTTTTTGAAATCCAAATGATTTGCTTTCTCTTTTTGAACCACTAGAAGAAAGATCGAAATCGTAGAAAACTCGAAATTAAATTTTTCATAACAGAGTGATGTAGTGGAAATAGTAAAATAAAGATTAAATTTAATTTAATGAAAAAATCATATAGTTTCAAGAAGTATAAATAATATTTGGGACGCCACTGGAATTCTAAAGCTAGGTCCACATGACAGCTTCAATTTTAGGTTAGGCCTTTCTATAATAATTTCTTTTATATCATTTTATTCATTCAAATGTATCATAGTTCATAGTAGACAATGTCAATTATCAATATTGGTCAGATTTTTACCTCAAAGGATATTATCGAGAAATGTTCAATATTTTTTACACAACTAACCTGCCATCCATGGATTGATAAAACAGGCCTGGTATCATATGGTTCCCACCATTTTCCTGCTATTTGTCCCCAAGATACTGGCACAGAGACTTCCTTAAACTGCCTCTTTGAGGAAATGCACCTAATCTGTTTAACAAATATATTTTTAAGAGTTGCTGGTCTTAGAAGCATTTTGTGACTGTTGGGTGCAAAACTCAAGGTTAGGAATGACAACCAAAATGAAAAAAAAATTTCACTAGTGTTTTGAAGAAAACATCCAATTCCTCAAATTGAACCTTATCTTAATAGCTTATAATATGATATATCACTAACTGATGGCATGATATGAAATGAATGCTGGATCTAATGATATCATAAACTTTTTCTGCATTGGTAAATTTTCAGATAATAGTATTTATTGAATTGTGTTGAACTACTTGAAATACAAGTCTTATTTCATTCATCAGAATCATCATTAACTTCTTCAGTGTCCTTTGTTTTCACATCTTGATCTTCCCCATATTGTATAACATTGTCAATAGTCAACAACACATCACTTATGCTTTCCTGAGATTTCAAATTAAGTGGAACAAATCTAACCAAAGAGTAGTCCTCAATTAGTTTACCAATTGATTCTGTTAATTTTTCGAACTTCTTGTTGAAAGTCTTTCCTCCATTGAGTTCAACATCTCCTAAAATTGAATGTGCATCAGGTTCTAAAAACCGATCCAACTTTTTCCTGGCACCTTTGCTCAAAAGATCCATTTTGGATAGGAGATTAACATGAGGCAGCTCCAAATTAACCATAACACTTAAGGCAGCCATGGTACCTGACAAGAATTTTGGTCCATCTGTCATGAACTGTACATCGACAAGAAAAACTGCACAGATATTGAATCTCCAGTCTTGGAGCTGCTTCACTAATTTCTTCACTGCCGTAAGGTGAGTGTATAATTCAATTTGTCCAGGGCAATCGAATAATATATAATCATCATCTTGGTCACCGAGTTTGTCATGCAACCAGTCCGAATTTTCTAGGAGGTATTCAATACAAAACACTAATCCTCCATTCGGTCCAAATTGGAGTTCCTCATCTTCCATTGCATCTTGTACATGGATCAGGTCCCTGATGTCTACTATTGGCGTATAATTGAAGTATTCGGCTGCAGGGTCCAAATTTACAACTTCAATGTTTCTTTTCACATCAACTCCATGTTGAGCAAGGGTACTGCAGTAAGTGGATTTTCCACTACCGGCGGGCCCAATTACCAGTTGTGCGTATCTCATGATGCAAATCGTATATCATGCCACTCAATAATATCACGGCTTCTGAGAAAAACGAATTATTGAAAAACACCTCGAAAAAAGGAGAAACTTTTTTGGAATCTCGGACAGCGAACACAAAATAGGGTTATACTTGACGTGTCTAAATGACCGCAAGTTGTCGGGCGAATTGATGGCACTAAAGAGGCGATGATAAAATTTACGAAAGCGCTGAACGGACTTGATGACTTTTTTATAATTGCCAGTTTAAACTGACCCTCGAAAGCACAAATTGTCATTTCAAACTGGCAAATATAATTAATCATGTTCGTTCAGCGCTTTCGTAAAAATTTGATAATTTGAAAGAAACATTGCAAATGGAAGATTTGAATACATTTTGATCGAAGTTTCAATTATTGGAAAGCAAATCAATTTGTCAATGCACTCGTGTTTAATAATTCAATATACATGGAGCATTAAATGAAATAGTATAACATTGATACAATTTTGAAGAAACAAAAAAAAATAATGATCAGCATAACAAATTTTATATGTTATAAATTGTAATCGTAGGTTTGGTTTCACTACATTTTACTACTTACACCTAGTTCTACATTAAAACGTAATTCAGGTAGAGATACAGATTGAATTTTCAACTCATTTTACGCATGTTTCGTACTGATGTGCATTTTGTCATTATTCATCACATTTCCATTATTTGTAACATGCACTCATGATATATCTATTCTTCTCGTAACCCATGTGATGAATAAAGATGAAGTTTCGTCGAGATCAGTAACATTTCACAGCAGTGAAAGAAGTGGAAGATGAAACTATGACTTCCTCACAATACAATCCACAAATAAGGATCAGAAATCTACGAAAGCGCTCAAGTGCCAACAATGTTTTATAATTTTGACATACTGTCAAGGTATCTCAGAATTTGTATCTCGAAATTTTGACATCTTTTTTCAGAATTCTGCGACACATCAGAAAATTCTAATTATTTTAAAATAATTATTTTTATTTGCATATGCGTATACTAACTGTGAAACCTTAGCGAAAACAATCGAATAGCAATACAGGTCTGGCAAAAAAAATCTACATGGAACCCATGTTAGAAATCAAATAAGCAATCAAACTTATAGAGAATGAATGAAGAAATATAGAAATCGACGTTAAACGAAACCGTCCCGATCGCGTCATTTCAATAGCTTATAAATTTCTCTTCATCTGTTTATTACCATGGAAATTATATGGAAAAATTTGTTTTGCCAACATGACTTTTCAAAACAAAGATGAAAAAGTTTCAGATATTGCAACTACTAGACAAACAGTATAGATTACTGTAAACTATTTATGTCCATTAAATAGACGAATACACCTTAACGATATTTTTTTACACTTATCTGACGATGCTTCAAGCAGTATATCAGACAGAATAGTACTCAATTGTTTCAATATTGTTCTTCCAACAGTTGTATCTATTTTTTTCACATCAACAAATCAATGTACAATTATTATCTTAAGACTAGTTCAGAGCTTTTGTTGAGTGACATCGATGTTTCCCATTCATAATGCATAGTTGTGTCAAACCATCAAACATTCAGCTAATAAATTCATGCACCAAGTCGGCCACGAAACAAGCGCCTCTGTCGAAGGAAACGAGAAAGCGGCTAATTTTTTTTGACCTTCCAATATTTCTGTTCCTCAAACTATAGATTGAGTATCATCCTTCCTATATTCCGAACCGCAATTCAGAGAACTGGCAACGTTGTCAGGAATTTTGTGGCACCAAAGATAAACAGAAAACAGCGCGACTTAGGCTAATCCATATGCTGTTAGATGGCGACACAAGAATGACAGCAATATTGATAAAACAGAAGTGTTGAGAAATTGTTAGGTTAATGCTATCTAATAGGATATATAATAGCTTTTAGTGATTTCACCAGTTTCTGTAATCCTTGTTTAACATAAAATGAAATGTCGAATTTTCAGCAACGAATACGGACAGATTCGAAATTGAATTTGATTTTCAAGTCCTTTTTAGCTATTATATGTTATAGCCTTCATTATGGATGTTGCCATATATGGTATGGTGTATAAAGCAGATGGAATGATCAATTCACACTCTTATGATTTTCAAACTTGTGAGAAATGACTATCATTCCTTGCTTGTTGAATATAACGTGCTTCATCAATATTGTGAAAAAAATCCAATAGTAGATTCCTTGCTAAAAAATATGAAAATAGTCCTCATTAACATTTTTCCAAAGACATGTATTTTTCAAAATACATGCCAAAAGTTTTTTTCGAAATGAAATATTTTATTTCAAAATTGCGCGATTCAAAATACAACTTTTTCGTATAGTGAATTTTTCTTGTATCTTCCATTTTTTTCAGAGAGAAAAATAAAAAATATTTCTCTCTTGAATCAAATGAACAAAAACTCACAATGTATAATTTCGTTCATTATTTTCATCTGCTCAACATTTGCATTATCACTATAAGTATTCTGAACAAACCTTCTAAATTTCAAGAAATGAAAAAAAAAGTTCAAAAATTGTTGAATGTCTTTTTTTTTTCCTTTGGATAATTTTGATACCCTATTTTCTTATTTTTCAGCAAAGAATTTACCCTTGGATTTCTCATGCAATATTAATGAAACACCCTGTTTACTATGGCTCTTTTTCCTGTACGACCCTCAGTAATTTTTCATACTTAGTAGCTCACTCAATGACTGGATATCTTTCCATTTTGCGACGCAGCGTTGCCAATTCGCTTAGTACGGGTTGTAAGATTGAGAACATTGCAATTGAGAGCATAACCACATCAGATGTCAGATGAGAAATGGCATTGGAGGAAAAATTAACAGATCTTGATAAAGACAAGAAATGATCTGTCTTTTCATTTCTTCCTCTGACATACCATGCCAATTTCCAAGAGGAATTGTACAGTTAACACAAAATTTCGCATTCAAGTAGACTTTGCAACGTTCATTATAATTACATTTTCATTACCAAATGGAACAAATACTTCGACTGATTTTATTGACAAGACTGACAAATTTTTCTTAGAGAAGTCCAGGCCATTTCAAATTATAATTAAAATCAATTTCTTTACAGGTTTTTGGGATTTTCTCTTATCGTTTCTAAAAATAAAAATTATAATAATTACAATATATAATGTAGTAAAGACAGATTTATGATGTGCCCCAAAATGTCACTGCTCTTGAAATTTAACCTTCAGATACCTAAAAGAGAAATTCTCTTCTCTATGAGGTTGATTTCCAGCGCTGTGACATCTTCGGGCAGATCATGAATCTGTTGTTGCCACAAATATATTGAAATAATTATTATAATTTTTATTTTGATTTGCAGAAACTATGAGGGAAAACCCCAAAACTTTGTTATAAATTAAAATATTAATCAAAATGTATTGAATAGAAGTAAAATTATTAACATTTTTCTTTATTATTGTCCTACAATCTTTATGTTTTTGCCGTGAAAAGTCAATATCCTTCCGTACATCATAATGTATTATTACAAAATACAAATGTTTCAGATGCTTTTGGAATTGAAAAGCTAGCTAGAATAATGATGAATTTTCGAGCGTTAGTATACTCGAAATTCGATGTCCTCGCAAAAACTGTTCCTAATAAAAATATTATAATGATATTATAATGAAAATGTAATTAAATTGCTTGTTGCAGAATCCGCTTCAAAATAATATTCGATAGCCTATGAGACATTCAACATCTGGTTTCGTAGAGGCCGCTCCTGCCGATGTACCTGACCCACTTGATAACATCGTGGTCGGAATAGTTGAGCTTCGGTTCGAACACTTTCAGATACCTCACTTTGAATCCGGAAGGGGCGAACGGCACCTCAAAGTTCATCGATATCGGCGGACGAGTCCATTTCTTCTTCGTGTCGGTTTCCAGAAGCTCGATTTCGGCTGACAATTGGGTTTCTTTCATGCCCGCCATTCTTTTTATCCTGAGAGGATAGGCAATAACGATAAAAACATCATAAAAGTTCGTAAAGAATTAGCAAGCGAATTAATCGAATTATGTTAGGCAACGGGGGTGAACACACCTATCGAATTTCTAACTGAACCACCTTTGTAATGATATAAAACCATGCTTTATTTTCGAACTCAAATTGCAGCACCATCCAAAAACCTATTCAAACTGGTGACGTAATTATCCAGCTCAAGTATTTGGCACCTCCTAATTTTGTGATGAAGCAATAAGGATAGCTTTTCGATACTAAAATATAATCGATACCAAAATATATGACTGTATTTTATATTATAGAAACATGAAAAATTTAACAGATGTTTTCACTTTGCTATGACGGATAAATATGAACGTTTAACAGAAAACTGTAGTATCAATACCAGTATTACAATTAGAAAATTCACAATGATATAATTTGTAAACACAGCAAACTGCAAAGTCACAGATATTGTTGAAGATGTAATATATTAGATTTCAACATGATTATTTTTCTGATAATTTTATAATACAACATACGTTCGAGTATTGTTATATCCGTCAGAAACTATGAGTATGACATACAAACATGATAGATACGTATGTCGTGATAAATGAGGAATTTTCATATTAATGTTGATTGGTTACTCTAACAGTTCATCTCTGTTTGAAAATGGTGGCCAAATGGATTGGATATTGAAGTCACTAGATCTGTTTGTTAACTGCTACTATGAAAATCGTGAATTTCAGTAATTATTTAAAAAACCTAGGAAGTACTTAGGAGGAAAATAGTTGATAATAGCTAGCTAGTTTGGGCTGTGGGTGAGTTCTATCAAATGATGATTTTTTTTGCTGAACATGTAGAATTAGAATACTGTCCTCAAACACTTGAATTTTTCTATACTTACAGTTGTGTATCATGCAAACTTTTTATCAATTGTCAGCCAGGTTTATGGCAGCAGTACTTCTATAGATCATTTATTTATCATCCAAAAAAGGTTATTAAGAGTTGTGTATGAATTAACATGCATAGAATCATGAAGGGGAAAATTTGGCTCATAAATAAAATTTAAAAAAAACCTGCTCACTTCCAAACAATGGCATTCTCGGATGCCTTATATTTTGCCTTTCCTTTCAAGCAAATCAACTGAACCCCAGAGGTATTCAGTGGTGTTGGAATTTTCACCTCAATCTTCTGGCCCAGAAGTGATGGCTTGAAGTTGCTCTTTAGAACAACTTTCACTTCCATTTTTGTACGGCCAACTTCACGCACTAGCGGTATTACCCTAAACGGTAGTGATATGTCTTTAGTTGTTCTATATCTGAAATTCGAAATGAAAAAAGATTTATGAATACCTCCAAGTAACTTATAGAAATATTAATTTGTTACAGAACCTCAGAGAAGTAACATCAAGAAGTTACAGATATATTGGAGTGATTTTCAATTCAACAAGTTTTGTCAACACTAATAATTATTGTCACAAGACAAATGAAAATATCAGAAATAAATCTATTGATCCCTATGAGATAGGCATGATGACAGATTTTGAAAAAAAATCCTATAACATTTGGAAACGTTTATTATTCACAATGGAAAACATATTTCTGCAGATAATAAGAGTTCAGTAGGAATCAAGATATATTTTAGTTTTCAAACGCTCGTCAGTGTCATGGCGTTGCTAGTGACGTCACGCTTGAGAGAATGAAACAAACACTAGACGTTCCTTAAAGTCATAGAATTAAAATTAGTTATTTCGTGTTATTAAACATAAATTCCAAAAGTGTACAACTGGTCTGCGGTCCGTCAGTGTGATAACACATCAATGAAAACTCCTGATAAGTTATTTGTGTTTGTTCCACGAAAGAATACAAGACGAAACAAATTAGCACTGTTCGCCTCGGTTAATCCTTGTTCTGTTTCGCGTTATTACATTGTCGATTTGATATTTGTTATAAATAGAATAGAATCGTATATAAAATCACAGAGAAGCAGTCGATTATTTTGTTCTTTTAGTTCTGTAGTTTTGATGAGTGTTTTGTATTCCATCACTAAAGTTTCATTGAGTAAATATAATTTTAGTGAATTTTAATTACTGTCATCATGCCTATTGATTTAAATGACTCACCTCATGAGTTCAAATTCTCCGTCTGGAGGAATAAAGCTAATGGAATGTTCTGTTTCAAATTTACTGAGTTTCACGCACTGGTGGAACTGACAATCATCGATAACCACAACCGGTTTTCCAGATCTTGCTGGATCGGGATCGGAGGTCGTGCCCAAACTACCCTTGCCTTTGGCCTCCATAACAATCTTATCATTTATACCGAATTTGCATTCGGGCATTCCAGAGAGGTATGATTTCATGACTACTTTACCAGCTACATGAGCAGAAAGCACTTGACCTACAAAAGAGGTGTTCATTTTAAAAATATGATATTGTTGATAATCATTGAAATCTTATAGAAAGAAATATCTAACTTCCTCTTAAAACAGCTGCTATACTTATTATGTTTAATTTGCAAGATTTTAGAAGGAATATAATTTATTGACAATATGAAATGAGAATATGACCAAAACCTACTATATTTCAGGATGACAATTCATTTACCTTTAATATATAATAATGATAATAAAATTTATTTATTTTTCAAGATCACATAGAATGATATAAGAATGAATAAATGAATGAATGAAATCTTTATTGGTAGGATACATCCTAATATAAAATACAATAATCATTCCTTTAAGATTGATACTGAAAATAAATGAATGTAAAAATAAATGATTAAATATAAATATCTTCAAGATTAAATTCAATAGTGCAGTATGAAAAACATTGACTTAGCACATAAAATCATAAGAAATCATATACACGCACTTCTCAATTGAAAAAAATCTCCCAAGCTCTTTTGGTCATCAATGGATTTTATGGATCGTTGGAGATGATTGAAGAATCTTGTTCCATCATACTGCTGACTCTGCTCATATAGGGTAGTTGAATGTTTAGAGACACAAAATTGTTTGCCATGTCTTGTTGAATACTTACTCATGGAAATCTTGGTATTTAGAGAATTCAGTGTAATGATTTTTAGCATACATACTTTTGTAGATATATGTTGACAGAAATATTAAGACTTGATGGTTTCCAAAGTGTTCTCTACATGTTTGTTGAAAGTCCAAATGGAATATTAGTTTACATTAGTATTTTAGTAAACATGAAGAAGCTGTTTCAGATAAGGTATATTTTTGAGTTGTAATATTGCATAATATGCACAGTTTAGTTATTTACAGAGTTAATATCAGAGGCCCAGCTTAGCTCATTCTCTAGCATTACACCTAAAAATTTTGTTACAAAGAATAGGCAAATATAACGTCCCTGTCCACTTCAACAATGAATTGACTTGTCAGTTGATTTGAAAAGAAATAAATGAGTTAACAAATAGACTGAGGGCATGCAGGTGAGAAATTTCAAGTTATTTTCATCAAAAAAGTGTTATTTTGAAATGCATAATCTAATGAAGGTATTTCACTTTGGAAAAACAGTGGCGTGATATATTTTTCCTCATATCAGCCTACTTGCTTTCTAGAATGTTACCAGAATAGCTGAATGATTTCTAATAACATCAGGAGCATTTTGTTGTTGAGAATCAGTATAGTACAAGGACAGTATGAACAATACGGTGTTCTGAAACTAACAGACAAACAGATTTGTGTGTTGATGTGGCACTATGTAAATACAAAAACAGTGGACAGTGTGACAGATTACCTTCAGATGGAATCTTTTCACATGATTGTTGATAGGGGCTATTGTATCATCATTTTGAATTATCAATATTTTTTAAAAATGATAAAGGTTAGAATATTCGATTATTGTCTCTCCCTACCAAATAACTTTTTAGGGTTACATCTTTAAAAAAATTCAACTCTGCAAAATTATATTCTAGTCTTCATATTATTTTTTGTACCATCACGAAGTTCATAGACCATCCCAAAGCTTTTCTTAATGTTTTCTTAATGTTTTCTTTTGAGATTTTTCCAAAAAAGGGATATGATACAAAACATGAAAAACTTTTCAATTCAAGTAGATTAGATATAGGTAGAAAAATGCTTACCTTGAGGTGACATCAACAAGTTGACAAATTCCAGAACATCTAGAAACAGTTCATTTCGTCTGTATTTTATACCTTCTCTACGCCATCCAATTTGTCCTGTGACTTGAGAAGTTATTTGTGCTTGTTCCTCTTTAGTAGCAGACTTGATACCCTGTTGGGTGATGAATGTTTTCAACACACCAGTATCTGTATTCTGAGGATACCCAAAATCAAGTATTTCTAAAAGTAGGAGAAAAAATTTCATCAAATCCATTTGAACAAATTGAAATTATTCATTTGATGATCACTAATTTGAATTTGGTAGAAATCTACAAAGAAAAATAAATTTGACTGCACTGTGATCCAAATTTACTAATATTTATCAGTTGATTTCATTATATCATTGAATGATTCTAAAAATAGCAGATACCTCAATATGGATACAAAATATTCAGAAATTCATTATATTAAATGGACTTCATTGGATCACCCAATAGGCCATTGATTTATTCCAAATAAAATATTGAAAAGAAAAAGTTAATAAGAAATGTATTCCTAAAATTCCTGAATTGTTGAAGTTTTGAATGTGCTCTCAGATATTGTTAAGTTAGGTTAAGTATCTCTAGGTTGTGTTCTCTATGAGAAAAGTTCAATGTGTATGTGTTGATATATTGGTGCAATTACTATTGTTTCAGACAGTATGTCATTGGATGAATTATGCAGAGGATTTGTGGGTACCTATTATTTTTTGTTTATTTATTTATCTATATATTTATTCATTGAAATAATACATTCAACAGACTAGAAGTCCAATTACAGGAGTATATAACAAGAAAAGAATGTGTGCTACAGACTCAACTGAAACTGATTTGATAACTTTATTGATTTGAAAACTATATCCAACCCTTTATTTCAGTTGATATGAGCCTATACAATTATTGTTTTTATACAATGTTTGTTTGAAATGGGCTGAACTGATGAGGGCGGCAATTTAACGTTTTTGTAAAGATGTGATGTTGATTTTCCAGCTTTTTGTGGGATTTTCTCTCCTCGTTTCTAAAAGATATAGTAATTATATTTTAAATATATATTTGTAGTGAGGACAAATATATTGAAATATTTTTTTAATAACTACTTTATTTTTTAGAAACAAGGAGAGAAAATCCCACAAAAAGCTGGAAAATGAATGTACCACCTCCTCAAAAGACTTACAGACATTCTGTGATGTTGAATTCATTCAAGAGTAGACTATAATCATAGTTTCTCACTGGATACAAGCCACAAGATTTGAAAGTATATAGTCCTCATGACAGTTGTTTCTGCAGTTTGGAGTCTGATCTTGCAATATTGGATGACATTATTTTAGGATAGGGCAGCATATTGATTTATACATTGCAACTGTTTTCTTCATTTCTTGAAAATGAATGTCATAACCACCTCAGAAATCAATAATAAATGAAATATGTATTTAATATTGTTAGAGTTTCTTACATAATATTATTTATAACTTGACAATCTCTTCTCATATAAAGCTACAGAAAATCAATTTGATTGTATGTGTTCAAGTATGTATGTGTATGTGATGTATGTGGTAAGCATACACAAAACATTATTCTCCTTACCATCAAGTAGTTCATAGATCAGCACAAAATTGTTCTTGATGTTTTCCTCAGAGATTTTTCCAAAATAAGACTGCATCACCTCAATGATTTTGAGCAAGAACTCAAAAACCATAGCTGCATTTACATTTTGCTTAGTTACAGCTGCAATCCATATATTGGCTCTCTACAAAGATGAAATATGAAGTAAAAGCAAACAGGAAACATTTGCTGAGAATCAAAAATCTTACCTTGATATGGAAGAAGGAAGTGCGAGCTATGTTAGTGACAGGTGATCTAACTTGTTGCCGGGCATGTATAACATTGACCCGGAATGCATCTACAGCATTTCTACCAATATCATCTCTATAAACTCGGGAGATCAAGACTTCTCCCTTATGGTTATAGACAAACAATCCTCCAATCATTTTGTTTTGGTTGAGGTCAATCTATCACCCTGATCTGGTGAGCACAGAAATAGAAAACAGTCAACGTGAGTAATCGAATACATTTGGTATTGTATTTCAATATTGAGATTGAAGGGGTATCAAGACATGAAGTGGGCGGAATAAGAATCCATTTCACTGAAGAAATTCTAATATCTGGGGAAAATGTTAATTAAGTAACTCGTATGGAAATACGTTTCTGGATTTCATTGTAAGACCTGACCATTCCTTTAGAATCTCGAAACTCGAAAACTAGAACAGTGCAAAACCAGATCAGATCCGCCCTATCAAAAAAATGCTAATTGTCCTCAATGTGGTTATTTCTACGAATACATAGATCTTCACCCACCTATTTGAGATATTCTCTCGTACCATTTCACCACGTTTTACTGAGAGCACAAAATTGAATGAATTTTATTGAAAATTCATCAAAATTTAACATTGGTGGCGGACGGTGACAAGACAAACCGTCGGTATCTGGACTTGGCATATATGTCAAAACAATGACAACATTGACTATATGACATATGACAACCGATAGATCAAGGTCAGTTCTGTCAAATTTAAAGCTTGCAACTTGCAACTAGTTGGGACTTGAAAAGCTCATAGAAATTGTGATTAGGACAGAGAAGACTATCAATCAGATTTGAGAAAAAAGAAGGAGATTATAGGTTACTGGTGTGAAACAGCCAACAAAGATAAAATTAGCTAAAAATTATTAACAGCTGAAATTTTCAAGGTCGGCATAAGGTCCATGGGCGTCGGGACATCAATTTTCTTAAGAATAAGAAAAATAATTGAATAATTCAGATAGTTTTCATGATACATGAGGAAGGAAATGACGTATTCATAGTGAGAAACTATTTTATCATTTCATTTGATGTAATTCACAATATTACTTAGAAACCGATAATATAAAAATATCATAAAGTTTCATAATATATAAATATATTATGAAACACCCTGTATATATATATAGAGTATATGAGGATTTCCTATAATCATTATAATTAGTATTATTAGTACCAAAAGTGGAATGTTTCATTTGTCTTCATGAATGACCATAACAACTGACAATCTGACAGCGACAATGACAATAATAAAGTGTGAAGCAGATGGCAGCTAAAATTTTCAATTCCTAAAATTTTTCAAATTTAGCTGCTTTCTTTGTCAGCTGTTTCACACCAGTTTATAGGTTATAGTTGGCATAGTAGGTTAAAACAAGCTTCTTTGCGACCTCAAATTCCAGGAAGATTCTTGAAATCTCACTAGGATTCTGAAGATCTCAGATAAACAAGTGTATAAGTGAAGGGATAGTGTGATACGGTTTTGAATTTATCAAAGTTCAGGCAAATAATCCGGGCCTATGACCGTCCTCTAACCATTTATGTGAAGCAAAATGAATAAAATTCAGTCCAGAGAAATACTGAATTTGTATAAGGGTTTGATGAGATATGGTCAAGAATTGAAATTAACAGACAAGGAGTACTTTCAGAGAAGAATAAAAAAAGAATTCAAAGCCAATAAAACTTTGACCGATGAGGCAGATATCAAATACAATTTTGAGGTGAGTTAAAATCACCTTTTAGTACTATAGTATGTGATCACAGTATTTTATATTCACATTCATTTGAGTATACGGAGGTACTGTTTAGCTTGTGTTTGGAGAATGAATTTGATATGTTTTGTGTTCTTTAAGTTTGCTTCCTAAAATTCTTCCGACAAGTTCCTCCAAACTTCACTTCATTTTGGAACCCTAAGCATTGAATATACAAAATCATAGGACTTGAGTATATAGTATGACTTAATAAACTAATGATCTGCTTCATTTCACTTACAGAAAGGTACAACATTATTAACAAAACATTATATCCAATAATGCTGTCACAAAGGTATATGAGAATGGGTTTGACAAATCTTCTGAGATTTAAGCATTCCATTGACTATTCAAGAGTACCCCACTTGAAGGACGAGGATTTAGCAGAAATGCATGTTAGAGGATCTGGACCTGGAGGTCAAAAAATAAATAAAACATCTAGTTGTGTAGTACTGAAGCATATTCCAACAGGTACACAGTTGCAGATATGGTTACATCTTTAAAATTATAATTTATGTGCCTGACTGTTTCAGGAATTGTAGTGAAATGCCAGGAAACAAGGTTTTTGGAACAAAATCGAAAAATAGCCCATGAAATCCTTCTGACCAAAGTGGATAATTTCTACAACAGAGAAAACAGTGTTGAAGCCCAGATTAAGTCAGTTCAGGAGAAAAAAAGCTCTACAAACCAAAGAAAGAAAGAAAAGATTAAGTTGTTGAAAGAAAAATGGAAAGAAAGGGAAAATATTAGTTGACAGTGTTTGTAGGTATATCAAATTCAACCTCAAATCCATTCTGGAAATTATTGAATCAGTTCATAATTCTCTATTAATTCATGTTCATATTGGATTATGTAATTGATGAATATCAAAGTTTCAGCAAGCAATATATTTGATTCTGCATTTTGAATGTGTATATTCCTAAACCTCTTTAGGTCTTTTTAGTCAAATAAACTATAGTTTGTTTTGAGTCATAGTTTATTGCATCATTATTTGAAAATACATATTGGAGTTTCATATATTTCCAGTCTACATGTGCAATATTGGAACTTATTGATCACTCATGTTGTGCTTCAAAGAAGTTTCCATAAACTGGTGTTCCCAACTTGTATTTCTCAGCAAACTTCCTAATGGAAAACTTGAAACGTTCTGTCCTTGATCTGAAAAAGATACAGTAAATATATTGATAAATAGAGTCATGAATGTGGGGTGTATAGACATAGCATAGCAACTAAATGGACAAATGTATGGAAAACATATAGGGCATTATTATTTTCCCTCTAATGTTAACTAACTTAGAGCTTCCAAATCAGAACCATCAGTTTCAAATTCACATCAACATTGTATGTCTGAGTTATTATGAATAATAATTGTTTTAAACAAACTTCAGTTATCAGATATCTTGAAGACAAAAGAAAATGGAGAGAACTGTGTCAGCAATCATAGAAGAGACTTTTCACCATTTTTCATATTTTTCTATCCCTGAAGCTACAAGATATAGCAGTAGTTAGAAACAAGTAGATATAGCAAACTCTGAAAATCTTATAGTATTCACCAAAAATATCATTTTTACACTCAAAAATCAAAATATATAATAACTGGACATTCTGGTATAGGGAATGCTCAACAGAAATAAAAGTATTCTTTATGTTTTGTATTCGTGAAACAATCAACTTCATTTCTTTCATGTAGAGTCCAGATTATGTTTTCATAGATTCTGAAAGATTTTTTTATTCTGTATCCACCCATGTACTATACATACTGGTTTGAAGGTGTTTCAACCTAGTTTTAGGCATCATCAATTTGTTTCTAAACTCTCAAAAATTATGATCAATACCACTCGATTTGGACAAAAATGAGTTAGCATAAGATTTCTTGATCTACCAGTGTTAAATATTGGATAGTGAAGAAACCTATTTTACAGTCTCTTAGTCAGCGCGATCACGAGATTTGACACCGCTAGTTGTGTTCTTTGTAGATACATCAAAAACTTTGTCCACGCAAATAATTTCCATAATGGATAAGGATGATGAGCAATTGTTACAAAAGCAATCAATAGTAATACCCCAGAAATACTTGGAGTTGTGTTAGAGGTAACTGTGAGAAGGGAATATCTTTGTTTTGAAAATAATGATTTTCAATTCAAACATTTATTACAGATGTTGCTTTCAATAGAATTTTTTTTTGTCGTAGTTGAGTTATCTAAGTAATTTACTCAAATATTCATATTTATGAAATTATTTGAAGTGTGTCGATTAATTCAAAACTAAGTAGATTGATTTGTTCCTCGTTGATATAGCTAGAACTTGGTATTCATTTCTTAAAAATGAAAATGATATATTTGAAATCAATCAATGAAGAAACACCCGGTAACCAAAAGTTTCTTCTGTCTGACAACTTGTCACTGTTTAGTGTCGAAGACTACCAGTGCAAATATTAGAGAGGAACATTATTTTGTGCTGAAAACGGGAGCAGATTCGTTCGCGAAACATCCACTATACTAAGATAAGTAGAAATTTTGATATTCATTGAATATATTTGTCTTCTGATGTTTTCAAAAGGTGTCACTGACAAATAGAGATTTTTGTCTTTTATGTATCTGGAGGTTGTCTTGAGGCTGGTCATACTACAAATATATTGAGATAATCGTTCTAATTTTTATTTTTCAGGAACGAGGAGAGAAAAAAATCCCAAGAAATCTAGAAAAATGAAAATTTATCTCATCATTTCCACAGATATAAGGAAATTCGATGGATAACCACGTATGTTACACTCACGTTTTTTGAATGACTTGTTCGTCAGCTTGAATTTTCCCTCCCTGCTTGTAAATGAGGAAAACGTATCTGTGCAGTCCTGTGTCAGCAGGAGGGCTTGGTTCTCGGTACTCTGCTATGGTCATTCCCTTCTGGACGTCGTTACCAGGAACATTGACAACAAGCCAGTGGACCACCTCACGATAAGTTGGTTTTTCGCGACTCGGAGCATCGGGGTCTGTGAGGAATATCGATCGGATGAATATCATCAGCAGATTAAAGAAATTGCATAACATTCCGTAATAATTAGAAACAATTGAAAAAAATTTTTTCAAGAGCAAAAAATAGTTATAAATTTTTAGGAGTCTTCATTGACTCTAACTTGAGATGGGATGATCATATTGAAAACATAACCAAAACTATAAGACTGCTACTGTATCACTTCAAATACTTGAAAAATATTTTGGATCTCCCTCTCGTAAAAAACTGTATTACTCACTAGTTGAATCTAGATTATGTTATGGTATAGTAGCTGAATCTGGTATACTTGATCTCAGACATTTTTTCATGCACCAAATCATATTATTCACTTACAAGAATGGAAACATTCTTGAAAAAATTTACCACGAACTTGACACTAGACTAAAAAAAAAAATATTCTGTAAAAACTGCCAGTCTCCGTAAGAACATCAGCCTACGTAGTTACACTCACATATCACGCAAGTTATAGCTTAATTCTTTCCATCAGAGATTTAAATTAATTAATTTAAGTTCACGTGGATCACATGTCACAAATAAATATATGGATGTTGTCCATGCACAGCCTACCTATGGTTCGTGTGGACAAAAAACATTCTGTTCATTGTATCGTAAAATCAATATGTTATATCGAATGAAATTATGTTGTGGAAATGAACTATTATTGAACAAAAAAATACATAATTCAGCCAGTTAACCACACTTGTCTCGGCTCTATTGCAAGAACGATGTAGGGAACACTGGTGTAGCTACTCTGTCTATTTGCCTATCTAATTTCTTCAACCAAAATTCTAACATACAACTAACTTGATAAACAGCATTTTATTCGTTATAGCGGCAAATCACTCGTATGTTAGTTGTTAGATGGCGGCAAAAAAATCACAACAAACTCAGTATTATCGACCATTGCTCAATCAGTGTTATAAAAACGTTGATTCAGAAGTAGTAACTTAGGTAACTCCTCAATTAATACTGTCTGTAAGTTCTTCGAGGAGGTGGTACATTCATTTTTCAGTTTTTGATGGGATTTTCTCTCCTCGTTTCTAAAAAATAGAGTAGAAGTTATTAAAAATTATTACAATATATTTGTAGTAAGGACCGATTCTGTGATCCGCCCTAAAATGTCACTGCGCTTGAAATTAAACCTTTAGATGCCTAAAAGAGAAATTCTCTATTGGTCAGTGACACCTTGTTTTTGAAAAAATTTGGAAATACAAATATATTTAATAATAATAAAACCTCTACTTATCTTGGTGGACGTTTCGGGAACGAATCTGCTCCCGTTCTCAACACAATTGAAATATTTTTCTCCGTAAACTTTTTTCGATGTTTCCGATGTGTCAAAATCGGAAACATCGAAAAAAGTTTACGGAGAAAAATATTTCAATTGTGTTGAGAACGGGAGCAGATCCGTTCCCGAAAGTCCACCAAGATAAGTAGAGGTTTTATTATCATTAAATATATTTGTATTTCCAAATTTTTTCAAAAACAAGGTGTCACTGACCAATAGAGAATTTCTCTTTTAGGTATCTAAAGGTTTAATTTCAAGCGCAGTGACATTTTGGGACAGATCCTAAATCTGTCCTTACTACAAATATATTGTAATAATTTTTAATAACTTCTACTCTATTTTTTAGAAACGAGGAGAGAAAATCCCATCAAAAACTGAAAAATGAATCCTCAATTAATGATCAAACTACAAAATTACAATCTCAAAACGTCAACTATTTGTACAGAAATCTGTAAAAATGTCACCATCGTCTGGAGAGTTTCATAACTATTAGGCCATTATAGCGGAAAATGGCGTTAGCGTTTTTGACGAAACAAAACACTATCAGTGACTGCACCAGTCTTCTGAACATTGTTGTCTTAGCAGTAACTTATCACTATAAATACTGCCAAATTTCAACAACAACCACAAAAGGATGTTTGAAATATCAATGAAAAAAATTATTTTAAAAATGGAAACTTTGACACACTGTATCTTAAAAACCAGATATTTTAGATTGAACCTTTCTAGTTGACGATGTTCCAGAAATACGTCCTTGAATTCATTACATACCTTTAAGTAACACCCGGTATAAACATACACCAAATGAGGACTCAAGAGGCTCACTATGAAATGTGTATTATTCATGCGAAAAAATCAAATTACTTGATAGAATAGGTTTGAAACTTAATAACAAGCAGATATAATCTCTTCTGACATTGACAACTTTTTGATTATGTTGCATAATGTCATAGCTAACTTGATGATAAGGTCGACACAAAATGATGCTCAATTATCAGCTTGTGTTACATCGTTGAATTCAGAAAGAAATCATTTTGTTTTTTTTTTCTGAAATCGGAATGGCGAGGTTACAGCTCCCGGTTTTTTTATTAGACAACCTGTATAATCAATATGAACATAATAATGAATTGATGCTTAAAATATTCCAACTCTTATACAATGAATTTGAATAGAAATTTCAGTATTGTTTGGAATTACTATGATTTCCAATGGTAATTATACAAGGTGTCCGAAAATAGTGTGCAATATTCTACCAGCGGTTTCTGGGACCAGAAATGGGAAGAAAACTTAACATATATAGGTCGGCGAATGTAGCATCTTATAGGGTTGCTCCTGAAGATGTTTCTATTTGAGATACAATAATGCGATTTTGTGTACTCACCTAGCGTTTTATGCTGGATTTGAAAAAATAATATCATTTTTTGTGCTATTTTTGCAATTTGGCTGAATATGAAAATTCATTGTTTTATATGAAAACTCTGGGGGTACTCTTGTTGAAGATGGACAAAATGTATAATTTTTGAGTTAAATCAATCTGAAAATTTTGTTACGGTATGAGTTAGGTGTATTGGGAATTTTAACCAATTTCTGTTTGAACGAATATCGAAATGAAACTTTGTGAAAAGTCAAATTTACCTAATTCTAGCCGTTCGGAAAAATTGAAAAAACATCTGCAGGAAGGAATAGGAAGGATACGAAGCTGTAGATCTCTTAGGGGCCATTTGCCGACCTACGTTTATATGAAATTGTCTTTCTATTTTTTGTCCTTCAAGCCGCCGGCGAAATATTGCACACTATTTTCCGGACACCCTGAGGTACGATGTTCCTGATACTTCATTGAACAGCACATGGATCGGATCATGGTTACAAAAAAGGACTCACCAACCATCGCAATTGTATATAGAGCATTTTGGTCAGTTTTCCAATTCACAGTCGGATCATCTTTCACTTCTGTTGGCGTTAGTTCATTTCCCATATCGACTTTCACACCACTGGGATATGAAACCTAGAAAGCATGCCTAGAAATAGAGCCTAGAAATTTCTTGCCAACCCACACTGTTAAATTTTGATAAAATACTTAGAAAATACTTGAAAACATATGGAGTGATTGCTTGTTTTGAAAAAATAAATTATTGACGAATTTGATCACAGCAGTCTACAGAAGTAATATTTGACATACGAAGACTGTAGGTCTGTTGATCTCTCCTCGTTTCTAAAAATAAAATTTCAAATTGTAAATGATTAGGTAAATATATTTGCCTCTCAATTTTTTTAGAGAATTTCTCTTTCAGGAACCTGAAAGTTGAATTTCAAGCGCAGTGACATTTCGGGGCAGAGCATAAATCTGTCCTCACTGCAAATATATTTTTATATTTTATACTTCTAGAAACGACGAGGAAAGATAATCCCAAAAATCTTTAAAAATTAAAGCAAATTTATATTCCATTGTCAGTTATAATTGCACGTGAGGTTTGTATTTTATCGGGTGAATTTGGGTTGTTTAATAGTTAACAGTTTTTCTCGTTTAATTGCTAAAGCAAACAGTTCAGAATTCGAACACAAATTTACCTGATTTTAATTGATTTGTCGCCGTAAGAGTTGCAGCTAACTTTACCGCTATCAAACTAAAAATTGCACTGTGGTATATGCGATTTTTTATATATACTGGGTGGCCCAATGAAAACGGAACAAGGCCGATTTGACATAGTTATCGTTCTCAGAAGAAAAAAAACGCTGGAACCGGTCGATTTTTATTTCAAAGGGGAAAATATTTTGCGCATGTTTTCAACTTTTTCACTTCAAACCCCTCGGAGGGGTGAGTTCCAACACTTGAGTCCCAAATGGGATAAGGGGTCAAATGATACATCATTTTGAAGGTAATCGAAATCTCTTACCAACGCTTCCTTGTATCTGGAATTCAATGCAGTAGTTCTCGAGGAAACCCATTTATGAAAATAATCGGCTAGTGATGGAAAGTAACACTTTTTCCCTTTAATCACTATTTTTCATTTTGTAGTTAGAAAGATGTTCATCAGTGCCTTATGTGATATTTTTTCAAATCCTGTCCTATCCAACATTACATGATAATCATTTATTTCAATGTCAGTTCCTCGATCTCTCAGTAAAATGCATACCTTGTTTCGTTTTCATTGGGCCACCATGTATATATACAGGGTGAGTCAAAAATGTGTACCGAGCTTTCTGGGGGTGATAGACCATTGAAAAATAAGTGTATGGCCCAAAATGCATATTAAGGGAGATATATCCTTCCAAAGTTGATGAAATTGAAATAATTTCTCCGCATAACTTCTGAACGATGAGAGCCACCCGATTGAAATTTTGTGCATGAATGTATGTTGTCAAAATACATTTTTTCGTCACACTTCCATATTTCTGATATTGTTATAAAGGGTGTTTTCAGAGGGTGAGTCATGATTTTTTGTAGAAAACTTTTTTCCCTGTATTATTTTCGGTGAAAAAACAGGAGCATTCGATGGAGCGAAAAAAATTACATGAAAAAGGTACTCTTATTCAAATACAAAAAGTTGAGCCGTTCGTGAGATATTTGAGTTTTTGTAGTTACATGATATCAGCAGATTGATTTTATTCATCGCGAGATTCATCGCTATAACGATATTTCAACAGGCCATGATGAATAATTTTGTTCTCAATTTTGACGTTCATGTCATCAACATTCGAGTCAACATTGTTGTAGTCGATTTGTTCGTGTGGTTTTTCTGTGTCATTTATCACTGCGATTATCAACTGAGATTTCAAGAAATATGGCAGGTTATTCGTTCTCTGAACAAACTGATATGCTTCTAATGCTTGGCGAGTGCTTCGGAAATGCAAATGCTGCTGAAATATCGTTATGCGGAGAAATTATTTTAACTTTATCAACTTTGGAAGGATATATCTCCCTTAATATGCATTTTGGGCCATGAGTTTAACCATCAAACTACACTTATTTTTCAATGTTCTATCACCCCCAAAAAGCTCGGTACACATTTTTGACTCACCCTGTATATGTTGAATTGTATTTCATAAATGACAATGACACAAGAAAAATACATCAATGATTGATGGGATGCTGACGTCTTATATCAGTTAGAAAAAAATATGAAAATGGAATAAAAATATCCAGAGCGGGACATTTGTGAAACGTAGCAGACTGCCTCTTCCACTTCCATTTCAATGCAACATTGGTAACAGTATGGACTCATTGTTTCGTATTCGAAAAACGTACCTTCACCACATCTTGGGGAATAGAATCGATAACATCTGGAACTATTCCAGCTGCCTTCATCGCCTTACCTAAAACAGAAAAAAATAAATGAAAATATGGCATTTGCGGTAATTATTTTTTCTAAACCCACTGGAATTGTCGCATGTTCCTGAAGGAACTATGCCCAACAGGGCTAGAGCAAATAAGGAGTATATCCTCGAGAACATAGTAACTCTGATTGAAGTATCCGTCGCTATGCGCGTCAATATTAGCTTATCTATTGGAGGTTTTGATTTCATCAAAACCGGTTATAACGGTTGTATTAGTGGAATAAACAAATCATCGATCGACCTCGATAATATTTCTGAGTATTATGCGTTGATGATTGAAATGAAGTACAATGATACTGTGCCCCAAGTAATCGTTTACATTCACTAAATCGTTTTATTGAGACGACGAAAAACTGTTTTTTTGTTGGCATTCTAATACTCGTTTCTAACCACCCTTTGAATAGTATCCACTCCTATTTTCATCAAATTGAACCCAACCACGTACGTGTATTTGGAATTATGTTTTTCTTGATTACTTAAATGCTAGGGATTTCATTCAGACTTTTCTTACATTCTTCGAAAACCTGTAATATCTGCGTGTATTCGACAGCGCTGAAAGTGAATGTCATCTTTGTGTAACAGATGTAATTTACGGTGAATCAGAACCTATGTTCAAACAGTTTTAATTTTATGATAACTTCTATACACTACCGTTTTCACAGGACTGAAAGATATTCAGAAGATAATAAAACTCATCACTTTTTTGACGTCGTTATTGTTTTTTTTCTTCAACTACAACTAGGCACTTTTTTCTATTCGATAATGTTTTTGAACACAGTGGCAGTAGCAATCTGAAATTTATGAAGTAGTAATTTGTAAAGTATCATAATTTCATTTTCCAGCTTTTCGTGGGATTTTTCTCTCCTCGTTTCTAAAAAATAGAGTAGTAGTTATTAAAAATTATTTCATATTTCAGATTTTGTGATCTGCCCCAAAATGTCACTGCGCTCGAAATTAAACCTTTACGCCAGAAATTGTCGTCCGGCAACGCACAATCAGACACAATCTGCTTAGCCTCAACGTCAAGAAGGCTATGGGGCCTGACGGAATACCGCCTATTGTTCTCAAGAAATGTGCCCCGGAACTAACACCAGTTCTTTGCAGGTTGTTCACCCTTTCGTACAAACTCGGCGTATTTCCTTCTAACTGGAAGAGAGCTAGGGTCCAACCGATTCCAAAGAAGGGCAAGAAAACCCTCCCTAACAACTATAGACCGATTGCACTACTATCTGTGATCTCTAAAGTAATGGAAAAAGCAATCAACATCGAGCTCATCCGATATCTAGAGAGCTCAAGAATCGTGAACGACCGGCAATATGGCTTTCGTCACCAGAGGTCAACTGGAGATCTGCTTGCCTATGTGACACATAAGTGGCAGGTGTCAATAGAGAAACATGGGGAGTCTCTGGCTGTAGCCTTGGATATCTCCAAAGCATTTGACCGAGTTTGGCACCAAGGCCTCCTAGCGAAACTGCCGTCATATGGTTTGCCGCCCCAACTGTGTCTTTTACTATCGAGTTTTCTTGCAGATAGATCACTCTACGTGGTGGTAGACGGGGTCTCGTCTGATACAATGACGATCAATGCTGGTGTTCCACAAGGCTCTGTCTTGGCACCAATTTTGTTCTTGCTCCACATCAATGATTTGTTGAATGTGACCTCCAGCCCAGTTCATAGCTTTGCGGATGATAGTACACTTCATTCCGCCTTTTCCTCTAGAGCCCCTATATCATCCAATGAGGCCAGAGGTGCAAGGCGAAGACAGGTTGATGCTTTAAATGAGGATCTGACAAGAATTCTGAAATGGGGATCTGAGAATCTAGTACAGTTCAATGCAACTAAAACTCAAGCTTGTATGTTCACCAAGGCTGATCACACAATGCCCAATTTGATGATGTCGGGTACCTCTAATGTTCCTATGAGGTCGTCAATATCCATGCTGGGTGTCACCACCAACAGTGCTCTCTCATGGAACGATCATGTGAGGTCCATTGCTAAAACTGCTTCACAAAAACTCGGTTTTCTTTTCCGTGCGAAGAGATACTTCACATCCCAGCAACTGCTTATGATCTACAAAGCACAAATTCGACCTGTCCTGGAGTACTGTTCACATGTTTGGAGCTCAGCCCCCAAACATACGCTTAAGCTCTTAGATTCATTTCAGAAGAGAGCTATTCGCCTAGTCGATGACACAACACTCACCAAATCATTGACCTCTCTAGATCATCGTAGAAAGGTCGGCGATCTTTGCCTTTTTCATAGGTACTTTCATGGTCGGTGCTCAACGGAAATATCATCTATTATGCCACCACGCGCGATTCCTAGTTGAGAAACCAGACGAGCTCAGGCTGGTCACCCCTACACTGTCAGGCTCGAGACCTGTCGAACATCGCTATACCAAGCATCATTCATCAATAGAACGGCAAAGTTGTGGAATTCTTTGCCTAGTGAAGTCTTTCCTGATGCTTACAACCTCCAAACATTCAAGAAAAATTCTAACACCTTCCTTCTTTCCCAAAATTCCACCGCTGGCTAACACGATGTTTCTCGAACATCATAGGTTTCCCTTTCGTGTTGTCCACAGATAAAAAAAAAAGAGAAATTCTCTATTGGTCAGTGACACCTTGTTTTTGAAAAATTTGGAAATACAAATATATTTAATAAATTAAATTTAATTTTTCAAAAACAAGGTGTCACTGACCAATAGAGAATTTCTCTTTTAGGTATCTAAAGGTTTAATTTCAAGCGCAGTGACATTTTGGGGCAGATCACGAAATCTGTCCTTACTACAAATATATTGAAATAATAATAATAATATAATAAATAATATAATGAATAAAAATAATAATAATAAGAAATGAGGAGAGAAAATCCCACGAAAAGTTGAAAAATGAATGTACCACCTCCTCGAAGAACTTACAGACAGTATTTATCGTAATTTCTATTTTTCTAATATCAGTACATAAAAAAATGTTTGATTAATTTGTCTTTATACTTTCTGTAGATTAATCGAGGAGGTGGTATATTCATTTTCAAAGATTTTGTGATTTTCTCGCCTTTCTAAAAATGAAAATAGAAATTATAATAATTATTTCGATATAATTGTAGTAAAGACAGATTCATAATCTCCCCCAAAATTTCATTGCCTTTGGAATTTTATCTTCAGATACCTATAAATCAAATTCTCTACTTGTCACTGACACCTTGTTTAAAAAAAATCTGAAGACAAATATATTGAACAAATATCAAAATTTCTACCAATCTTAGAAGTGGACGTTGTCCTTGCCACAAATATAATTATTATAACTTTTTTTTTTATTTTTAGAAACGAGGAGAGAAAATCTAATTATTTAATCTAATCTGAAAAAAAATATTTCTCTTGGAGTTTCTATGTATAAATATTTGAACAATTTATCAAGAATCTCTTAGACGGGTGGAATTTTGTCGAACTGGAGATTTGAATACATTTTGGGTAACAGTAAGAGTAAAAAATAGAGGTGAATGTCAGATTATAACTTGGATGGAATTTTCAATGGTACAACACGTTATTTTTTTCCTTACTTGCAAAAACGAGGTGCTGGTATGGATTACTTGATTTATATTTGAAAATACAATAATTTGAAAATATCAAATATATACAATATTTAAAAATTATATTTGAAAATTATTTGTGCCCATTACTTCAAATTCAAGAAACTTCGATTATTTATAATATGTTTTTTGTTGATACAGACAAATGTTTCATTTGCGTAATAAATGCAAACCAGTGATCCAAAACACAGACATAATTAATACACATCAAAATCAAAATAATTGTTCAACTTCAGTTAAAGTATCCCGAATGATAGTGATTTTATCGCTATCGAGAACGGGTACTATATTTATACGTAGAAAGTATTGGAGAATCGAAAAATGTCTTAAAACAGCAACTTCGACAGCAGCGTAGAATTTGGGAAGGATCAACCAGTCACTTATCCCTGTCGTACGCCTCTGGTAGCAGTCAGAAACGTTTATTTTATATAATTTAGTCAAATATGTTTTGAAATAGTTTCAAAGTACTAGGCACATCTATTGAATTTTCAATTAAACAGGAGACACATTTTATTCAGATGATTTGTGTTGAATCTTCATAATTTGAGTTCAGGATTCTGTAGTTGTATATGAGGTTTCATGAATGGAATATCTCAGCCATGATAGTCAAACTCGAGGAAAGTTCTAGTGAAAACGTTTCTTGACTGGAAATGCAAACCATAACTTAATTCTCATTTCAGACAATTGGTAGGATTTTCTCGTATATTTTTGTACTCCACCCATAGAGCTCAGTTTGGGTACCAATGAAAAAATGGTGGTATATGAAATTTCAATATTTTTTCTGAATCATCGGCATTCCTTCAAAGTATATCAGCGAATTTCAAATCTTGGCATGCTGTTAATGTTCTCCAATGAAACACTGTGATATCAATTGAAATATAATATATATTTTCTTCTTTGGTTTCAGAAAATAAGATTTCCTTTCATGATTGAAATGATTCGGGGGAGTTACCCATAAATTCTGATGATTAAAAAAAAAATGTAAATATTTAATTCTTATTAATTTTTGATAACTTCTGTAAGTGGGGCAAACAAACCTTGTGAAGTACTGTAAAACTAATCAAAAGTCCACACATTTCATAGAAGATATTCACCTAGGGGTGTATCGTCCTCAGCTGAACATTTCAGGCCATTATTCAATAACATGAGAACCAACAAAGTGGTCACCAGATTGGTCACCGTTAAATTCATTTGGATGAAGTGGGTTGAGAAACTGATGTGATTTAACGAACACTAGCGAATTGAATATGAGTACTCACTTCAGAGTGCTTATAGCTTCAATCATTAGTACTCAGAAATTTTCCGCTATCTGAAATGAAATGCAGGTTACAATCCTCGGATACTTCTAGCCTTCTAAATCCAATTAGAATCGTTAACCTTCAGGTACAGGTATTGACATTACCAATCAACATACTGGAATGCTATAATTAAAAGTTTCGTAATTATGAAAAAATTAAAAGAGTAATTCACAAAATAAACATAAAATATTACTTTTTGAAGGATGTATTTTTGACAGAGTCAATTTATTAATTGATCATTCATGAAACATCGTTGAACAATTTATTGAAATAATAATCGATAGTAAAGTTTGAACAATTACTTCCAACGAAGATGTTCTATTTTGCTGCTGATCAGAAACGTTAGATATTTCTTGAAGAGTTTATTCCACAATTTAGTAAGAAGATGGACAAATTAATAATTTGTTACAAATCCCAATTTTGTTAATCAAACTATCTGCTGCGGAGGCAGATTTCCATTTACAGTTGTACAAAAAATGTTTCTTGTATTTCGTGTATAAAATTAGTGGTTTCATGGCACATTCCAAAGAATTTTATATAAATATAGAAAAAATTAACAGTCCCACTGAACACTAATTTAACGCTCTCAGTACAAAAATAGCTATTATATCTAATTACTGTTTCATTATTGATCAGTGAAAGATCTGTACTCGAACTCTTCCTTTTCGTGATTATAATCTTCGTTACTCATACACTTTTATTTCTGACCGGGTTAATGCTATCGATGAAGGGGGCCATAACTCCCTTGGGACATTATTGATTCTATAATTCCCTCTAGAGGGTCATAGTGATTCTCTTGCTTTTTCCGATTATATCAAAGTATCATTGTATTTGAGGTGGAAAACACGTTTTTAACGCGAATACAGCTTGATAACAAAGTTCTGTTTATAAAAAAGCAACATAGAAATAAAATTTTCTATGTACGACCGGAATAAATCGGTTATCACGACATAATTCTCGTGAAACATAAATAACTATTTTAATTAATAGTATATTACATAACAAGGTGTTGTAAATTGCAAATCATGCACGAAGTGTAGAGAGTAGCAGCAAGTGTGTAACTCCACGAGTGCGTAATTAAATTAGGTACAACTCGAATTGTGTACTATACTTTTTCTACAACCACAAATACAGTGAGGCAAAAAGTGTGCACCATGAAAATAACATTTTTATCATCCACCCATACAACACCGTTCATCCTATGGACATCCAAATCATGTCCAATTAATGTCGGTATATCTATGGACTACTTTTGGATATCCATGGGATGGTATCAATCATGAATATTTTTTCTCATTACTTGTATATAGTTGATTATCATTATAATTATTATATCAAACATAACTACGTCGATATAGCCAAAGACCGAGATTTGCATTGGTGCAACATTATTTTTGGATTTCACACGTTGGTTGGCTGAGTATACTGGTGTATACCGGTGGTGTATTTTTTTTTTTGTTTAATATTTTCTGAGAACTATGATCAGACCCCGACTACTATGATTAGGATACAAATCAACAATAAGTGAGATAGCCCAAGTGGTGAAGATAGGTAAATGAGCCAGACTAATAATCGAAAAGTCCAAGGTTCAATTTTTCCGTGTGATACCATTTTTTTTTTCTGACGTCCATGGAAAAGATCGAATGGACGTCCAAGTTGATGGTGGCCTGAGGACATCCACTAGACGTCCATGGGATGTGTGTCAGAATGACATCTGAAGTGAATTATAATGATCACTGCAAACCCTTGCTTGTTCACTATGAAATAATGCCCTTACCGTGTTTGTTCATATACTATTCCATGGTTGACAATCACAAATACAAAATAGTAATTTACGTAACAAGTCCGGAAAATAGAAACTATTTTCGGGCGTGTTGCTACAATATTTTTTCGGCAACCGTGTAGAATCAATGAGACGACAGACACATTTCTTTGTTTGTTCATTATACATTTATTTAATTCTTATTTGAATTAAACAGAACAAAACAGAAAATATTGTATATGTGAAACTTTCCAATTCTTATTTATATTAATATTTATATAAAAATTTGAGCAATCCCTAATATTGAAGGGATCCAATTTGTTCGAAATGCTTGGTGTATTTTGATTCCTTTTGTTGAAGCCAGAACAAGAAGGCAAAGTTTCCGTTTCACATTGATTTTTTTTGTTTGTAAGTGAATTTCCTATATATCCTTCAGCCACAATTCCCGGACTAGGCCGGGAATTAGCTCTAATTGCCAGTTCAAACTGGCAATTATGAAAAAAAACATATCATCTTATTCGTTCAGCGCTGAACGGACATTATGATTTTTTTTTATAATTGCCAGTTTGAACTGGCAATTATGGCTAATTCCTAGTTTAAACCGATAATTAAGGCTAATTGTCAGTTTGAACTGGCAATTAGGGCTTATTGCCAGTTTGAACTGGCATTTATGCCAGTTTAAACTGACACTTACGGCTAATTGCCAGTTCAAACTGGCAATTAGGGATAAAATGTCAGTTCAAACTGGCAATTAGGGCTAGTTGCCAGTTTGAACTGGCACTTACGGCTAATTGCCAGTTCAAACTGGCAATTAGGGATAAAATGTCAGTTCAAACTGGCAATTAGGGCTAGTTGCCAGTTTGAACTGGCATTTATGGCTAATTGCCAGTTCAAACTGGCAATTATAATAAAAAAAAGTCATCATGTCCGTTCAGCCCTTTCGTAACAAACCGTGACATCCCGGTAACATTTCCCTCTTTTGTTTCTTCATCCATCGAGGGAAAAGTCGAATCGTTCTCGAACGATCTTGATCGACGAAATCCGAGCCAGCCGACAGGTGGTTTCAATAACCCCCAACATGTCCTGAAATTTTCAGTTTTCAGGCAGTCTCCGGCTTGTGCGTATTCGGGTCGAGCGCCTATCGATTTTTCGCGAGGCGGTCGGGACTTCAAAGGCGGACGTTTGATGGCGGTCGAGCGAGCGAGGGTCGCAGTTCAGTGTACCGTGGAGAAATGCTCTCTATCAATAGCGCCTTTTTTCCCTGGCCTTTATTCAGTTCAACGGATGGAGGCTGTATCCCGCGAGGGGTGTTGAAGGGGTGGAATTTACCCGTTGGTTCATGGGTGACGGAATTGGCGCCTGAATATTACGAGATTTTTTAGTCCCTCATTTCGAAACATGCGGAGATATTTGCTGCTATGGTGAACAGAAAATAATTGCTGTTTACTTATGTACCAAGCAGTAAATTAATAACTATCACAATTTATCACAATTTATACATGTTGTGTAGTTTGTCTGCTCAAGCTTCAGTTTTTCTTGACAAAGTTCCTTATCATGATATTTTCTCAATCTAGAGTAAAGTAATAATATTTATTGTATGATAGAAACTCCTAAAAACACGAATAATGACAATGAGTATTCAATCATGTAATTCATCATTATTCAGTGTCATTGGAATGGTGTGACAAATTCTGAAGGTGAAATGGGAAAAAAATCTCTTGTACACTGGTCGGCAAATGCGAAATAAGAGAGCAAGAGGCATCAAAAGACTAAAGTCTATAAAATTAAGACTGTGAAATTTTTCTTCCAGATATCTATAATTCAATTCAATTAGTTCAAAATTACGAAAGATTTCAATCTATCCACATTGAAAGGTCAATTGTTCAATGTCAGAAATGGTCCAATTCTTACTGGTTTTGAGATTCTCACTGATTTTCTCCTCGTTTCTAGAAATAAAAATAGAAATTACAATAATAATTCCAAAATATATTTGTAGTATGGACAGATTTGTGCCCTAAAATGTCACTGCGCTTGGAATTCAACCTTCAGATACCTAAAAGAGAAATTCTCGATTTGTGGACACAGTCCATAGTATTCTTAACACAGTGGAAAATAATTTTCTTCTAAATGTTTCGTCAGTTTCGTCTTTTTTTGATGAATTTTGTTTTTCGGCTGACCTAGACACATCTCCCTGAAACTTCGGATCTGAGTATTCAATGTATTCGTTCATTGAATGACCACTCCAATGGTCATATGAACTCCTTATTATATGTTCCAATACAGGGTGAATCAAAAGAGCAAAATTTTTCATCCAATGTCATCGAATTTTTTTATTAGGGTAATTGAGCTATGTCTTAATCGAATTAGGTATCCATCTTTTTGTACAAAAAATGCCTGATAGTCAGTTTTGGGATTTCGACCCCTTTAGCAAACAACGAAAGTATGAGTATCTCAAATCTGTTCACATTTTCGAAAAGAGATCGTCCAGTACTGTATTATATAGAATTTTCGTATTCAAAAATCAAATCAAGAGGTTGTTGCGGTATGAAATAGATCACACTGTATGTATAATAAACATGATTTTTTTCTATGTTATAACCATATTTGTTATAACCCACCTACGCCACTGCTTTCATTTTAATAGCTTATTTCGAATTATAACGCCAAGAGTAAATTGAGGAATATTCTGTCAACCGAAAACTCCATTCCAATTTTCATTTCATATTTTAATGAATACAATTTCAAACTAATGAAAATATGGAAAAGGTAATTTCTCAGAATATTTATCCATAAACGTTTCTATATTGAAATACCGCGCGGCCATCAAAGTGGATAAGTATCTATGTGTATATAAGTATATAAGTACATGGTATATAAGAATATATATGGTATAGATAATATATTATATTTGCCTTGAAAGAGATGAAACTTGTATTTTTATTTTGACTTGAGGAATATATGTGTACTAATTAAGTTCGAGAGGGGGGTTATCACCCTCTTTCGAACAATAAAAAAATCTACAGGGTTCCTCACGGTAGACGTTTGTTAGAAGAGGTTTCGTGGTTTGAAACCACTCAGAATTCTGATTATTTGGAGTTCCAGGTTGTTGAGCATTTTCTTTTATTTTAAACTATTTTCAAGGTCATAGCACATCCGGTTGTACCGGAAGTCCATTTTTGAATTCTTGAGAAAATTTCATGATGATCAGTTCCATCAGGTTTCCTTATACCTATTCTCAACCGTTTCTTAGATATCTTGATTCTTTTGTGCAGTGTTGAAAGTATTCCTACATCTTATTTCAAAATTTTCAAAAGAATCATCAAGTTAGGTATCTAAGAAACAGTTGAAAATAGGTACAAGAAATCCTGATGGAACTGAGAATAATATTTTTTCAGGAATCCACAAATCGGATACTCTTGGTGTTCCATTCAAAATAAAAAAGTTCATGGAGACATCCGGTATAACCGGAAGTGGTATGACCTTGTTATGAATGAGCGGGTACCGTGAGGAACCCTGTAAATGTTTCAAACGTAATAAACTATGTACAAATCTAGTACACGAGCTCCCATCTTTGTACACAGACGTGTAGTTTGTCGAGAATCAAACAGAACTGAAATTCCTGAAAATGTGCGATTCTGAAAAAGAGGACCCTTGGAACTATTCAGCTGCCAAAAACGGTTACCTCAATTCGAAAAGTGAAGTGCCTGAAAGTTCCCGAAAAGCTGTTGTGGAAATTACTAGGACAGGAACCAAAACTGTTGTAGTGCACGACAGGAAATATGAAAAGGAAAAGTTCTTACTCGCCGTGATATTAGCTCTAGTCATATTTTGCGGTATCCTGTTGACGATGGTATTCAACAAGAAAACCCAGTCATGTATAGGTGAGTATCGAGCTGAACTAAATTTCAGTGGTCTGCAACTTTTCGTCAAGTTGCCAGTCTTGCTTCCACTTCAGTAGTAGTTGTAGAGAAGGTATAGTCATCTACTTGCGTATAATGATTATCTCTCTCTTTATCTCTCTATATTTTGAAGTTATTTCAATCAATTGTTACTGTATTTTCAAGGAAATATTGGATTATAAACCATGGCTATGCAAATATATTGAATATGAATTCAGTAATATGGTATCACACTAAATTTAATGTTTCAGAAAAGAAAAAGCGAATGTGTCTTACAGAAGAATGTGTAAAAACTGGTAAGTAGTTCTCCTATAAGAAATCGTATCATGATTTACTTTCAATATGCATGATGACAGTAATTGAAAATCACTAAAATTATATATTTATTTAATGAAACTTGGGTCATGGAATACGAAAAACGCTTTTGATTTCATCAATAAGAGCGAGATTGATAATTATTTTGATAAAATAAAACTACAAAATACGGAAGTTTGCCATGATAATATTTTGAACACCAATCAGAAGGAATGACGTCACTTTTAAGTAACCAAGTTGACAAACGACTTGTTCTCTGTAATTTTAATCACTATATTCAATAGGCAAACAGTGCTTATTTGCCTGAAATCAACGTGTTCATTCCGGGAGAGTTTTGAGCATCAAATAACGACTTTTGTTCAGCAGAATTTAGATATGTCAAAGCTCCAATGTAAGTACCTATATCAATAATATAATAATATTCGGATAGGGATCTGTGACACCGATCCCTATCAAATGATATTCCTTATCATTCTCCATATCATTTGTCATCTGAAATTTCAATAAAATACCTATTAAGACAACTGTGGTGCAAGGTGAAACTTAACCTCAAAAAAAAATGTGTTTATAATAAATATCATCAATCAAGATACAGACAATTTCAGAATCTACAAAGTGAATTAAATACCCACGTCGAAATGATCTTTATAAAAATGAAGGTGAGTCCTAGGCAATATTGCTCTTGAATTTCACCTTGCAAGTTTAAGCCGCTATATACTTATCTTATATTGTTTTCCTTCGTAGAATGAACATAAATAAAACTTATTAAGAGTTTATATTGATGTATTATCACACAGAGGGACCGCACACAACTTGTACTCTTGGAAATTCATATATTCAATAACACAAAGTAACTAAATTCTTCAACGAGCATCTAAGAAATGTCTAGCGTTCACGTTTCGTTTACTCAAACGTGACGTCACTAGCGACGCCATGACACTGACAAGCGTTTTGGCGCGAATCCCAAATCTGAAAACTAAAATCTAATTCTTTCCCTCTAAACATTTATCAACTACAGAAATGTGTTATTCATTGTAAATAATATACGTTTCCAAACATTCTAGGATAGTTTTTCAAAATCTGTCATCATGTATATTATCGTAGCATTGGACGTGAATAGACCTAACCCACAAAAAATCGAAAATTGTTTTATTCCTTTCTCTACAAAGTAAACACTCTGAATTAAATATCGACACATTGACTATTTCCTCGACTATTTCACTCTGGCTTTGCTCAAAAAAATTATTGCTTCATCAAACGGAAATTTATCATGTTCCAAGTTTTGTGGAATTATTTCTGAAATTAAACTTTTATTCCGTGATTACAGTTTCAATCAAAATAGCTTGCATAAATGTGGCATAGGACATTGAATAGACTTTTCATGTATAATTTTGGTAGTGATATAGGTTCTAAAAGTCACAAAAATATATCTCTATCATGCAAGAAAATTGAAATACTGATTGAATCAGTTGATTTTTCCAGTACAACAAGTAGTAACAAGCATAATAGTAGTTTCACAAAAAAATCAGCCGCAATTGTCAAGAATCAGATTTTCATGGGTAGATACACGAAATTTTAAATTTGCTCTAATTCCAAACTTGATTCGAAAGTTGATTGTGGTTTAGGACCATTCACGACGATGTGGAAGTTATGTTTTGATGAAACATAACCAGTTAAGTCAATCGTAAAAAAAATGTCATATGCAACATGGGCAAAGTATTTGTAGTATTTACAAAGTATATGTAGTATTCACACCACTGACTTGACTTAGTCTCGAACTGTAACTTCCTTCGTCGTGCAACAAATTGACACTTTTTGCACTACACGTTTTCCAATTGTATTCTGAATTTATTAAATCGATTTCAAGAACTCACAATTTGATTCCAAATATGTCAAATGAATTTCATGAAGTATCATTTATATTTCGAAAAATGCTGGCAAAGGTTTCTAAGGTATCAGATGTGAACGTGGTGATATGTGATATTCATTCACCCTGTAGTTACTACATATACAGATTGTAGTGGTATTTAGACTACTGTAGATCGCTTCTGAAATAAAAATGATTATGATACTGAAATGATAAATTTTCAAAAATCGAAAATTGCAATATTTTGTTCAATAGTTTCGTTCGTTGCAGTCCGCGGTCTTCCAGGTTTGAACAAATTTTTTACCATCCCAGTTGTATTAAATTGTTGTAATGTTTTGGTTACTGTTGAGCGTGATATAGGATTTCTGTCCGGATGCAAATTATTGGAAATATGACACACTTCTTCATGAGTTCTAACACGATCACCATAACCGATCATCATCAAAATTTCAATACGCTCTCTCTCACTTGATTGAACCTTTCTTAATTGTACAATTTGTAAATTGTACGTTTATTTATTACTGTGCATACAAACAACATCAATTAGTTTCCAACCCTGTATAAATAACTATTGTTTCAACTTTGAACTCACCGTGCGAAAAAAAAGAATAGTTTCAACCGAATTTCCGAAAAGTAGCGAATAAATAATAGAATTTAATTGTTTCAGCCTCATCTTTATTATCAGCAATGGATCGCAGTGTGGATCCGTGCGTAGATTTCTTCCAATACGCATGTGGGACGTGGAACAAAAAACATTTGATACCTGAAGACAAAAGTTCTATAAGCACCTTCGAGGTGATGGCTGATCAATTACAAGTCGTTTTGAAAGGTTGTAATTTTTTCAAACCTATCCATATTTATACACTGATCGTTCATCTTCAACTGTTGCCAATTTTTCAGGGGTTTTAGAGGAACCAATAAATCTACAAGATAACGACGCAACAAGGAAAGCAAAAACTTTTTACAACTCTTGCATGGATTTACGTAAGTATTAATGATGGAAAAGAATTAATCGAAGCTATTGATGATGTAGCTTAGCATATTATTAAAGTATTCAACAATCATAAAAAAATGGATATCATTGATGGGAATGGAGTTTTTGAATTCTGTGAAGAGGAATGAAAGGACAAATAACACGAGAGTTGGTAAATGAAAACTTTGGAAGAGTACCTCATCATTACAAATGATCCGTAAAGTATTCTTCCGACTTCACGTTTTGATGAAATCAATATCAAGAATAATAGAATAAGGTTTATAAGGAAGTAATACAAAAATAAAATCGAATGAAAATTATTTCTTGTCATCGAACATGAACAGTATATTACTTGTTATGAATAACATATTTGATTTTAATAAAATAAATGCGTGTTTCGTGTTCCATGACTTGACTTTCATGAAATAAATACATAATTTTAGTGTTTTTCAATAACTGTCATCATGCCTATTTGGCTGTATCCAACCAAATATAAGTGTTGAAGTTTGGCAAAAATTTTTCAGGTAACATACGTAAAATCGCTGACGGACCCATCCGAGACGTGCTCAACCATCTTGGTGGATGGCCGGTGATTACGGAAAATTGGGAACCTCCAAGTTTTTCTTTGGAAGTGCTCATCGGTTTGATCAGGAACTACTACAATGAAGGTTTTCTCATCGAACAGTGGGTCGGACCGGATGATAAAAATAGTTCTCAGAATATTATTCAAGTAGGTCCATGAATTTTTTGAATTGATGTTAAATAAGAGTTAATAAGAGTTGAAATTAAAATAAGTATATAACTATTCACCAGGAGAGAGGAAAACAGATCAGGAGAGAGGAAAACAAAAAAAAAACTTCATCAATCAAACATACTGGGTGGCCCAATGAAAACGAAACAAGGCCGATTTGACATAGTTATCGTTCTCAGAAAAAAAAAAACGGTCAAACCGGTCGATTTTTATTTCGAGGGGGAAAAAATTTTGCGCATGTTTTTAACTTTTTCACTTCAAACCTCTCGGAGAGGTGAACTCCAACCCTCGAATCTCGAATGGGATAAGGGGTCAAGTGATACATCATTTTGAAGGTGATCGAAATCTCTTTCCAACGCATCCTTGTTTTTGGAATCCAATGCAGTAGTTCTCGAGAAAACACGTTCATGAAAATAATCGGCTAGTGATGGAAAGTAACGCTTTTTTCCCTTTCATCACTATTCCTCATTTTGTAGTTGGGACGATGTTCTTCTAAGAAATGCCTTATGTGTTTTTTTTTAAATCCTGTCCTATCCACCAATCATTCATTTTAATGTCAGTTCCTTGATCACTCAGTAAAATGCATACCTTGTTTCGTTTTCATTAGTCACCCTGTATGTGCAATATTCACTATGTGAAAACCTCTTGTTTGCCCATCTTTGAATTTGATGTCTGCATTAAGATTTTCGTTCATCATTTCAAAGTTGAAATGCTGTGAAAAAACATTTTCCTACAACCACTTATGAAAACAGCGCTTTCAACATTGTTTTGTTATTCAGAAAGTAACCCATTTCACTATGGCAACAGGAAAGTGGAAAGCACTAGTGTGGAAATATTTGGGAAAAGGCACGCTTGCAGTGTACAATGAGAATTCACCCGGCAGTGTTACTGCTGGTATCATCACATATGGTATTATATTTTAGATACATTTTGCATCCTAACCTCTCGGGAAATGATTCAATCGACTATACCTTCCTTCATTCTTCAAGATGCCTCTGGTTATGTCATCATCACCTCCTCCTCTTTCTGATTTTAATCCTTGTGGATCATATGATATTATCATAACTGAAATATCCGAAGGTTGCCGAGCTTATAACAATTCATAGGCGCGCACATTTATTTTCATCAAATTAATATAGGTTTTTTGTATATCAAACTATCAGAAGGCTCTCCGTTCGGGTTCTCTCGTTCCTGACTGTTGATGAGAGAAACTTCGAATAAATGTCGAATTCGAGTAGGCGTATTTTGTGATATTTCAATGAATGACAAGGGACAGTGGGTGAAATATGAATAATAATGATTCAATCATGTTCGTTGTTAAAATATTGTACATAACTATGATATATATTTGTAATATTATGTAATATATACTATTCTCGCACAGTTTTCTTTTGATTCTAGATGGATCAAACAGCACTAGCTCTGCCCAGCCGAGATTATTATCTAAAACCAAGCAGTAAAGGCGATCTTGTAGCGTATCACAAATATATGACGAATATAGCAATTCTCCTAGGCGCAAATGCCACTTATGCCAGCGAAGAGTTACTAAAAGTGGTGGAGTTTGAGAAACAAATTGCTAACGTATGTATCTAGAATGATATTCAGTCTGTCAAAACATAATTTAATATCGATAACGTTTCAGGCGTCTATTCCAGAACAAGATAGACATGATACTAGTGTGATATATAAGAAGATAAGTTTACGAGAGCTTGGGAAGATTGTCCCTCGAATCAATTGGTTGGAATATTTCCGATCAATTTTCGATATCAAGATCAGCGAGGAAGAATATGTCGTTGCCTATGGACTACCTTATTTTATCGAACTAGAAAAACTTTTGGCTTCCACAGATAAACGGTAAGTAGCACATATTCATTTATTTTCATCAGACATTTATAGTATCCTCCATGTGTCCGATAATTTTCAACTTGATATACCTGTTCAAAACATAAAACAACACTAAATGTTGATAATACCACATTACGACTCGTGAGTATATGTATTCCAAGTCCAAAAGCTCGAAACTCGAACAACAAAACGTTCTCAGTATTCACTCATAGAACGAATTACCAGCTTAAATCTCCACATATGAAAATGGCATTTGATTATAACCAATATCAAGCATTTTACGATATATTTGGTGATAATGAAAAGAGATTCAGAAATCAAATAATAAAGAAACTATCTAGTGACATGGTACTAATTGAAATAAGTTAACAGGAAAAAGTCAGTGTATATTCTGTATAATAAGTTATTGATATTCAGATACATATAAATTAAGGCATGACCCATCTGATTGACCAATTCACCCTGTTTTTCATAGTAATAAATGCTTTAATGCCTTACACTATGAATCGAAGGAGGAGGTACTGGGGACTCAAATGGTTAGGTTTAGGTTAGGTTAAGTACTATACGCAACATGTAATTGGGTTCTCCACCTGTAATCTGTTGTTATAAATGAATAAAAATAAAAATTACCAGTACGATATCTTAAAATTTTCACCAACAACATAGCTTGCAGAGTATGAATTGAGATTTGGATAACAACAATATGAAAATCAGAAGATCTAACTAGCAACAAAAAAATGTGATAAAAATTACAGTGTGAATACAGTCATGAATAGAAATATTTTGAATATAAATATAAGTTATAAATATGAAAATAGACATTTTTCATACAAAATTTAGAGGGAAAATAAAATTTGATATCATTTATTTTCACAGATTTTTGGGATTTTCTCACCTCTTTTCGATAAATAGAAATAGAAATTTTAACAATTATTTCGGAAATGAATCTTCTCCCGTTTTCAACAGAGTGAAAAAATATTTTTCGTCTAAATCGTTTGGCTGCTGACTCTTTTGACACTAAAGAGTGATAATTTGTCAGACAAAAATAATTTTGGGTACCAAGTATTTATTTATTAATTGATCTTGAATTTATCATTTTCATATTCAGTTTTAAGAAGAGAATGCGAAGTTCTATCTATATCAACTGAACAAGAAGCAATAAAGTAATATTATTGTCTCCTTTCAGAAGAATGCAGAAGAAGGCTCTTTTATTTTTCGTTTTTGGTTGTTGTCTTCTTTCCCAATGATCTTGATACTACTCCAATTTGGAGTGATATCAAATCAAAGAATCAATGGAAGAATCAAAGAATCTGATACAGTTGATATAGATAGAACTTGGCATTCGCTTCATAAAACTGAATATGAAGATGGTGAATTCAAGATCAATTGATGAAGAAACGCATTTTTTTCTCTCTCTGACAACTTGTCACTGTTTAATGTCAAAGACTACAGTGCAAATATTAGAGAAAAACATATTATTTGTCTGAAAACGGTAGCAGATACCACAACAATTAAATAAATGAAATTTTGATATTTATTATTATATTTATCATCTTAGGTATCTGAAGCGCATTGATATTTTCTGGCAGATCATAAATCTGTCCTCACTTCAAATGTATAGAGATAATGATTATAATTTCTATTTTTATTTTTTAGAAATGAGGAGATAAAATCCCAAAAAATCTAGAAAAATAAAGGCACATCATAGCCTATATTGACTTAAAAACCTAGTGGTAGTTACCATGGTATCGCTCATCGAGATATCGCTATATCGGGACTGTGATTTGTGAGTTTCATATTTCACAGTGAACAAATATGAATTCATATCCATTCAGTCGATTGGAATTACCTACTCAACCATCTCTTACAAAAACACATTATCAGGTATACAAGAGAGGAGTTCTGATACATTCTCCACATTGAATGATTCATGCTCTACCCTTTCGTGACAAACATTGTTTTTGTAGAGTTATTCACAACTACGTCCTCTGGCGATTGATAATGTCACTGTCATCATATTTAATCGACGACTACCAGCGAGAAAGAGTCGAGTTCAAAAAAATTCTACAAGGTGTGCTCAGCGAAAGAAATAGATGGTCGCAATGTGTCGAATGGACAAACAAAAAAATGGGGATGGCAGTGGGTGCCCTGTACATTCGAGACCATTTCAACCATGAGAGCAAGGTGAATTGGGAGCGAGCGATAGAAAATTCAACAGTGCCACATGTTCTGTGTGTCTTTTCAGGAAACGGCTTTGGAGATGATACATACAATCCGCGAGGCTTTCAATGAACTGCTAGCAGAAAATCAATGGATGGATGATGAAACAAGAGCTGTCGCTAAAGATAAAGCGAACGCTATGAATGAGAGGATTGGTTATCCTAAAATGATAACCGACAAAGACGAACTTTGCAAGGAGTATGAAGGGGTAGGTATCCAATTCGTTATATTCGCGTTACTTTGAACTCCTTTACAGTTGGCCATTTCGAATCACGAGTTCATGAAGAATATACTGAATATTATGAAGTTCGAAGCCAAACAGAACTTAGATAAATTGAGGCTGGCTGTCGATAAAACCAAGTGGTCTACTGAACCAGCAGTAGTAAATGCATTTTATAACCCTAATAAAAATGATATAGGTATGTCATATATCCCATCTGCACTTAAATTTTGATGCTGATTACGATTTTTATTTTTCAGTATTTCCCGCGGGAATTTTACAACCATTATTTTATAGTCAGCATTTTCCAAAGTCATTAAACTATGGCGGAATTGGTGTTGTTATTGGTCATGAAATCACGCATGGATTTGACGAGAAAGGTTTGATACAAAGATACATTTTTGTAAATCATAGTTATGACACATTTTTTCTCTTAATCAAAATCCCTACAAATGTGTCACCCTATTTTATTCTGTTGTATCATCTTTTGTACAGACAATTCAGGAACTGTTTCTATAGAAATATTGACTATTCACAGGAAGGCAGTTTGATAAAGATGGAAACATGATGCAGTGGTGGAATAATATCACCATCCGAGCTTTCAGAGATAGAACGCAGTGTATAATAGATCAGTATTCTCGATACAAAATTGACGAAGTTGGATTGTACGTAAATGGAAGAATGACGCAAGGAGAAAACATCGCTGATAATGGTGGACTGAAACAATCATTCAGGGTATGATTAATCATTGAATTAATATTTTTCCATTCATGATGTTGAAATTAAAATCAAATGTAAATTTATACAAACCTGAAAATTTTCTAAATCTATGTAATTAGTGAAATGATGTAGATATCTGAAAGCGACATAGAGTGCCTATAGTGTAATAAAGACAGTGCTTGAAAATAGTGGAAGTTAAAAGTATTGAAATATATCAAAGATTGACTACAGCAGGTATAGCTTATCGCAGTAACACCTCTAAAACTAATTCTTGTGAACGGGTTGCACGTTCTATCGATTCATGACCTTCCATCTCGCATATAGTGATGATTTTCCTACGTAAATTGTCAGGTATATATTATTATATACTATTATAGTGAGCAAATTTCGTTTTCAACAAGACTTTGACAAATTGAATATTGTACATGTTCAAACAACATTGGTTATAATTAATTTTTGATATTATCTCGTTGGATCTTCAACACATGAGACGATACCCACAATATGTATAATGGGTGTGTTTAGCAAAACAATATTTCTTCATTTGATAGTACTCGCCCAAACTAGCTCTCTGTCAAAAAAAAAACTTTTCACAAGTGGCAAATAAGCACATAGATGTCCCACTGACACTTGTTAGTGGGATGGTTCACAAAGAGATTATACACCCCATAGATAGACACCGTAAATGGCATCACAGGCAACGTCTTCTGAAGGTGTGCGTAACGATTAACAGATGTCGCTATGCGACTGGAATATTTTTTCGCATCGTGAAGAGAACAACTCATCCTTTCATTCAATCGTATATACAACGTTGCCGAGTCTAATTTTTTTTCAGTAGCTATATTACAAATAACTGGTTGACATGATGTTCAGGTTGTGGTCCTCTAATGGAGAAATATATAATAATCTCTTTATTAGCATCAGCTCTCAAGTATAAATAAAATAGTGTAATAAAATAAAATAGTATGAATTAAATACAGAATACACATAAATACAATACATAAAAGGCAGGTCCGTGGAAACTGCAATAACACAATTTACTGAAAATATCCTAGTCACTCGAAAATAATGAAATTATAATGGGTATCTTTCTAAGGCATATGACTGCTTGAACCATGACTACCTACTGACAAAACTCGAAAAATATGGCGAAAGAGGAAATGCCTTGGACTGGTTTGAATCCTATCTAGTACATCGGCAACAAAGAGTCAAAATTATGAAAGATGGACAGGCGACTAAGTCTAACTTACTGGATATTAAGATAGGAGTCCCTCAAGGGAGCATAACAGGTCCACTACTTTTCATAATTTTCATGAATGATATGTTAGAAATACTAAATAACTTCAATGCCTCAGCACATCTAACTATTTATGTAGATGATACTAATTTGCTGGTCTCAAGTTCAGACTACCCTAAACTAATAAATAAAAGTCAGGACATTACAGGAAATATCTATGACTGGTTCACAAAAAATAATTTAATACTAAATGCAGAAAAAACCAAAGCAATTTTATTTAGGACTCAACAACAGAGAATTGAAACACCAGAAAACATATTTCTACTCAACAATGAAATCAAAATCCAGAATAACACCAAATTTTTGGGGGTCTATATAGAAGAACATTTAAAATGGAATGTCCACATAATCAACTTAGGAGCAAAATTGAACCAGATTTGCTATAGCATCAGGGTCATAAGCAAATATCTTAACGAAAAATCCTTAAAGATTGTATACTTTGCAAATTTTGAATCCTGTGCTAAATTTGGAATAATTTTCTGGGGATCCCAAAATAATATTAACGACTTATTTTGCATTCAAAAGAGAGTGATTAGAGCTATGTTCAAATTGAAATTTCGTGAAACCTGTAGAGGTGTCTTCAAAACAAACAACATAATGACAATTTATGCATTATACATATATGAATGTGTTCTGCACTTGTTCAAGAATATAGACCTATCGGAGCATAGACCCAATCAAAGATATCCTATACGCAACATAAATTTGAATTTTCCAATACATAAATTAGTACTATCAGAAAAGCATCCATCATATGCCTCAATAAAGTTTTTCAATAAACTGCCAAATGAGATCGAAACTCTGAAAAGCATTTGCAAATTCAAAAAAGAAGTAAAGAAGTTACTTATTAACCTGGAACCTTATTCCCTTGACGAGTATCACCTGTATAGACTTGCACAGCTCTAATCCCACTCACATATCTCATTGTGATATTTTGTTCTGACGCTTATTTTCATTTTCTGTTTGTATACTATGTCTCTGTATATGTATAAAACACTCCATGAAATAAAGACTATTATTATTATTATTATTATTATTACATCTACAAGTTAAATTAGCAGTATGAATCTGAAAGCTAAGGAAAGATATTACAATGATGGGTTATAGATCTTTTATATATTTTACACACTGGCTTTTGAATTCTCTAAATGATGAGCATTCTTTCAATTCTCTTGGTAAGGAGTTGTAAAGCTGTAGGCCTTTGATGAACACTGTGTTTGTAGCAGCATTAACAACATTGATATAGAAATCATTTGAAGCATGTGATCTGGTATTGTGATTATGTATTTCTTGGAGATATATTAATTCTTCCGTTAGGCAGGTTGGTAAGCATCCTGACTTCCGTTTAAATACAAACTTGAGCATATTATAAGCAGCTCATCTTTGTCGAATATTCAATAAATTCAAGGATTCCAACATGTGAGCTATTGGTGTTCGTTTCCTACATAATAGAATGGCTCTTTAGCACGATTTTGTATTTTTTGTAATGTATCAATTTGTTCATTATTCATCAAGTATATGAATGTTCCACAGAAATCAAGATGAGGAGATATTATGGTTTTGTATATAGTTAACTTAGTGAAAGATGACAACTTATTATTCAATCTATATAGGAAATTAATTTTTCTTCTTAATATACTCACAATGTGATTTAAAATTTAGTTCATGATCTATCATGAAGCCCAAGCACTTGAAATGTTTAGCTTCTTCGATAAAATTATTATCTATGAATAAGTGGCTGGATGAGACATTTTTCAATTTGTTCAAATTAGGTTTATTTGATATAACCATGTACTTGGTTTTAATTATGTTTAATTTCAAACCATTGTCGTTCAGCCATATGGACAAATTCCTCAAATCTTGATTGATTGATGATATTGTACTCTGAACATCATTTACATCTCCTTCGCAGTATATCATAGTATCATCAGCAAACAATTTTATTTTGCAATTTTTTACATGGTGTACTATGTCATTGATGAACAAAATGAATAATATAGGTCCTAGAGCACTTCCTTGAGGAACTTCATAATGTATGTCGTAGGTGCCAGAAGATGTAGTATTGTATTTAACTATTTGAGACCTACCAGAAAGATAGCTTTCAAACCATTTCAGCGCATTTTCCCTAATGCCCAAATTTTCGAGTTTTCTCAGAAGCAGATAGATATTCACAGTTTCAAAGGCTCTTTTCAAGTCTAAAAATATAACGATAATGATCTTTTTATTATTGATTATCTCAGTTTTCAATTTAGATGATAAATTATGCAATGCAGTTTCACACGAATGTGCCTGTCTGAATCCTGATTTTTCCTTTATGAGTATATTATTATCTGCTACAAATTGTAGTAGCTGATCCTTTACTGCCAATTCTAATATTTTCTCATAGATAAGAAGTGTATTAATTGGGCGGAATTCCGAACGAGACGTTGTATTGGACACTTTTTCAATAGGCACTATTGTGGATACTTTTCATTTTTCTGGGAATTGTCCTGTCATCTATGTTATATATGTTAGGTACAAGCTGGTACAAGTGAAGAGAGTGCTTTTATAAAACAAGAATTCTAATTGATTTGTCTTAGATTTCTGTACTTTGAACGACATTTTAGTATCGAGTATGTTGAGCACAAGCACAGCCTAGAGGAGCTACTGAACGAGTATTCGCGCGGTAGTCTATGAACGAGTTGTGGGGTTGTGGGGTGTATAATCTCTGGTTCACATAAGTGTACCAAGAAAATGAGAATAGTAATTACATGATTCTGAGAAAAGATGATTCTTAAGAGAGAGATCGTGAACGAGATCGCTGTTCCAGGCTTTCCGAAAGTGGGTGTCCCAGTACGGCGACGAGCCCGACCTGCCCGGCCTGAACGTGACGCAGGACCAGCTGTTCTTCCTCAACTACGCGCAAATCTGGTGCGGCTCGATGCGGCCGGAGGACGCCCTCACGAAGGTGAGGTCCAGCGTGCACTCGCCGGGGCCGGTGAGGGTGTTGGGCCCGCTCTCGAACTCCGAGGACTTCGCCGAGGCGTACCGATGTCCTCGAGGCTCGCCCATGAACCCCACCAACAAGTGCAGCGTGTGGTGAACGGCGAAAGTGAAACGGCTCTTCGTTCGTGTCATTCCGAAACGGGTACGGGTAGGCCCATGACGTAGATAGAATGGTGTTCCAACATCACCTATCTCCGGCCACTGGTTAAAGCTGTCGACTTCTACCTAACCCCCGGATTCTTCGAGGACTCATTTATTTATTTGTTAAGGCTGGTTCATGGAACGTTCATTATAATTACATTTTAATTATTTTGTAATAATATTTTCACTAAGAAAAACTCCCCGTTCATTAGTTCAACACATTAACAGCGTATTAGCGCATGCGTATTGAGTCTTTTGAGATTTTTACCATGTGTGATATTTTTGAAATTAAACGAATTGTGGAATTCATCTGCATGTGTTTAACAATCAATTTTTGTCTTGTATTTTCGTTTTTCGTGCTACTTGTGTGAAAATATGGCACCACCTCGATCACAGCGTATCCGACTTTTGTTATTTTCATTGATTATGTCTTTGCTTGTAATGGTTCGAAAGAAAAGGTCACGAAACCGCAGATTTGGTGTGAGGAGAAGTGACAGGAATTCGATTTCATGCTCTATGTCTAGCAAATGACATCCTGGCGCATGCGAATTAGCTGTTTTCACTACGAATGTAATGAAATTATAATGCATAGTTGAAAGTTCGACAACTTTTTAGTGGACTAATGTAATGAAAATGCACTAATGCATTGCATGAACTCGCCGCATCAGTATTAACGATTCAACTTTTCTTAATATAATTTAAATGTAATTATAATGAACGATGCATTAACCAGCCTTTAACGTAACGGGGAACCTCCAATTCGAATTACGAAATTTCACAATGAGAAGTCGAACATAAATACAATAGAAATCAATCTTAAAAACTGTGGTACAAAATATGATGCATATACAGGGTGTCATGAAATTACATTAAAAGATTCCAACCCCAGATTCTAGAAACGAAAATAGTAAAAAAAAGTTCATGTAAAGATGGGTCCATAAGGAGAGCCTGATATAATCGATTTATGTGAATATTTTCAAAACCCCCTGTGATAAAATAAACAAATTTTGTAAATGTTACTCACTTCTCATGCCCGATTTGGAAAAGTTAAGAACTTTACGAAATCTTAATCAGGGACGTGGAAAATAGGTGGGACTAGGGGCACTTCTACCCTCAACTTCGCAATTTTCGGTAGTTTGACCAGGAAATATGAGAATATTTCAATTTTCACTTGAAAATATTATTCTTTTTTAGTTTCGATAGCAGTCACCATCAACGAGATAAATAGATGAGTCTGCTGCATGATAAAAATACTACTTTTTATCAATAAGGTATAACTACCATATTATTTTTCAACAATTTTTTTTATTGATCCCTTCATATTTTGAATGAAACATCAAGAGTAGATGTCAGAAGAAGGGGTATTTTCCATCAAACCATAATTTTTGGGAAAATTTGGTACCCTATTGAGGAAAAAGCACTATTTTTATTACGCAGCAGAATTTTAATATCGATTCATTTTGAAAATGGTGAATGCTACTGAAACTAAACAAGAGAACCATTTTTGAGTAAAAATGTTTAGATTTCCTTGTGAAAATTGCTCAAACAAAAAAGTTGGGAGGACAAGTGCGCTTAGCCCCACCTATTTCCCACACCCCTGATCAAAATTGGGTTGAATTTCAAATTCAAATCGTGTTCCCAGATAAATATCGATATCAGCAGAGGGTGAGAAATATTCGAAATAATCAAGCAGGCTGGAGTCTGCAACTACAAGTGAGTGGAGATAGGGAGTTGGAACACCAGTCTACTTATCCCATGGGTGTGACCACTGTTCTTGATTGAAGATGTATCCCAATGAGATCTTCGCCATTTTGAAAGCGGGACAAGAAAATTCTTCCTTTTTGCATCTTTTTTGCAGTGCTTGAATGCATCTGTTTTAATTATAGTGATTCACAGAAGAATGTAAAAAGATTCATCCATTAAATTATTAGGCGATGCACACCCATAATGGGAACACTGACCTTGCGACTGCCGATATACTACAATTCAGAAAATACAAACGTGTGTCCAAGATAAGGGCACAGCCTGAAGATCTCGGAAGCGATGGGATATGCAAATTAAGTTAAATGAGAAAAAAGTTGAGCATTCAGAGAGTCATTCCAAACGTCCTCATAAATTTAAAAAAAGTCATTCATAGTTGTTCAGTAATATAAGAAGAGATTTTTGGAAAAATCTCTTTCTTGAGTGCTCCAACGCGACTGTATTAAATATTACAATAATCAATAATACGACTAATTCGCATCTTATTAGATTCCAAACGTTCTCAATCTGTAGCTCTGAGTCACAATAAAATAGATTTGCCCATACCAAACTTCGTACAGCTCCGAAAATGGAAATCTATTTCCAAAAAATGTTCGTGATAGGTAAAATCCGTTGGCAAACTTTTCTTTCGTATTCATGAAATGAAACGTTCCTAAACGAACCAGCATTTTTTTTCAATCGTGGTAGTTATAGGTATTCGTTTGGCGAACTTTTTAACATATCTATGGAAACATTCAATTCCTATCGAAATTCCGACGTAGAAATCTTCATTAGAGACACTATTGATGAATGATAAATGATAACAAAAAAATATTTCGATCACCCAGGAGTTTTCAAATGAAACTACAGGTCATCTCCTTGCCATCGAACTATGATTATGGTTACGAACAGCATTTATATTCGGAAATATCCATAATAATGAATAAGGATAATTGTAGGATATTGCAGGAAGTAATTGACTTCATCAGATTTCCAAGGTGCGTGGTCAGTTTTCCTTTATTTTAATGCTTACAATGCCGTTCGCAACACCGGTCACTCTATATAGATTGCATCAGTCTGTGTTTCGAAAAGGAAAGTGCTTGGCTTATCATCAGGTTTTCACTTCGAAAAAAATCTATAAAATTACCGGGATGGCTCCAAAATTTTGCAGGCACTTTTTCTGATGCCATGCTATCAACATACAATGATAATCTTTGTATTCTTATGTGAATCACATGAGAGTGATTCGACTTTTTTCCTTCTTGTGGTATCATTCAACTATTTTCAATAACATACTTTTGTCTCGAATCAATAACGATCTCTGAAATATTCTATCAATATCAAAGACTTTGCATTTATTTCAGAAAAACTCAAAAAACAAGGAAATATTAACAAAATTTATCATACATCAACCGAGACAAAAATATGGAATTCATAATACTTAGTTCAATGGCATAAATATATGGAAGGGAAATAGAGGTCGATAATTTATGATGTGTCACCTCATATATGTGGATGCCCCAAAGACGTTAAAATATTAGAATCCAAAATATATTCTCTATATATCACAAGAAAGACCCATTCGAGACTACACAATACTTGCAGTGCCTCGGCAGTATTAGATGTGATTAACCTATTATAAGTGACTGATGAATATGGTTGACCATCATATATATTTTAATATCGCCAACTTTTGCTATCGACTCAATGAGTAAAATATTGATCCTAACCTAACATTCCTCAAAATGTATTGAATTTATGTACATGTATGTATTGTCAATTATGTGTGAACCCAAATTATTTGATGTGTTAAAACAAAATTAATATTTCCCAAGTGTCTAGGTAAACTGAACATATCAATTTTCTCATAATTCAGTATTTATTATGTAGGATACATGGAATTGTTCCCAGGTTTTGTGAAATTAAATTTCATTTCATTACACAGTATTTCTTACCTTTTTTTAAACAATCAGCTATTCCGATTATAGACCAATATATGGAATCAAATCATTATTAAACCAAAATGATAAAGAGATGATTATCATCACTGATAATATAGGGTGTTTCTGAAAGGTCTTTACACAAACCTACCACATAGACCCCACTAGGACGTCATAGGTGGGCGATATCTAACTTTTTAATATATTTCCATGTTCAGTGGTCAACCTCGCCTATTGAAATCTCTCTTGATGCTCACGACCTCCAAACTTCCGAGAAATATTCCAATATCATCCCTATCTGCCGATATTAAGAGAAATCAGAAAAAAAAATCAGATGGTTGTCATTATCAAACGCACTGTAATTGAAGAGGAAATTTAAGAGGGTTTACAAATCATCCAGGTTGGGTAGCGTAAATCTTAGATTTTAGGTGACCCCATAGAAAAAAATCCAGTGGAGCCAGATCAGGTGATCTGGGTGGCCACTCAATATGTCCTCTTCTTCCAATCCAGGCCCGACGAAAATTTTTATTTCATTTTTAACTGACGCACAGGTTGAACGAAATGAGGTGGTGCGCCATCTTGTCGATCGTTTCATGGTCTTTTTCATTCTCCAATACTTGCACGAGGACTGAATGAATAGCGTTCTATCAATAAACTAATTTGGCTCCCTGGATGATTTGCGAATTTGGATCATTAATGAATGCTGTCAAATTACATCAGAAATGTTGAGTAATATACGTGAACGTTTTGAGCAAAACTTATTTCACTGCATTGAAGTAAATGGTGCCCATTTCCAGCATTTAAAAAAAACTTATCACAAACAAAAGTGAATAGTCTTCCACAATTTTAGTTGTCATTTTGTTATCAATGGAAATTTGGAGGCGAAATTTTAGGGTCAGATAGCACTCGATAAGATCAAAATCAGGGGGTTGTGTTCATCCCCGTTACGGGAATGAAGAAAGCGGAAAATTTGTCCCCCTTCAAATCAGAAATTGACGGGTGCGAGCGATTTTCCACATTTTCATTTTAAAATCGAAGTGTTAAGTTTTCGTTGACCCACCCTGTATAACGCCTCTGGTTCTAAGGATAAGGATAAGGTTAAGGATATTCCTGCACATGGAAATCTTCCAATTCATCATAAGATCAATAAATCCCCGAATTCATTTTTTATGCGATCCTTCAGCGAAGAGGAAATTCGTTCAATTGTTAATAGTCTGAAGACCAAAACAACCCAAGACATATATGGCATCAGTACCAAATTGCTGAAAGAGTGTTCATCATATATTATCAAATCTTTGACTCACGTCGTCAATACTTGTCTCTCTGACGGAATATTTCCTTCCGTGTTCAAGCCGGCCAAAGTTCTTGCCATTCACAAAAAAGATGATGAGGAAATGCCAGAAAACTATAGACAAATACACATTCTACCTACAATATCTAAAGTAATAGAAAAAGCAATCCTCATACAGTTCAGTAATTTTATGGAAAAATTAAATTTATTTGATGTTCATCAATATGGATTTAGAAGTGGAAAAAACACAATAGATGCTGTTAATAGGTTAGCTAATAATATTCTTGACGCTTTTGAAAACAAAAAAATGTGTTTAACCATCTTCACTGATCTATCAAAGGCTTTTGATTGTGTATGTCACGAAAAACTCCTGGAGAAGTTAGAATGGTATGGATTACGAGGTGTATCTAGAAACATTATTGAATCATACCTCAATAATAGAACACAGAGGGTTTATAATAATAACAACATAAGCCATGAACGCCTAATCAAGAGAGGGGTACCACAAGGATCCATACTGGGCCCTTTACTGTTTCTAATTTATGTAAATGATCTGCCTTCACATATGTCAATCAAACGTAATTTAATGACGATCTTATATGCCGATGACACGTCCTTTTCTCTACAAGTTGAACAAAGTGCAGATATTGATGAAATTTCGGCACATACTACTGCCCATGCCAAAGCGTGGTTCAATGACAATGAACTATTTTTGAATGCTGCTAAAACAGAGATTTGTTCATTTTCAAACCACAATACTGGTTCCAACACGAAATCAGTTAAATTTCTAGGAATACATCTTGATCCACTCCTTTCTTGGAACACGCATATTAGTCACTTGTGTGGAAGGTTGGCAAGATCTGTGTACGCCATTCGGCGCATAGCATCAACTGTTGGTCAAGAAGCAGCCCTAACATCATACTATGCGATGTTCCACTCTGTAATGTGCTATGGATTACTGAGTTGGGGAAAGGCCAGTTTCACAAATTTACAAAGAGTTTTCATATTACAAAAAGCTGCTGTACGTAGCATTGCAAGGGTTAACTATGATGAACATTGCAAACCACTCTTTCAAAATTTCGGCATTATGACACTGTTTGCTCAAATCATCTATGAAAATTTGATACATGTCAAGAAAAATATACATACTTTTACGACACACTCTAATGTTCACACCTTCCACACCCGCAACAGACATAACATCGTGCCTAGTAGGAAGAGATTGGAAAAAAGTAAATCTATAGGTATCCCCCTTTTCAATTTGCTCTCTCGTGAAACGAGGAAACTACCACTGAATTCTTTCAAAAATAAAATCAGGAAAGATCTTATCAACATGGTTCCCTACAAGATAAACGAGTTTAGTGGATCACTAAGTGTTTCGCTCGCTGACGACTAGTGGTATTTTAACTCATATTCGTTGTTGTGTTCTATATACACATGTATTTATTTTTTTTTTTTATTATTATAGTGACTAATTTATGTAACATTCTTTTCTGTTTTGTGACGTTTTCTTTGTTATATATGGCAATGTGTAATATACTTTTATACTTTGTATATTTTAAACAATGAAATAAATTATCTATCTATCTATAAAATCAGTGCCATCAAGCGAGGATTTCTGTTACCCAGAGACGAAAAAAACAAGCAGCGAATGAGTTAAAGAATCTTGAACTAAAGAAACTACATGGTATTCATGCAAAGTTGATTGGGAAAATTAATCAATAACTAGAGACGGAAATTTGTCCTGGCTCGTGTCGGAATGTAATTATCTGAGTCTTGTTGTTCGGAGATCTGAATCAACTGAATTGAAACATAAAAAAAAATGATCCAAATTAGCTGACTGAACATGAAGATACCCCTATTCAAAGCAGTCGGTTGTGCGGATTTTTTCCAGGGCTGTTCGCCATATTTGATGTTAGAGTTGGACGCATGCCTTCATGGAAGAAATTAGTTTATTGGCCAACTTTCATAATTTTCAAATTGAAAGGTGAAGAGAAGAAGAGGTAGACATATAAATAGACAAATAAAGGAGATGAAATACAACAACTGGAGAAGAAAAGTCTAGTTAGTTTACTTACTTAGTTTTACTTTACTTACTCAGTCTTAGTGTTAAATTCATCTCAGATACAATTCATGATCGCATGAATCCACTTTAATCTCCCAGTCCGTGAAAGTTTAATCTGCCAGAAGCGTTTGGGTGTTTCCTTATCTCTTTCTTTTCTTATCTCTTTCTTAGTCTACTATCTTTAGAGTCAATTTTGAATGTCATAAAGCATCAACACTTTCTTTCGATCATCTTTGTTTTATTGCTCTGGAACATCCAGTCAATATACGACATCCTAAATATTATTTACAATGGTATCACATTCAGCTATTTGAACATAGAATATTTTAGCATATTCGGTTTTTCATTTATCCAGGAAAACTATATTTTGGTTCCAAATTGAATGGCATCTGAAAACAAAATCATCATTTACATTTTGAGTGAAAAATATGCATGTATCACAAATTACACTACAGACGAATTCGAATCCGTATTGAAAACATATAACATAATCGTAAATCTATGGATTTCTACTGCATCAATATAGTAGATAAAAATCTATAATCAAATCAAATCTCTAAATTTACTTAATCATGATTCTTCTTTTTCAAATGTCATATTCAAGTGAAATTGTTTTGAAAATGGTGATTATTGAGTATAATACACATATAAAATTTGTTACACAAGAGATAATCAGAAGTGCAGAACTAAAGGAAATATCCGTGTACTGGATTTACTTTGATCGATGCACCTGTATAATCAAATAACAATGTTTTTCCACCACTAGCTATAGAAATTATCATTTTACTCATTTTCAAGCCTTTTTTATATCTGTTGGAAAAACGTACCAAGGTAGTTTTTCACATTTTATCAACTACTAACAACAAAGCCACCTATTATTGTCAAACTGAATTCAAATCACTGTGACGATACGAGGCGTATTGCTGAAAATTCAAAATTAGTAGAAATTAGTAGGAAATTAGTAAAACTCGGTAATCAAAGATAAATTAATTTTTTTAAATCACCCAACCTAATACTCAACACAGAGCAACAGAACAGCCAACTGCGCGGTTATTGACAGACACGATATAGGGTGACAGGGTTACTCCTATGTGGCGCCATAAACGGGCTTACTGACAGCGAGCGGTGATTGGTGGTGAGAATAAAGATGTGCCACTGCTACCAACATTTTGAAAAGTAAAAAAAGAAATATTTATGCTTTCATACTAATGAAAGTAGGTTTTATTCGAATTTTGTAGAGCCATAATGATTGAAATATATTGTTAGTGGTGGAAAAATTTTAATATACATCCTGGTAGTATAGAATATCATTACCACGGGACTTTATGTGTAATTTTGGTTCCTGGGTAATGATGAGATTTTTTACTACCTTGGTGAATAAATAACTATTCTTGTAGCTATAGAAATAATTAAAAAATACACTCACTTGAAGAAATGATGAATGCTCCTTGTTTCTGTTATCTTGATAAACATTTGACACGTTTCCCTGAAATTTTGAAAGACAATACGAATTTTTTTGGCGGATTCGATTCAAAACTACATACCTTGTTGATTTCCGGAAAAATTGTGCTCAGGTTGAAATTTGTCAGAGATGTACCGACAGAATTCAACGACGGAGACATATCAGGATGCTGGGCGGTATTCCTAGGTAATCCAGGTAGCGGCAACAATCCGTTGGAGGTGAAATCGTTCCCTTGCTTTTGGTACATGGACGTTTTAGCAGGATAAGGAGCGGTTGGAGGTAGGAAGCTGGTATGCGTATGGAAGTCATCAGGTAAAATGGGCGAATTGGTGGACCCAGGCATAGGCAAAAGTGGAAACTCAAAATTTGAAAATCCACTGTTCATAATTTCATTCCCAAATTTCTTCTTCGGTTTCTTAGCGATACTATTAGGGTTACTCAAATTCTTCTCATCTTTACTATTTGTTGATGGTTTGTAATTTCTCATGTTGGTAACTTTATTATCTCTTACTGCAGAACCGGTCAAAACGTTGAGATTTTCACTATACTCATAGCAGGGGGCGTCGAAATTGCCGGTTAAATAACTAGAAGTGATGGTAGGCGTAGTATAGATAAAACTATTGGTCGAAATCGAAGAATGAGTAGTAGTTTGAAAGGTATTATGTGCATATATATTGTTTTGGAAGTTTTGATTTTGATTCATATAATTATCCTCAATAGTTGGAAAATAAGTTATGATATTTTCTGTGAGGAAGCTTGTTGGACCCACGGGTTTGCTAGGATTTGAGGAATATTTCTTGGATGTGTCAGCAATTTGGTTACCAATCAAAGCCTCAGCTGAATAACTACTTGATGTGTTCTTGGCTTGGTTTCCACTAGTGATTACATTATTGAAATTGCTATTTGGTTTCATCTGCCCGACTTTATCATTATTTTCATTTTTAACTGGTCTCTTATTTTTCATCTGAACGGCGTTTTTAGATCTTCCTCCACTACTTCTTCTAGCCGTTATCCTGGATGGAATATTTTCGGTTTTGTCGTGATCAACGAGCTGACTAACCGATAAAAAGTTGGTCTGATTCTCGTAGACATTATTTTTTCGTTTCTGATCCTTGGGATACTTGTACTCGAGTTTCTGATCATTGAACGGAACAGGATTGCCCAGAGCCAAATCACCAACCAACGTCGGTAATGTTGGAGTAATAAAATTGTGCGTCTGATCCAAGAAGTTTGGTAGTTTAGATTGTGACCACGTGAACTGTTTATCTTCTGTCAAAAGAGAGATATCTAATTGTTTCTTTGGTTCTAGAATGTTGCTTATATCATTGGCTTCTCCGGTAATACATGACGAGAGTGAATAAGATTGGTTGGGAAATGTAGAAAAGGCGTCTGAAGGTTGGACTTTATTTTCTGGAGTTGTCATCCAGTTGACTAGTTTATTTTGTGGAACACACTTTTCCTTATTAGCGTTTGTTTTGTCCACAATAGTTCTATCTCTGTGGACGACTGAACTATTTCCATAACACTTGGGATAATTTTGCCCTTCAGATTTTCTATATTCCTGATAATTCTCATAGTTCAGTGAGTAATAGGATTTTGAATCAGTCTTGAGAGTTGATGTTTTATAATAGTTCTGACTGGTATTACTATCTGGGTGATAGTTGTAGTTAGTGCTATTAGTATAGAGAGGGTTAGAATAACTTTTGTTGAGGTTCATGTGAGAACATGTTGGACATATTTTGTAACTATTACTTTTATAACTGAGATTATATGAGCTGTCAGGATACATTGTGGTAAAATAACATTGTGGTTTATCCCCAACCGATTTTTGGTTGGTATCTTTTTTATAATTTTGTTGTAACGAATGAGGTAATTTTTCATCTGTACTTAAATTATCAGTATTTCTTGAACCACTCATCACCCTAGATAGGTGGGTGGTTTCGAATATATTGAATGCAATATTTTCAGTGGTTTTATTATTGATGGAAGCTTTTCCACAACTTTGTATATCTGTTCTTTGACTTGGTTTCATTTGAAAATTGTTGAAGGGCACGTTATCAACAGAACCAATTGCAGGAAGAATATCACCTGAATTTCTAGGATTACATTGAATATCCGAAGACGTCACTTCAGCTCTTGAGTAGATATAAGGTGTGGCATTTGTATTATCTTCTGTATTCTTTTTTGTATCAACACTTCCCTGAATATTATTTTGAAATGATTTATACATAACAGCATCCTGGGCAACTACACTTTGATGTTCCTCATAACTAGGATTTGATTTTTTCACAAGATCTTCAGATGACTTATCCTTAGCATTATACGTTCGAGTTTCATGAAAATCGATATCAGTTGTTGAGGCAGCAATACGATTTTGAATTTGCTGGCTGTAATTACACAGCATTCTCTCAGCTCTAGAACCCATTTTGTCATTCGAGGCCGTGACTGTTTGATTTGATCTCCCCTGAAACATATTGTAAGAGTTTGTTTTCAAAATTTCTCTGTCAGAATCTGATTGTTGAAAAGTAATTGAAACGTCCGATATATTCCTCAATTCATCTTCCTGGCACGTAATATACTGCTGAGTTTCCTTGATTTTGCCATCTTCGTAGCAGATATTCTTGGAATTTTCATTTTTTTCGTAATTGATTATATTTACAGGTTCGCTATGAACTTCTGTTTTCTTGAGAGTATCGTCCGAGGCAACCAAAGCGTTTTCAACATTTCCATCAGTTCTAGTTGGATCTTTCGGCAACTTTGGGTATTCGACACACGGAACATTCTCAGCGATAGTAGTACTTTTATTTACCACAACACACTCAGTCCGGTTGTTCTCATCAGTATTACCGTTAGAGCATTTTACACCAGGATAAACTCCATATGAAGCTTTCTTGGATACATCAAATTGATTAACATTTGCTTCATGATTATCAGTTGTATTATGGAACATAGTATAATTGATATTTTGACTAGGTTTAGGATCTTTTTCTTGAGGACCACAATCCGATAAAACACTCTCCAATGATCTTGTTGGGTTCGTTGCTGCAGAAGAGTTGACAGATTCGTCTTTATTTTTCACATCAGGACTAGTATTTTCACTATCTTTCGGAGGATCATTCGTGCAGGATTCGTAGTAATTTTCGCATACTTCTTTTGAATTGAAAAATGAAAAGCTTTCCAAACCCAACAAACTACCTGCTAATGTATCGGTATGAGTATGTTTAGTGGAATCCATTGTGCCAATTTGAATTAATGTAGGAGACTGTTGTTGGCTGGAATCATCCATAACATCAGTAGCTTTCACAGATGAAACCAATGGGAATGCCATCAAGAATGCAGCGGTTGGAGAAGTGGATTCAGGATTTTGACAACCAGGCGGTACATGCAATGAAGCAAATATATCGTCATTCGAGAGTTCAGAATGATCGAGATTTAATCCAATTCTTTTCATGTTTTCATCACATGCAGCTGAATTCGATAAGCAAGCTAAATCATCTCCACTTTGAGATATATCAATATTTTCAGGTGCAGCTTTCTTAGCGATATCCTTATCAGTTTCTTCTTTAATTATTTCATTGTTACACTGTTTCTCTAAATTATGTTCTTCAATGTTGACAAGGATTTGATTATTTTCCTCTGTACACAGAGAATCACATATTTTCTGATTTTCGTCACTACGAATAGTGATAGACACAGGAGAAGAGACATCAGTCCTACTTATTTCATTTGTACTAGTATCAGTAGTAGTTGATTGAGTTGTGTTAACTGTAATGGATTTGGTGGTCAAAGATCCTTTGATGAGTGTGGTTTTCTCTGATTCATTCAAATCTCCACCTTTTACCAACTCGTTGTCATCATCATCATCATCTTTGTTACTTTTGTTTTTGTCTTTGACATGAGTTTTCGGTTTCTTTTTGATGACTTTGATTTTCTCACCTTTTGATATACCTCTACTTTTTCGTAGTAGAATCTTTGAATTTTCTACCTTCGAAAATTCTTTACTGAGCAATGATTGATTATTGGCATACCTAGAGGTAAAAGCAGGTATAGGAACTCTATTAATCTGAGTTGTATTTGTTACACAACATTTAGGTTTGATTGGCCGGATTTTGTTGGCTTGAGTTAGTGACTCCTCACATTTATTTTTGATTGTTTGACTACTAGTTTTTGATACAGCTGCTGAATTTTTATTCCAACATTTGCTGTTTCCAGAAATCATCTGTTGATTATTTAGTAGAACTTGTTGTTTGGGAACGAACGGAAGCATGTTGCCATTGGTTAGTACCAGAGTTCCTGGTCCAAGAGATGAATATTGAGGATTGATTGATGGAAAATTTGATGTTATTCCTGAGGCTAATGGTATACCTGAGCATAAACACAAATAATAATAATAATAGTATATTCATGGACAAAAAGTATTCCATAAAATGAACAAAATAGTCACGAAACTGATCCTCAGAACATGAGTTTCAAGGTGGGTTTGTATGTGAGGAATTCTGAGACAACAATATAAAATGATATCACGATGAAATAAGTGAATGTATAACATAAAATCGATATAAATATGATGATATATCAAAAATATAAAATATTGAAACAAAATGTAAAATATAATATAATACTATGAAATACATATGGTTTAGGAATTGCTTTTTTTGTCTGGGACTTCTTGCTGGGAGTGTGAAGCAAGGTTTTTTGTCTATTCATTATTATTATTTATTTTATTATTATTCAATTAATTTGTGAACTTATTCAGTTCATATGAAATGAATTTTGGGAAGAGTAAATCCCAAGATTTTGAATATTTCAATATTATACAGAGTGTTAGCAAAATATTGCAGAAAATAGAAAGGAAATTTCATTGATTCTTATCTTAATGATGACTGAAATATTTTCAAACATACAATTTTTTCATATGATCAATAATCTGATTTATTACCCTGATGAGCAGAATGACTCAAGCACACAATATTACTGACATGTAAGTTTGAAAATTCTACTCACTCTTTGTGGGCCCAATGTTTTGATTTGATAACAGGAAACAGGAATTATTGACACCAGCTGTTATCAAGGGTTGTGGCAACAAAAGTAAGAAAGGAGAAGCTGTACTCGCTGTTGTAATTTTCCTTCTTTTAGGAGGCAATTTGTTTGGAGATGTCTTATCAGTTCTGGCCCTTTTCAGTGTATCAGGTGCACTAGTGAATTTCAACTTATTCTTCTTGACTTGCACCAATTTATTTTCTTCTGAAAACAATTTGAAATTTATTCATTCTATTTGTAGTGAACAGTTTATTTATGAGAATGATAATAGACTCACTTTCCATTTTTTTTTTCTCAAATATTTCAGCTTGCTCTGGAGATACCTTCTTGAAAAGATTAGTTTTGACAGAAATTGATCCAACATATTTTGGAATTGAAACTCCAGCTGCAGTGAGCAAGTCTCTGAGTTGTTCATTTCTTCTTAACAATTTTTTTATTCTTTCTTCTAATTTTTTGACAACATCACCTGAAACGAATATCCCATGGTGAATTCTAAATTAGCTGTATTACTTACTAGAAAAAACAAATATGAATGAATGTGCTTTCCATTTCATGATTCTAAATTCTAACAGAAAAAAAATATTTTACTATATTTAGGATTCCTATTACTGTCTCCCTTGATCAATTCATCTTGTTGTTCTTGGATGGTAGATTTTGCTATGGTCAGAATATCTATTTTGCATATATTCACACAAGGATCATAACCTGGTAGTACTTTTGATAGAGCTGCAAATGCTTCACTCAATCGGGCTCTTCTCTGTTTTTCCCATTTTCTACATTTACTGAAATTAACAAAACTATAATTTTTCTATATATCAACCTTGTACATACATGATATTACAATATAATAATAATAGAGTGATGAATTACATTTGAAGTAAACATTGAATTCACAAGTAATTCAATCAAAGTAAATTTTCTTTCCTCCCTTACCTATTTTCTCTAGTCATAACGACCTTTCATCTTCACGAAGATATATTCACAGAAATTACTATTACTTCGAACACAAGGGCTAATATTGCTATCAGCATTTTGAAAAGTATTTGTTGACAAATAAAATATTTTGACGTTTAGATTAGGTTAGTGAACGTCACGGTCAGACATTGCTTGTTGGAGGTGTGAAGTTAGCAGACGAAGCTTGCTGCCCAAATGTTCCAACAATCAGCGGCGCTCCAGAAAAAATGAATAAGGCGAGTCAAACGGTTGTCGCATCGCACGGAGAGTGTGTGTTTCCTCAGTTGACATAGCTCAGACTTTACTGGTAGGTCATAAAGACTTGATATAGTAAGCATGTGCCTATGAATGACGTAGTTTTGATTCACTGGAGCTGTGTTTCTATATACCGTGAACATGAGTAACATAATATTTTATGTCGGTAAACTACGGGTACCTTTAATAAAAGTTCCAGACATTGATGGCCTTGTTTATTGAAATGTAAAAATATCGTTGGAATCTTATACTAACTTTGGGACTTGAAATTATGGTACATGAACTGTGATAGTGAAGAACCATGTGAAAATAAGAGAAGAGCATGCGTCGAAAATCTAAGGACACTTTCGGTCGATCTGAGCCTTCCCGCATTCTTGGTATTCCTGGGCAGATACCCACATCTGCTGGAAGGTACCAATGGAGGCCAAGATAGATCCGCCTACCCACGCCCCGAATCGTCGCTCCACCGTGCCATTGGCAGCGATCATTTTCAGTCGCATTGATCCAGGAGTCCGTGATGAGAGGTCTCTGCTCAACCTATCGCTGAATCCCTGCGACAAAACAAACCCGATCAACATAATGAAATAATAGTAAAAGACTGATGCGCTGTTTCAACCTTGATGAAATGAGACTGGCTCACGCATTCCTATCTGGATCTCCATTCTCTACCTGGATAATGTAGGAGTCACTAGTTTTCCTGAAGAGGGCACTACTATTCGACTGAATTTCTTCAAAATTCGCCCCAGAAAGTTTGTCAGAGTCATGGCGCCGCTAGTGACGTCACCTTTGAGTAAACAAAACGTAAACTCTGAACGTTCCTTAGACGCTCATTGAATAATTTAGTTATTTTGTATTATTAAATATGAATTCCAGATAACACAACAATAAAAAGTCCTGGCGAGTGAAAATCATTTCAACGTGAGTATTCAATTTACTTTCTACATTCTGAAGTAGTATGTATCCTGTTTGAGGCCTAAATTCATTATAAAATCGATCTTTCATGATTTAAGGTGCCACTTTTCACCACTGTTGTCTTGATAGGTATTTTATAAAAATTTCAAATGCCAAATGATATGGAGAAGCATATAGAATATCATTCAATGTATTCAATTATGGTATATAAAGACGGGTGTTCCAACTCCCTATACACAGTCTCTAGAAGAAGTTGATTGGCGAATTTTGTAACCTACTTCAAAACCTTATAAATGCTTCCCAAGATCGAAACTAGATGGCGTCACCTCTGCTGATCTCGATGGTTATCTGGAAACTCTAGAAAACACGATTTGGTATTGAAAATTCAATACAAATGCAAAAATTCAACAGTTAGCTACCACCACTGTCAGATATCCGTCATTATGAGTGAAAGCAAATTTGACGATCGTATCGCCATCTATACTAAAGCGGCGCGGCTTTAGTAAGGTTGTTTGACAGGTCGACATATTTAGGAAAGGAACAATTGAAGAGTTGTTTCACCATCCTATACCTTTTCACCCACTTCAATTCAATATACGGCATCAACAAAATCAAATAATAAATGAAATCATAGAGAACCAGTCATTTGTTTACTCAATAGTGACATAATTTGCTCTGATTGGTGTTCAACATATCATGGTGAACTTTTGTGATTTGTAGTTTTATTTCATCAAAATAATTGTCAATCTCGCTCTGAATTGAAAAATTAAATGTGTGATTTGTATTCCATGACTTGAGTTTCATTAAATAAATACATAATTCTAGTGATTTGAATATGGAGGTTTCCAACAGAACACAATCAGTGATTCAACCATCTTTTTCACATTATGTGTAATATATTTACCTGTACAAGGGAATTTCCTCCTGTCAGTACCACTGAACTGTATAATGCTGGCCTTATGTCAACATCACACATGCCTGCACTCGTGGAAGCTATGAAAAAATAGAAAAAATGATTCTTGGGTGTCCAAGAAACCACTTAGGAAAACAAGGAAATACAAGAATACATGTTTTTGACTTTGTAGGAAAAATTATTCCACTAAAATAATCTTTCAAATGTAATATACAATAAGTGGAGAATCTTCCAAAATTTTAATTTTCTCCCTACAGTCCATGAAAAATAAATACAATATTTTTGCAACCATCACCTCTATGACATTTATCTAATTACAATGCTTTGTCCATATATACAAAAACCTTGATACTCACCAATGTACCCTGCCCCTAACATAGGGTGGTCAAACAAACCTTCAGCCAGTTTAAACCTTTCTGGACCAAAATCTTGATGATATCCAGTAGGGAATTCATACTGGACCGAAGGAATGTTCATAGCTACTTTTTCATCATAAGGATTCTCGGATACCTAAGATATTGAAGAACAGTCAATGATGACTTCACATACTCAATATTTGACCAAACCTGTAATACTGTTTGTTGGAAGTCTTGAACAGTTCTTTTCACCATGTAGGTCATCCAAGAATTGGTAGGCTGGAAATTGAATTTCTTCTTGACATATTTCGGCTTATCCTTTTCTCTAATAACTTCTTTACTGGCTATCAGAGCAGCAGGTGTTAAATCAACTCCGATACTTTCCAACATTTCTCTGGCTCTGAGAACAAGCAAGTCACCACCTAATGGAGATTTCACTACTGCATTGGTTATAACATAACCATCTAGGACAGGTACTGCTGAAGTGTGTGTTGCTCCTGAAGGCATAATCATTTAATTCTTGTGATAGACCCAAAGATTCATGTCAAATAGTTAAATATCCTCACCACTGTCAATAACCAAGGCAGTTGCCCTTCCATTGGCAAAAGCTGCCAAAGCAGCATTTTTCACTAGAAAGAAGGCAGGTACTTTATATTTTTCAAACATCAGCTCTGTCAACTTCTCCCTTTTCTGTCTTTGATTCCAAGGGGATTCAGAAAAAAGAACAGGATGGTAGTGAGATTCAGATTGTATAATCTAAAAACCAAGAGATGACTTTTCAATCTCTTAACAATCTTGAACAAAAAAGGCAACTATACCTTTTCATAAGAGTAATCTAAGATTTGTTCAAATAAGTCCCAATTCTCAATCATTCCATCTTTCATGTAACTGTGGAGTTCCATGTTAGGTTTGGGTAAATGCAGAAATGTTGTGTCAATGTAGTACTTATTCGCTGGAAATTACGAAAACCTGTAAATTGTGCTGCATACATAAATATTACATACATGATGGACTTGAGGATATATTATTTTCTTCAGGCTTAATTTCGGGTTCAATTTTGACATCATCAGAGGCAACGCCGACAACAGCAGGAATTTCAGCTTTCGGTGTATCTTCTTGAGCATAGCCCACCCGTAATGAATGATGACCGGGATCGAAAACTAATGCACCGATTTCGTCCCCTCCATATAGCATACCACCAGACATTTCAAAGCACTTATATTCTTTGTAAATACTAAAATTCAAAAGTAATAATTGATGTTCTCATGAATTAGTCGAAGTCAGTCGTTCGATCTGAATAAAAATAATAAAATCCAAACAAATACAGGTACAGGTTAATGTCGTAAAAAAGCGTCATAAACATCATTCACAAACCATTCTCTGTTCTGTAGTTGTCATCTGCCATTAGTGCTGGAACCGTTGCCACTGGTTGCCGTCTAAAACCACAGTTTGAAAAATAATACAGTTCCTTATTCTATGTAGATAATACTACCGCAGATTACACTTCTTAGGCTTAGAGTAGGTGCTAAGCGATTAAGCATTTCGTGAGCATGATACTTTTGTTCCAGCTTAACAAACACAATTTTCAAGCAAACAAAAACCTACATAGATAACATATAGCCTTAAGATAGCGTTTCTCCATGATCTAAGCATACGCCTAAGATTGAAGTATAAGAGTATATATGTACTATACTGTACAATCACAGGTCACATATCTACAGTGTTCTGAGATATCGTTATTTCTATGAATCGTGATATACTACGACATGTAATACGGCACTGGCCGATCGATAAAGTTCGTAAATCTACGTAGCAGCTCCGAGTGAGAACTTCATACAGGTGATACCACCACAGAAAGAAGACAAGATGAACCATTCGACCTGTTCTGTTATTCGACATTCGATAGTATTTTCATAGAAACTATTGTTTCATACCTCGAGGCATAAAGTCCCTCAAATATTTTATTCGTCTGAGTTTTATACTGTGTTTTAGAGGGGTGAAGTATTTCTTGTATACAATATAGTATGATAAAGATGAATGAAATCTGAAATCATGGAATCTGAGGAGCAGAATCAAGATAATCTGAAACCAGTTATTACCGTTGAAGACCTCAATATAGAAATTCTGCCAATAATATACGAAATAATCAAAAGGTTAGATTAGTTATCATTATGACAGTACATAAATAAAACTGATTATGTAAACGAATGAATAAATAAAATCCTTTTACTCGTTTTTTAGCATCGAAAAGGACAATCATCACGATAACACAGCCAAAACTAGAGATTCTCAGGATTGTTCTCTGAAAGTTCTTGAATTACAAAAACGATTGGATCAAGCCAGAGCAGAGGTATGATATACACATATATTGAAGTAATGCATCAAGAAAATTATCTTTTATTCCCATAGATTCGCTTGCTACCTGGTATCGAATACAGTAAAGAGCAGCAACTCAATCATCTGGATGCCTTGAAAACACAACTCCAATTGAAACAAGCTCTCTTACAAAAGTATAGATATATGTATCCATTTGACAGCCAAAAATCTTAGAAGAATGGTCTTGCGTATACTCATTAGAGTACTGGCTAATAATGAACACTTGGTCCAGAAATTGAGTGAATCATATCCTATGCGAAAAGCTGCCCAGTTAGCTGTGAGGGTTATGTTTTCTGGAAAAAATTTCATAGAAGAGAGGAAGCTGCATGAGAAGTTGTCCCCAGAACAGTTTAGATCACTCATGAATGAAGTAGCATCTAATTTCAAGAACCAATTGAAACAAGCACAGGAAGATTTCAAACGTAAAATGAAGTAATTTCACTTGGTGTCCAAAATATATAATCTGTAATATGAGTTCAGTAATTTTCATTGGATCTCCTAGGCATACTAAGAACACTGTAGGTGTAATAGATTTATTCATAGTTTCTCCTACAGATATACTTTACAGAATACTTAGATCATTTGTACCACCTATTCAAAGGTTCCAACAAGTTCACATTGACCTTTTGGGACCTACACTAGGACTACTTACCTTATTGTGTCTTGTTTCTTATACAAATTCTATGAAACTTGTCAATGGGTCAACAACTCCAATAGAGTTTCTCATTCCGTACTGGTTTTTTATGCCTCTGATTTGTTTTTCTTTGTGTAAACTGAGTAGATCTACTATAACGTTTTATGAAGTACTATCCCTACTGGGTTATAGTTGTTATGGTCACATTCTAACACTACTTTCATCTTATTTTTGTGATAGTGGGGACAATTTGGTGTTTTTCATACTGTTGGTATTTTTAGGAGGACTCAGTACTTTGCGGTTGGCTTTGATTTTGTTGTGGACCATAACTGTCCCTGCTGCAAGACTACTTGTATGCACCACTATTTCAGTTTTGAACATATTGTCTTTGATATATTTGTATTTTGCTCATGTCCATAAAACTTTTCTGTATAAAGGAAGTAGTAGATGATAAATGAATAAATAATTTTTTTAAAGCCAAGGAAAAATAATATCTGAATTGTTTTCCAAGAGCGAATCAATTTTTCTTCAAGCCTCGTTAAGGCTCAATGGTTCAGATTTGAAATCAGCATCTCTAGAGTATAAGTCACTGAATTAGTTATGTACACTTTTGATTAATTTTTTGATTAATAAAGAGATTTCTGTTAACATATCTGGAAGCGCTAAACGTTGGAAAGAGGTGCCTTTTATCTATGATTTATGAGTGAACAGTTTAGCAATGAAATAAATGTAGGTTGTAACATTCTCAATTTTTTTTTCAATTAAATTTTCATTCTTGTGCTGAAATATTTCAACTCATATATTTGGTTATGAAGGTTGGAGTACTAGGTTATTGAATTTGATTAGTATTGATGTGAGAAGGATTGTTCAAATAAAAACATTGGATAAGTTTGAAATAATTTTTTTTTCGGATTCCACAACTTTATATAAAACAAGTTTGATAGTTTCTCTGCAAACTGTCAATATAAAATATTGAACAAATTCAAATAAATAAAACGAAAATAAGAAATACACAAATTTAACAAAAGGAAACACATAAAGAGGGCATTGCACTCCAGTATTGAAATATATATATATATATATATATATATATATATAGTGGTTTTAACTGTAGTTACAAATAGAAAATGGATTCCTAAATTTTCAAAGGATATTCCAAAGAGTAGTTGATGGGCCACTAGTGACTAATATGAAAATAATTGCCTCTTCCATGCGAATAATTTTTAGGACGCAATACCCCCGTAATTTTCAGCATATTTTGTACTACTTTTAGATATTGAAAAGTGAATATGATGATGATTTCATTGGAGAATTATTGCACTTATGTTGGGTTTCTATTTGCCACATTGAAAGGGCTGATGTTGGTAACATCTGGTAAGGGTTTCGGTACGCCTGTGCTCGAATTGTTCTGCATCTTCCCTCTGCCACCCCTTCGACCCCTCCCCCTCTTAGGACCCATTTTCTGCATGCTCATTTCCCGACCATCGAGCTTCGTTTCCATCACGGAGTCGTCGGCATTCTCTGGTTCCATGCACTTGCAACAGAAACATTCTATATAATTGAGCTTTTTTTCAATGAATCAGAAATGAGCAACTCGAATTTAGTGCGCATTTTGTGCTACAATTCGAATTTTCCACTAATTTTTTGCTACAAATTGAACTAACTGCTTGACTTCATACTACTTTCCAAAATAAAGCTAGTTTCTCATGACAATTACTGTTACACTACTCTAATACGTGACAAGAGCAAAGATTTAGCATTAGATAGATAGATTTTGCATTATCTAGTATTAGTATGGCATCAGGGAAAGTGCCTGCAAAATTCCAGAGCTATCCGAGTAGATTTATGAATTTTTTTCTCAATTATCCTCAAAAAAACTTCCTGAAACTTTTTGAAAAGAGTATTTTTCACTCTCTCTCTCATACCATTTCACTACTGAATTTGCATTGAAGGTTTGTGAATTCAGATGAATGATCATGACCTTTTCTGAATTTTCAAATTGAATTTTAAAAATTTAGCAAGGTAACAACTCACTAAAATTCCATTCAATTGGCATTTCTAATTGAACTGAAAATGTTTATTCCTTTACAAGCTCAAAAATGACAAGCTTAAAAGAATAAACATACCTCGAGAGAGTTTTCGTTCTGATTCGATTGCTGCATGTTTCTCTGCGATTGCTGGCCACTGCCATAGCGCTGCTGTTTGTTCTGTTTTGCTCTGTTTCCTTGATGAGTTGGCGTCGATTGCAGGATTATTCGGACTATATTGCCCACAGCTTTCGTTCTCCCCTGATATAAGGAAGACCAATTTAAAAAATAAAAACTCCAATAACACAAATACTCACAGTAGCTTCACAATAGTGGGCTTCATTATACAGTATGTGCGATTTCAAAAACAAAAATTCAATAACATAGTTTTCAATGAGCTCTCTTCGAAAATGTGGATAGATATAAAATATTCATATTTTCAAGACCTACTATTGTTTACATTGAAAAACCCGACTGAGACTAACCCTTTAGTATATGTGTTATTTCTAAGATAAGACTTTTTACCTCTTTTATTTACAATGTAATAATTTACCTGGATATGTCAAAACCCACTAATGTTTACCCACTTTATAGTTTTTTTCATCAACTTTCACAGATTGTTCACCAATTTTTAACGATTTTTTATCAATTTTTAATCCTAATTCTACTATACTTCTACTACGGAAATCACACACACAAGTAGTCAAAGCTACTTCTGTGGTCCACCTTGGTCTATTCAAAAAACACTTTTCAAGTCTATATGATACGATTTATGATTATGAATAAACATTTACTAATGGGGTCCGAATTTCAAAAATAAGTATTAGGCAATTTTTTTCGAAAAAAATTAATAGCCTATTCGCTTTTCAAAGCAATATCTCATTCATTGTTTCATTCAGTGTTTTCTCTTTTAACTTGCTTACATAATCTGTAGATTTTACAACAAACCACAAATGACCTGCTATTAATATACGTTTGTATATAACATAGTTAAATAAACTATCTATCTATCTATCTATCTATCTATCTATCATATGGGGTATTGGATATTTGATATCTAATGATATCTGATGAGTTTTATGTAACCGGAGGAGTGATCATATAATGAAGGAAGTTTCATCTTGATAATCTCCACAGGAAAATTTCTCTAGGTCAGCCGAAAATCAGGAAAACTGAAGTTGAAGGAAGTAATACTATGACCCACATTTTTTCTGAAAATATAAATAAAGGCGATTGATTCAACGGAAAACTCTCCATTCTTTCAGCATTTCTGCATCTCAAATTTTGGAGAATTCATTTCATTTTGCCAAAATTACTAGATAATCACTTTGAACACTTTTACCGATTATCGGTCAACCTAGAGACATCTTCCTGTAGATGATCTTGTAGAAAATCAAGATTGAAACTTCGGATCTAAGTATTTGATGTATTCCTTCACCTTTTACATGAACTCATCATATGTCAATGAAAAAAGAGTGAATAAAAAAGGCAAAGATTGTCTCCTGCTCCACAAAACCTTACTTCAATTTTAGTATGTATTGTATTGACTTCATTAAAATTTTAATTTGAAAACATCAATTTATTTATGACAAAATGAATGAAACAGCATATTTCAAGTTTGTACAGTGATATCAGATCTAATAGGTTTACAGAAAAATACACTTTATTGTTTCATTTTGTAACTTCATGAAATATTTGTACTTCTCCAGATAGATATCAAGTATTGAAAATTTGAGTAGATATGAAAAAAATAAATACTCTTCCAAGTATCCAGCAGAAATAAAATTCCTAATTTTGAATTGAGTTTTTTTTTCTCAGATGACCTGTATTTTTATTCGACAATAATCTTTCGTAGATACGAAGAGCTAATATTTTATAACGTCGGTATATGTGATAATTTTTTTGTTGAACGATAGTGTTCTATTCAATATGTCTGGTGTTCTTTTTCGATGTACATTTATGATGATTCATTATAATTCAGAGTTTGCTCATGAACTTGTAGCCAAGATGATATTTTCTCACTGTTCATGTCATAATGATACAATATCAATCTTCAGAAGCATAGATGAATTTCGTGTCGTCTGCAAATGATATCAGATTTCCTCTCAATTCCAAAATTGATAATTAATTAATATATATTAATAATAAAATTGGTCCCAAGACTGACCCTTGCGGTACAACACATGTGATATTCATCAAGGAATCGCAATAAATAGGCTGTTTCATTCAAAGCGAACATTAGAATTTTTCTGGGTTCCAATGTTGATAGCACTCTGAAAATTCCTGTAGAGCCATAATCGATGACTTGCTGATTGATGAAAATAATAATAATAATAATAATAAGATGTGTTTAAGATGGTGCCACTTCCAGTTACACAGGGTAGTAGACACTAATTTAGTTATTTCAAATGGAATGCTATATTTTTTATTGCATTCTCAGATTCTTTAGGTTTTTATGCCTCTTTATATCTTTATATCTTTTTATCCAATCAGCCCTCCCTATACCTTCGTTTTCGAAATATTCAGACTTGAAGAAAAAAAATTAACTTTGTACCGTCATCGTTGAAAATCGATAACTGAGTCACTTTTGAATGTATCTGAATTGTTTTTGGGCAACAGCAAGAAGAAAATTGGATCTTCCTCGTGGTTTATACATCATTGGGGGAATACAATTGGAAATCCTCCAAGTTTGGGAAAGATTTGAGGAAGTTCAAATAGCCATGACTCTTTCTTTTTTCAAATGGAATGCATTCCACTAAATAAAAGAAGTTGTATATACCTATACCTATGTATTTGAAGATGTTATAAGTAAGTTCTTGACTTTTTATGATGATTATTATTCTTGACAACTCCAATATATTGAACTATAACTAAAACATACTGAAATGCACAACTATATCATCTTTTTTTTAAATAACTTCTTCTTTAAACACTTTGACCATTGTGCAACGGCCCCCTCTCTAACACTATGTTTGATAATTTCCAAGATATGATGGCTTTTTTATCATCATTGGAACCCAGAAAACTCCTTTTAATATTTATCATAATTTCTACTTAAATTTTTAGAAACGAGGAGATAAAATCCCAGGAAATCTGTAAAAAAAAACAGTATTTTTACCTCTCTGAAAACCATCCTTTGTCCGGGTGTCATATACTCGGGGTGTTTGATGAACCTGAAATGGATCAAAGCCTTGTCGCCGGTTCTCAAACAATCCTTCGACATGCTGATAATGCTGGCAGTCTGTCGGATGCTCCCGCAATGGACTGAAATAAAGAAGACTCGACTAATTCGTCGCTTTCGTCAGTGCACGCTTCGCCTTACCCATGGCTTGGTAACGCGAACTGATGGTGGTAGGATGGTGGAGGACCAAAATTTCGCCTTCGAATTCCCAACATGCTTGGGGATTCAGGGTGGGGGATACCATCACCATTCCTTTACGGATTTGAGATCTTTTTATCTACGAAAAACGATACAATGCTACTAAGTGTAATACGATACAATACGAGTTTCTACTTCTACAAATGTGATGCCCTTTGGCACACATACTACGACAAATGATCTTCCCATATGTTGGTACCTTAACGCACAATTGATACACTATTTTTGGTTTGTCGTTTTCGACAGCCCCAATTGAATATAAGCTGCCACGCCACTGATAGAAATGAGCAGTTCATAATTGATCATTCACAAATATATTATATTTCACTTAGATATCGAATTTTGAAGGAATCCAAACTTGAAACACAAATAACAAAACGATCCGCCGCCAGATCAAGTGTAAAAATTCCGTAACTGTCACTTATTGTCGGAAAAAATACAGGGTGGCACAATGAAAACGAAACAAGGTTTGCATTTTACTGAGAGATCAAGGAACTGACATTAAAATAAATGATTCTTAATGTAATGTTGGATAGGACAGGATTAAAAAGAAACACATGTTAGATGAACATCGATCTTACTACAAAATGAGAAATAGTGATGAAAGGGAAGAAAGCGTTACTTTCCATCACTAGTCAATTATTTTCATATTATTTCATAATTATTTTCTCGAGAACTACTGCATTGAATTACAAAAACAAGGAAGCGTTGGTAAGAGATTTGAGATTCAAGGGTTAGAGCTCACCCTTCCAAGGGGTTTGAAGTGAAAAAGTTGAAAACATGCACAAAATATTTGCCCCTCGAAATGAAAATCGAACGGTTCGAGCGTTTTTTTTTTTTCTGAAAACGATAACTATGTTAAATCGGCCTTGTTTCGGTTTCATTGGGTCACCCAGTATGTATTTTGTATTAATAGAAGCCAAAACAGAAGAAATAGTATGAAACGTTCATTACAGAAGGATATTGAAGCACTTGTTCGTTCAGAATATGTTGCATTCTGTAACTTATGTTTTGATATACTATCAAGTTAAATTTTCTGTACTATCAATATACATTGGAGAAAAGTTCTATCGAAAAGTACTACTAGCGACCTTTTTATTCATTTGAAAAATATGATCGTTGGTAACATCAAGTAACTAAAGATAAGATAGATATACATGTAATATCATGTCTTTGCAAGTAACCAACGGCAGTGGCAGCATGAATTTCTTTTACAACTGGGTGCTAGAACTGAGATATTTTTTTGTAGAATTAGATCAAAAGATATGATGATATCATGATCCTAATTTGAACATGCACACATTCAATTTATTTGCTTGCCAAGTGGAGGAGGCTTATTCCACATGAAAATATGTCTGCCCTATTCTTCTATCGATAAAAATAATCTAATCTAATCTAACTACCGTCAGGGGCGATTTCAAAAGCACAATATCAATTAACCACAAGCGGGTGCGCAAAATGAGTTACATGAGGGTGTATCATTGATATGGTGAAACAATTGAACGTAACATTATTTAAAAATAAGATAAGAAATAAAAATATAGTTTACAAAAACTCTTTTCCAAAGACCAAGCATATTATCTATCATCTGGTCTACCCTACAATTGAATATTTACCTTTTTTAGAGCGAAACTGGCTGTCTGCCCAGCCCGCACTTCTTTGACAGCCATCCTCTTCCTGTGGATGCTCTTGATGGCGATTTGCTGAAAATTACCCAAAGGATCGGGCCCCAACATCAGAACGTCATTCAGTTTTATCACCCCTTTAAGCGTCGTTCCAGATACCACTGTCCCCACACCCTAAAAAAAAGGCGAATTTGATGAATTTCCAGTTCTATACTATTTAAAGTGTTCGGACATAGGAAATGTTTGCCTGGCAGTCGAGGAAAAAAACGGCGTTGCAAAGACCGAAGATTTGTGGCTACAATGTATATTTGAACAAACATCACAAACTATTGATGTGAATCTATACCACCCTAAAGATTTCTTCTGAACTTGCTTTCACCATATGAACTTAAAATTTGTTGTTTCATCAATTTTGTCAAGAAGGATTCGAAAATATCAAACTTAGATTTCAATGACCAAATACTTTCGCATATTTACATACTTAAATCATTTCCTCTACTGAATTCTATTAAATACTACATCTATCACATGTAGATTATCTATTGATGAATCAAAGTCATTATTCAGACACCAGGGGATCAGAATATTTTATTCATTACTTGACCAATCGCAAACCTGGAATTTTTAGTATTTACGGCATGGATTTACGTATTCACTTCTTCCACTTTTAACTATCACGATTCGCGGCAAAAATATTTTTCAAGAGTAAGTACACCTCCCAACGATGCTTTTGACAATGTTCATCTCGCTACAAAATCAGTCTGAAAAAATATCTGCTCAGAATACTCTGAAATCAATAATTGAAATGAATACCTGTTTGTAAAGCGATTTTTTACTTCATCATAATTGGTATAATATTTCCTTTCATGAATAACATGCATAACAAATGCAGGCATAAGTATTCATATTATTTTGTAAATCACTGTTATAAAAGTAATGTTACTTGGGATATTAATAAATGAACAATAAAACCACCTTCATAACAACACTATACTGCGGTTTGAAGTGCTACAATGTTCTGATTCCCAAGGTGAGTTCAAAAATAAATTATTGAATATCGACAACTTTTTATTGCGCAAACTAGATGAACATCACAAAATATAAATGATTTTATCATTGAAGAACCGAAAATATTTCTGTGTCTGTGTTTTCAGGTGACATGCAAATCCGATACATGTAATCGGAGTATCTTCGAAAGATTGCCTCCATATAGGTACTTACATCATTGGATAGACATTTCCCAATTATAAAAAATATATATAATATGAGAGTTGAGTCGAATCAATAGTTTATAAGCCATTGTATACGAGTTGTTTTACATTTGGGCCAACACTGATGAATAACAATAACATAATGTCGGTTTTATCACTTACGGGAACTGAGTATGTGTCATCGATTTGGAACTCGGCTGGCTCGTTCTCATGGTATTCCATTCTTGTGGTGAGCAAGTTGAGAAATGACTTCAGTAGAGGTAGGTTTTCTCCGGTTACGTTCGATACTTGAAAGATCGGACAAAGCCTAAAAATATTCAGTATTTTTGAAATCAAATTATCTAAATACAACATCGATCTACATATCAAGAAATTAAAATTTGGAAAAAACATTGTTTTGCCTGCAAATACATAAGTTTCAACTCTTAATCATAACAAATCTTCATAAATGTAGAAATTATCTTTAGAAATGTTTTTTTTTCTCGAAAAGAGAGCTAGATACCGAAAGAAATCAAGACATAAAAAGGTTGTAGTTTGACTTCCTGAGTCTTTGTAATAATTGAAGAAATTATTCCAGAGGCTTCCTTCAGTAGAAGTAGTTTGTTATTGAAAACAAACTTCAATTTCAAGGAAATCGAAAAACTGTTTCTTCAGAAATTGATGAAAATCTAGAGAAGTTTAAAGAAACTATTTTCTTCTTTTCCTTCACCCATATTTTTTTCAACATCAATAAAACATCCTGTATAACGACAGAAAACTCGTCAATCTTTTACCAGCTCATATATAAAGCATCGCTGACGCTTTTCAGGATGTCGGTTAAGAGTTTTACTATTGGGAAAGCTTTCTATAATTTACAAGTTTTTCAAAAATGCCTTTTGAAATTAACTTCGCATATATTCTTCTTCTGATATATTCCCACAATATTTCATTCCAATGTTCTTCTAGTCATTTCATTCTCATCTTTGATTTGTTTGTATTGTATTGTTCATATGGATAGTGAATTGGCTCTACTAACATTAGTTAGTCACGCCTTCACAATTTTTTTATATTGAATTAATACTGTTTTTATACGTTCTAAACATGATGTAAATAAAGACTGGTGTCTCAACTCCCTATACCCAGCCACTAGAAAAAGTTGTAGACCTTCGCCTACTTGATTTTGTCGGATTTCAATACCTTACTAAGGCTTCCCAAGATCGAAACTAGGTGGCGTCACCTATGCCGATCTCGAAGGTTATCTTGGAAATGCTGGAAACACGATGTGGATTTGAAATCCAACATAAATGTAAAAACTGAACTGTTAGCTATCCATCACTGTCAGGTATCCGTCATTATCAGTAAAAGCGGATTTGACTTCACCGGATCGACGATCGTATCGCCATCTATACTCAAGTGGTGCGGCCTTAGTGAGGTCGTTTGACAGGTCTACTCGTTTTGGAAAGAAACAATTGAAGAGTTATTTCACCATCCTATATCCACCTTGGTTCTAAACATTTTTCATGAGATTATTATCTTCTGACAATAAATATTTATCTATATCATAATTCACAAGATTCTAGTTGTGTTAAACGGTTTCTTTACACCCCATACTGTTCCTATTACCTTTCTGACACAAAGTTGGTGGCACTCAGAACCACATCATCGACAGTTTTGACCATGACCGGCACTTTTCGACACCCCTGTGACTTCAGTATTCTCACCAGCATTTTGAGATTTTCTTGCAGTACATTGGCAGGACACATGTCAATTTTGGTGACGACCACAAAAACTGGCACAGACAGTGCCAAAGCCAATCCGAGGTGCTCCTTTGTCATACCTATTATTCCAGCATTGGCTCCAACCTATTGAAACACGGATTATGAAGGCACCACTAGAATGGTACAGTTTATACAGGATTGACACTATTTCGTTTCCCACTATTGCCATCTGATTCCTGAACCTTCTTCAAGGCCAAGATAAATATTTTTATGAATACAAAGTAAAGTGAATTAATTGATTAGTGTTATAAATGAACAATTGTTGTAATTCATGAATATCTTACGTTGTATTGAAAATTTTTTGTAGTTTTTAATATTTCTAATACAACGGTAATAGATTGTGAGCAAATCTTGCATGTACAATTTTATTAGAGTTAGATAATTTCAGCAATTTGCTCTTCATACTACGAGTCACAATATTATGCGAGATGTGATTTTTTAGATGTTATTTTTTATACATAAATATCGCCAATGTATGAAAGTACAGCGATCAAATGTTGCATATACCTCTTTCATAAAGTAGTCTGGTTGGGTATTGTCTCTTTTTTGTAGATAATTTTCAGTACATAATTTTGTATTGTAGACAAGGTTTTCGATGAATTTTCATATAGTGATCCCCAAACTAGTATTCCACATCTCAAAAATGATTTTACTATGGATTTGTATAACAAAATCAATATATTTTTACTCAAAATATCCCTTAACTGATATAAAACTTGTAAATTAGTTTTCTAATTTGCTCTGTTGAATATGCTACATGTTGGTTCCATTTTGTATTTTTATCTATAATTAATGAATATTTAGTATTTTCAAGTTCTTTTATGTCTTTTAATATTATTGCTATAAAATTTGGGTCTATGTAACATGTAACAATATTTCGAGCGGAAATCGTTGCAATACATCAATACGCGCAAGAAAAAAATAAGGCAGGAGTTTGTAGAAAAAAATATTCTAATCTACTCGAATATCCAAGCAGCAATTAAAGCAGTTAACTAAATACAAATTGTTTCAAAACTTGTGTGGGACTGCTTGGAAACTAGAAATATAACAAAACAACAATATTGAAATTACGTTTAGACGTTTTATGTCAATCAAAACTTTCTTCTGTCGTGAATTTTCAGAGTGATTACCATCTTCTTATTTTGGTGCTCATAGTATCATTTTGTGGTTATCTCATGCAGAATATTTCTTTGTGATCTTTTTAGAGGGTGAGTTTTATTTTTCTTGTAGCCGGACAAATAAATCACTATGAAAGCATGTTCGAAAATGAGGAGGTCTAATCAAGGATATTAAGAATTGAAATGTGAAAACTATGAGTCAGGATTTCTGTTCATATAGATATATTATTAGAATATAAAAATTGTCAAAAACCGATGATTTGTAGTCTGACATGGTTTTAATGAATTTAAATAAATTAAATTAGATCTGTTTATGAGCTATGAAGTATTAATTTTCCCAACACACCACACAAGTTTCAATTTTTGAGAAGATCCAATGCTGAAGTACTGACAAATGATATTTGTCTCGACTACCGAGGACAAACTATTGAAAAGTGCAACAATGATCAATTTTGTGTAGAAACATGAAATACTTGAAAAAAAATCACCATTAGCATCCCAAAATCAGGTGCATGACCAGTCATTCCAAACACTGTAGTTTTCAGGTATCTCTCATGTCCTGCCAGATCGATGAAAGTGATAACTTTGGAACTTTTCTCACAAATTTTCACCCAGTCCAATGAACCATGTTCTGGCTTGTTCACAACATTACCTAAAATACGTCAAATTAATACTTTTTCATCTTCTTGCATGACATAACACTGTCAATCAATTTATTTTTCACTAAATAGTAAGTAGTTTGAAGAAAATTTCAGGAGGTTGATTTTTTTATCATCAACATTTATTTATTTTGAAGATGATTGACACAAAATCAATACAATGAGTATTTGAACCATTCTTATGCTTGACATTGTAATCAATTATGTGACAATCTAATATTAGAAGGATTATTCTGTTATTTTTAATTTGTTAAATGAATTTGAAACTCTCAAGTACACCTCACAAGTTATCTATTGGTTGGTAGATTCAAAAAATATATTGATGATGGTATGTATATTAGGTATATTCAAAAGGATTTCTTCAAAATATTTTCAATTTAGAAAATAATCAATTTATTCCATACTTCATGAAGAGTGTATAATCATTATCTCAGAAAGATACCTTGTTCATCGAATCCTAGGATATCATTCCCAACAGAACTTGTTCTTCCTGACTCCATTTCATGTTTATGTCTGAACAGCCTCTGTCTGGCATGTCCTCGACCATTGTCCATCTCTCCATGAGTGAGAACACCCAGTAATGTAGATTTTCCAGCATCTACATTACCAACTACAGCCACACGAATTTCCAGAAAATCTACAAAAATCCTTCGTTCACTACAGAACAGAAGTGAAAACTCAAGTGAACAAGAGGTAATAAGTAAATGTGATATTTTCCTTGTACAAAGGGTTTGTGAAAAAACCTCGGACATGTACATTTTGTTTTTTGATGACACATTTTACAATCATTAGAAATATCAATATACAATAAAAAGTTACCTACATAAGTCAGTTCAGTTTATTGTGTTACTACATTAATGTTCATACTGGTCAATGAGTAGAATTAGAATGTAACAATGGAAGTCTTATAGTCAATATATATTAAAGTCAATATATATTAAAATATATATAATTGTAATATTGAATAAGAATGAATGAAAAATCAGTATTAATCAAAAAAATTCACAGTTCAGATTCAAAAATTCTGATTTTTGCAACTTTTTGTTCATCAGTTTTGTTATAACTTCACTATTATCTCACAAAAATCTGCAAATCAGTTATTTGAAAATAACTACAAAACCATCAATCCCATCATGTACATCATGTATTTTTAACCAAATCTTGGGCACAGTGTTGTGTGGACACAATAACTTACCAGATTGATCAAGTACCCTTCGAATCAAATACTGGATGATTACACCATGTGTTTCCTTGCGCTCTCTCAATTTGATACAGCTACATTCCAATGTATTAGCTAAAGACTGAAGTGTTGCTACAGCTGCTTCCAGTTCATCATCAAGGAGTCCATTGTCAGTACCATCCTCAGAACCACCAATCTTCAATGAAAATATCAATTAAGATATTGGATGCAAAATATCAATTTGGTGAAGTACCTCTAGAATAACTTCTCCTCTCCCTTCACCCAACTGCTGGGTTAATCTCTTCAGAAGCAATTCATACTGCTCCTCAGTTGGTGCCACTAGCACATTGCGTCCTAATATCTTGTCATATTCTGAGGGGCACTGGGTTTTGTCAACAAAAGAACTCAACGATTCCCTTCCTTCAGTCATTGCCTAATCTGTAAAATGGAAAAATTCAAATCTCATTTACAAAAAAGAATGTAAAAGCATTGAACTTCATTTCGAAATGATCAAAAGTTTTGAAAACTCATTCACTCACAAACAGCCCAAATTTTACTTTGTAGCAGTAAGTCAATGATGTGAGCACTGAAGAGCAATTTGCAGAAGTTGCATCATATTTTCATCATGTTTCACAAATCGGTTCAGAATTAATTGACAGATATATATTTTTTTCTGTACTACCAATCTATTCCCGGAACACCAACATCAGGTGATCATGAGAAAAAATATTAATAGAGACTGTAACTTTTGATTTTATTTTATTTAAAGATCACTCACTCACATATGGTGTCAACTTTGATTTTGAAATGTTATTATATGAGTATTCTACCAAATAACTACACATAATAAAAATGACTACTGCATCTTGCAAAGAAACTGAAACAAGTAGATATTTATATTTACCTTTTATTTATATTTACTAGTTCAGTTATTTTTGTTATCAAACATTTCCCAGTTGAAATTTGTCAAATACGCGTCAACAAATTTCAAAGATTATATCTTCTTCTGATTTTGCTCTTATGACATCTAGAGCTCTACTAATTCATGTGAGAAAATAAACATGAGAACATTTTCTTGAGGTTGAATTCTACAGAAAAAAGAAGACTATGACATTCAGGATGTCATTGTAGACTAAATGTCAATGATGCTTTACTTTTTTCGTGTTCTGAGATATTTGATTATTCTGAAATTCTGAATTTAGGTTGTTTGCTGTTATTTGATAGGATTTGCGTTATTCCAATCGTGAATTTATGGTTTTTAGAAGTTCCAGTGAATTACTTTCAAAACTGATTTCAGTTTTCAATTATTTTCGTAGTATTTATTATGCTTTGATAGCGTTCCAAAATGGATATACCTCAGCCGCCACCGGGTGAGTATGAACTGCCCATTTCTGCCATCAAAAGCATTTTTAAAGAGGTTATGTTTTCTAGATGTTGAACTGCGGAATATAATCGACAAATTAGCACAGTTCGTTGCTCGAAATGGCCCAGAATTCGAGCAGATGACCAAAAACAAACAGAAGGGAAATCCAAAATTTCAATTTCTGTATGGTGGAGAAAACTTCAACTATTATCAGTACAAAGTTTCAACAGAACAAGCCAGTAAGCCATTCATTTTCAAATGGAAGGACGAATTGTAAATATTTTTGTTTTCAGTATTCAAACAACAGCAGCAGCAAGGTAATATAGTAAGTGATCAAAACAGCAATTGGAATACACCCCCTCCTGCTCCAATGCAGAACAGTGTGGAAATTGAACAGATTAACAAACAGCAAGATACTTTGAGGGAGCAAATCAAACAGAGTGAACATAATTTGACAGCTCAACATACTGTCCTCATCCAACAACAGCAGGCACAAGTTGAACAAACAGTAACCAAATGTGAAGCTGTAGATTTACAAACAGAGGCTGATAAATGTGGAATCTCTCTCACTGATGTCTATAGTATTCTACAGCCTATTATAGACAGTTGTACAAAAGATAGTATAAGCAATGGGAAATCTTGGTTCTTGCAGCATGCTACCGACAAGCAAAAAGCTTGTTGTATTGTTGAGTGTTTGTTATACAAGTGAGTAGCTTACAATGTATATGTACCTATTATCAAATCACAAAGTGGTTTTGTTGATTTTAACAGTTGCAGCCAAAATTATGTATAAATTGTATGAAAATGAATTTTGAATAGCTTATGTGCAACTAGATTTTCTGAAAGTTGAAAATGATGGATATTGATCCTGAAATCTCAATTATTCATTCCTCCATCTTCAACAATAATCCCATTTAATGTTATATATGTTTATATAAAATATTAGTAGTTTTTTCATAGTGTTGTGACTGGACAGAAAGGTATTCTATTTCAGCAAATCAATTGGGATTATTGTGTTTGGTGTCAAGTAATTTTTATTTTACTTGATTCATCAAGTGGTTATTCCAAAAAAATATCATAAGATACCAATATCAATTTTGAGCTTTTTTATTTTTCATCAGAAGTACTGTTCCAATTTAGAAAATAATTTTTCTAATTATGTAGTTTCCAGGATTTTTTGCTACAAAAATCCGTTCATCTGAATATTCTCTGTTTATTTTTTAGAGTGTTGCAGTCATCTATGTTTGCACAGAAATTACATGTTATTTATTTAGTGAATGACCTTTTACATCATAGGTGGGTATTGGATTATATAAAATATTTATTTTGAGCTAACTATTCATTTTATAGTGCTAGAAAAAATGCAAGTGAACTAAAGGATGCTTTAGAAAGAGTGGTAGTTCCTATGTTTTGTAATGCCAGTATTGCTGCCAATGAAGAACAGAGAAAAAAGCTAGAAAAGCTATTGAAACTCTGGGAATCAAAGTCAAATTACCTGAAAGCTGACACGTTGGAGAAGATGCGAAATCCACTGCAGAGCTACCAGCAGTACCAGGCCAACCAAGTGGCCAAATATACCACAGAAGTAGCTGCCCTAGCCCAACAAACCAAATCTACGTTTGACACTTACCAAGCCCAACATCAGGCTTTCGTATGTCACGCCATGCAGCAGATAATGGATTTGCAGCAACAAAAACAGAACTTGGAGCAACAGCAGCAAGTTGTGGTGCAGTCACAGCCTAATGCAGCAACTCCATCGACCACTCCATCCTCTGTCATTCCTCTAGAAACTATACAGGCCAGTTTGCAGCAGACCATTCAGAATCTCAGTCAGGGGGCAAGTGCATCAGCTAACACCCAAACCTACGCGATTTCGAATGTGAATCCCCCCAATCCCAATGAAAACTTCATGTCCATGAACATTTCAATACCACCTCCGAACATGAACCAGCAGACGCCTGCAGCTCAGCCCCAGCAGTCCATTTTGAACAATAATTTGGGCCAGCACGCAAATAGTTTTCCTGAGATGAATCCTGTGTTCCCTGCAACTTCGGAGATGAGCCTGCAGACACCCCTGATCGGCAACGGTTTGGAGATATCATTTTCACAGCCGCCACCAGGTTATTTCCCGCCTCCTGGAATGTTCCCAGACTTTTCCAAACCCCCGCCTGGATTTCCATCGAAGCCAGAGCCATTTTTGGAAGAGCTGATGCCTAGCGCGCCTTATTACGATTTGCCTGCAGGATTGATGGTACCCCTTGTGAAGGTAAGGCTTCTGATAGACTCTCGCCAAATGGAATTCATTGTTTGTGGTATATTATTGGGAAATACAGAACTGGTGGTTCTTGTTGTTTTGTTGGATATGGGTGTTTTAATGTTTCCTGTCAAATTTGGTTTATACTTGTGGTTATCCGATACCACAGTTTCCTGAGACCTAAATAATGATTGACCTCTTTACCAAAATAGTTCTTTTACATGTTCCAGAATTGAAGATTTTTTTTTGGCTCTTATAATTGCTCCCCTAAATACACCACGTGCCTCTTATCAAACTGACTATTTATATGTCAAGGTTCTGTTATAATACAAATTGTTTCATGAGTTTTGATGCTCTAAGTCCAAGATCAAAACTGAATTGGAAACTAAACATTAAAATTCATATTATATGTGATAAGGCAAATTCTAGCATTGTGATATGCTAATTTATAAACTTGACTTCGAATAACCCTATATTAAAAACCAAGACGTGCAGCTTGATATTTTTTCAATATGAAAATTCTGCCCAAGACTACCTATCAGTTAGTCAAATAAGCTCCATGTTTGCACTTTGAAGATATAAAATTTCATAACTCCATCGAAGACCTTTACCTCCAAGTGGTTCATGCTGAATTTTTTAGTAGCCTGGTTATGGCATGATCCTCTCAGTACTTTTTAGGCACACATCTCATAACTCTGATAAAAAATAATGAATTTCAAAGTAATTTGGTGCAACTTTGATTGTGGGAATTACCAGAATATTCAAAAAGAGATTTGGCAGAAACACAATCATTAGGCTTTAGTAATTTGGAAAATTGCAGTTATCTTCAAATGAATTCTCCATACTCTGTATTGTGCCCTCTGCATAATGTAATATTAATATCACTAGGGAGTGCAATTCTTCATCAACTCATAAAAATCCGGATCACACAAAGAAATTGCAGAAATATTGCATCCCTTGGAGAAAAAAAACCCGGAACTTTCAGTATTCCAAGTAGATGCTCTAGCAGCACCCTGGGTTATATCCAGTCTTTATTTTTTAGGTGATAGTCTGATGAAAGTAGGTAAATCTACATTTGTGAATGTAGGCAATTTCATAACAACTATCTAATAAAGTATGAATCAATGTATCAAAATCAACAAATGTGAAAGTTTTATTTGTACATGATCCTAAAAATGTTGAGTGCCAAGTGAGACCAAGTTACCTATTGCCTAATGCATTTCAAAATCCCTGTCCACTAACTGTTTGGACGTTTTCACATCTTTTTGCATCAGCATCTCCTTTATCACTCAGTAATATCCTGACTAAGTTTATTCTATATTTTGTAAAACACATCTCTGCATGAACGAATGTAGAAAAAATTTTAAAAAATCCGACACGACACATTGATCTCACCAAGGCATTTGAAATCAAACTGCATCTTAGAAGCCTTATAAGACCAGTGTGTCACTATTATTTTGTTTCTCTCTGAAGGACGATTTTTTTCAATGTTAAATGATTATATTGCACGTTGAGAGAAATAGTGTGACAACTGCCAAAAGTTATGAAGTTCAGCTGCCAAAAGACTATATTTTGGTTCTGCTTGCGTAACCATGATTGTTTGTGAGGACTACAAAATTGGGTCAATGAAAAAATTTTGCAAAAAAGTGCCTCATTGTCCGCAATTTTTAGGAGTGACATCTCAAAAATTTGGAAACTAACAACTCAAAACTTCTTTGATCAAAGAATTCACTGAGAGAAATCCCCTACATTTAAAAACAGAAATTTTCCAGAATAATTCCTACAAACTGAGAATTTTGAGTTGTCACAGTAGTGTTCTCAAGGTGTGATATCAGACCAAATTATTTCCGAATTGGCACAGGGGATTTTTTCGATACTCGGTGGTACTCAACTGGTTGAAGAAAGAAAATAGAGAGGTTCAATGCTTGATAATTGATATATTGACCCAATGTTATCATAGTTCATGTTTATTATGGAATTTGTAATGGTATTTTGACACGCTTATTCTAGTTGGAGGAAACATCATATAAACCGTTAGATCCTAAAGATATTAGGTTGCCTCCGCCTGCCCCACCGAGCGAGCGCCTTCTGGCTGCTGTCGAAGCTTTCTACTCTCTACCGAACCACGATCGGCCCAGAGACAGGTAAAAATCCGTTTTTCGGGGCTCTCAACATCTTCGTTCGAATCGGAGGTCACTTTTTCAATGACACTTTTATCGTCAACGAACTGTCCCAAACGGATATGGAAATTGTGCCTCCTCTCTTCAGGAGGAGAAATGCTCATTTTTTTTTGTGGGATGTAAGCAACGAAATGTTATCATATATTCTCTACTAGATGCACCCTATCGACTTGAGAAGAGCGTTGAAACGAACATGAGAAAAAGAAAGAGCTATCGATTTGTCTGGATGTGCAACAAAGAAATGTGCAATTTTGCCAACAGTCAGCTGATCACTGCTACTACACACTATTTGAAATTTGTTCAACATTATTCAATAATTCACCTATTGAATGATATATTCTGATTTTTTTTAATCTACTAAGACAGCCATATAGGCTGAACAGGACAACACCATTTCAAACAAAGTTTCAAAATCCTTCCTTGACTCGATTGGCTGAACGAACTAGAAATATTCAGCAATTCTCAATATTTAAACAAGTGAAACTGAGTCTCTTTGTTTTAACACACTTATGGATCAATAAACTTTGCTAAACACTAGCTTTGAGTGTATAATCTTACACTATTAACTCGATTCGAATGAAAATAACTGAAGATGTCATATTTCTCAATACAATGGCATGACACATCGAAATGTTTTTGATTAGTTAGATTAGTCCGCCTTCAACTTGTTAGTTTGATATTATTGCATGAACGTCTGAAAAGAACACAGTTTATTCTCAGGATGAGAAAGCTATAATTACGTTTTTATTAAACATGTTCATCTTGGCACATCAAAATGTTTTGCCTGTCCTTTGATTTTTCATCGCTGTGTCTTTTTCTAGTGGTCGTTTCAATTACTCTCTAATCTCGATCTACTAGAGATATATAATATCATATCTTTAGATATACGGCTGATTCATGCAACGTTCATTATAATTACATCTCAATTATATTATTATTAACAAAAATAAATCACTAAAACTGTATAGGGTGAGTTCATGCAATACATTAGTGCATTCTCATTACATTATTCCACTAAGAAGTTGCCTAACCTCAAACTATACATTATAATTACATGATATTCCTAGTGAAAACGTAATTCGCATGCGCCTGTTTGTCTTACAATAGACAATAACGGAGGAACTTGAATTCCCACCAGATCTACCAAAAGTGCATTGGAATGCTTTGCATTTGCTAGAGTTATAGGTTAGGTTTTTTATTTTGAAATCATATGTACATATATCTCCTTTTTCTGTAATAATGTAATATTGTTGGCAGACAGCATATATTTCAGCTTTCACCATAGCTCAATAGTCAAATATTGGACCATGTATTATGCGAAAACAAAGTAGCTGAATAAAAAAAAAATAAATGAATGATGAATTTCAAATCGATATCAATATGTTGTATGAACAGAGTTTCTGATAGTGATAATGTAATTATAATACAATTAAGATGTAATTATAATGAACGTTGCATGAATCTGCCTATACTTCTTGATGAGGCCAATTTGGGTAGTGGTTTAAGATGTGTATAGAAAGAACAAGCTGTAGAGGGGTCGAAAATAGTGGTGAGAACTTACTCATGTGCAGAAAAAATACTTGAGAGTTCCTGTTTTTTTTCCGAGAGTGCTTTTTAACAAAATAAATATTTTCCTAACAAGTGGACCACCAAAATGCGTGCGGAAAAGTACTTCTTTGGGCACGCTCGTGGGAAGAAGCAATATCTAACCTACCTCAACGTTACCTATCTACTTGCAGATTCGTAAAAGTGAAACAAAAACTCAAAGAAAACTGCTTCATATAAAACTAATATGATTCAATTGTATTATGCAGATTTCACTCTCCATATTATTTATATTGAAATGAGTTAAAATGGCAGGTTTTGAAATATTGAATGAAAAGAATTTTTTTCGCATGCAAGAGATATCGCCGCTATTTTGACGCTGCTATTTCGATCTTGTTAGTGATTCATTGATATGTTAGTAATGTTTCAGGGTGCTCCTTGAATTGGCCTTCTTCAACTGTTTTTGGGATTTCTCTCCTTGTTCTATCCTCTCATAATTTGTTCATATCTTTTTAGCTTTTCACGTTTTTTGCCCACTCATCATCTCCTCTGAGATTTGGAATTTCGTTTTCAAGTCACTTTCGAAGATTGTGAGTCCTTTTCATCTTATGTTGCATCTTACAACATGAATTCTATCAATGCAATTGTTTCCCGTTCATATTGATTCTACAGAGAGCTTATACATACTGATGATATTTTAAAAAAAATCGCTTTCCGTAATTTTCTTCGTAAATCATTTAAAGGCTGACTTCTTCTTTCATTTCTTTCATTTCCCATACTTCTCATAAATTGAATGGAATATAATTTCCTGAATAAAGTTCACCACTCACTTCTTCTTAGCAAATATTCTGTTGTCATGATCATTGGAAGTTCCAATCGAGGTTCCAATTATTTTTCCCCTCGACATCATTAGAAACGAGGAGAGGAAACCCAAATATGTCCAAAAATGGAAATTATACTGAGTAGCTGGCAACAATCTTTTGTGGAAATATCGATGAAATCATGCTGGTGAATAAGAAATCGATGATTCAAACCAGTCATTTCCTCTAAGAGGTGAATGATAATTGATATACTATCATGAATATGTGGTTGTTTTTAGAATTATGTTGAAAATAGTTGTTTTTCTACGAGCACGAAGGAAAAGTGACACTTATCGCATGAGTAACTAATTCGGAAATTATCCAGTATCGGCAATAGAAATCATTTACTAAGCTGATCTGTCTGTAATCTTTTTCACTTGATTGTACTGCGAGATTTATCATATTGATATGCGATAACAAATTCGAACTACCTCAATATTGAGCCATAAAATATCCATCATCTGTTTGTTCTTCAAAAGTCGGAATCCCAGATACTTCTCAAAGAATTATAATGATGAAATATTCCTACTTATATTTGACAAAGTCGTTTGCAGAAGGATCCAGCTGCAGAATGATAACGAAATGCTCTTTGATATAGATATAAAGAGCAAATATTCAGATTGAGAATAATTCCTTAGACTTCCTTAAACAGAGGGTACATTTGAGTCAAGCGCGTAAACTCCTTTTTTTTATCTGTTGACAACGCGAAAGGGAAACCTATAATGTTCGAGGAACATCGTGTTAGCCAGCGGTGGAATTTTGGGGAAGAAGGAAGGTGTTGGAATTTTTCTTGAAAGTTTGGAGGTTGTAAGCATCAGGAAAGACTTCACTAGGCAAAGAATTCCACAACTTTGCCGTTCTCTTGATGAATGATGCTTGGTATAGCGATGCTTCATAGCGCGAATAATTGATTTTTTGTCTTTATTGCCTCAAGAAACATTGTTGTTTATAATAGGGATATATTGATTTTCAATACGCAATACATACATAATAATTAATAATAAAATAATAATAGTGCAAATAGTGAAAAATCAAATTCATCCATTAAAACTTTTCAGATAAGAAATGCAATCATCCAAAATCAATCAAGTAGATTTTTTTGAGTTGATTTTGAATGATTTTGCTTCCTGTATATTTTTCAAGTCATTCGGAAATGAGTTGTATAGAATCATTCCAGTATAAAAAAGATTGTTTGCCAATATTTGACTTATATTTATTTGTTAGTAGCAAATTTGGATTCTGTGTTTCATGAGTATGTTGTATTGACTTTATCAAAATTCAAATTAGAAACCTTCAATTTCTTTACGACAAAATGAATAAAACAGAATATCTTGAGTTTGTAGACTGATATCAGTTGTTAATCGTTCAACATAAATACCAAAAAGCATATTAAAACGAACATATGATATGTATCCTAAAAAATTACAAATATCAGATGCTAATAATGATCTGATTTGCGATGTTTTGTATTACTATCTATCTGTTTTTAATTTTGTCTATATCTAACTCTATCTCTATGGATATTCAGAGAAAGTTCAAACATGAATGATATCTCTGTATAGTGTGTTTTTGTCTACGTTATTTTTGTGGACAGAAATTCTAAATATATTTTTCATAAAATTGGTAGCTCAAAAATAATTTTGAATTCTACCAGGGTACCTTTATTATATCATCATTTTGTATTCATTCCACGTGGAGAAGAATTCCACAGTGAACATATAATTGATGGCAAGAAAAAAAACAGCCCAGATCTATTAAATCACAACTCATGCGATATTCGTCATTTTTCCTTCAACAAATTTGCCCATTCATTTGTTCGACATCCGATTGAGAGCCCCAATAAGTACTTTTGAATACTCCATACCCGCTAAATATCACACACACCTCATGCTATCGATTTATTTTTTTTTCTCTAAACATACTTGATGATTGATATCGCACGAAAAAATTTCTCATGAATTTGTGTCATGTACCCCGAACACGGAAACAGCGAGGGGTGGGAAAAACTAGGTTTGTATGAATACTACAAGGCAAAGAACATTGCGAAAAAGGAGAAGGAGGAGCTGATAGAGGCGGGGCTGAGGCTGAAGTCGCGCAGCCCGTCGCCAATCGAGCCGGCCGCGCAGCACGAGCCGCCGGCGCCGCCCAAGAGGCGGTACCGCAGCGAGTCGCCCGCCCCCGCCGCGCCTTCGAGGGCGGGGCGACGGTCGCCGGGGCGGAGCAGGTCGCGGTCGCGCAGCCCGCGAAGGCGGCACCGCGGCGAGAGGGGGGAGCGGCGCGAGGGGCGCAGGAGGCGGAGCAGGTCGAGATCGAGGTCGCCGAATTTCAAGAGGTCCATTTCGCCGCCTTCCAGTTTTGTGTGAGTATATATCAAGGCCAACCTTTCCCTTCTTATTTATTTATTTAGCTTACAATAAATAGTATATTATATACCTAGGGTGAGAAGTGAGCTATTGTATAGCAAGCACTTTTATATCATGAGGCGCGAATCGCCGAAGTTTATGTGCGAGTAAGTAAGGTTGGGTTTAAAAGCAGCTTTAATAGCTGAACCCCGCCCATTCATCATACTTGTTAAACATTGCAATTATAAACCATTGAATGTGATAATAATAATAATAATAATAATAATAGGTCTTTATTTTCGAGAAGTACAGAGTAGGTACACTAGAAAAACGCCGAAGATCAGATGGTGTCACTCATGGACATGCGTGAAACCTCTGTTAATAATAATCTCTGAATAATAATCTCTGAATAATCTCTGAATAATAATAATAATATATAGTTTAATGAGTAATAATCAAATTATAAACGGTACATATTAATTGTAAACATTCAATAAACCGAGATTCTCACTAAGGCATATAGCCTGTGCGTGAGATCTATGATTTATTCGGTTCAATTTTTGTTTAAAGATAAGAATTAAATATATGAATATAGATGAAATCAGGTGCAAGTACAATGTGTTAAAATCATAGTATAGATAATATTTGTACAATATTTTTTGAATGAATAAATAAATAAAGTAAATGAAACAGACTAGTTTCGAGTGTTGATTGGACAGACACTCTGTTAATATTTATTTCTGCATATCTATCATTTTGATGAGTTCATTTTTTGGGTATTCGGCAATAAATTTGTTTAATTTTTTCTTGAATTGATAAATATTATGCGTTTCTGTCAGATATTCTGGTAGGATTTGATACATTCTTGGTGCAAGATAAGTGAAACTACGTTGGCCAATTGTTTTAGATGCAAATGGAGTTTGGTAACGTGTATTTTGTTTCCTCGTATTATATGTCTGTGTCAATGTCTTAAGTTCTGCTTTATTTAAGGCATGTTATTATTATTATTATTAAGTATATAGTATTCTCTCCACTACTAACACTGAAAAATCAACATGTTCTGGTTCGACAACTGGTTCTCATATCAATACTTTAAATAATTCGAATTGCGTACTTTTCATGTGGGAGTAAAAGTGTGCATGGTACAGCGTAAGCAAGACATTTTTACTGCACTGGTCTTTCACTTCTACTCAATGCTGTAGCAACTAACTCTCAGCTTATTAGACAATAGCATGACTCGCCGATTGCAGATGTTTTTCGAAAGTCACTCCTAAGAATTTTACTTCATCACTACAATCACTGCACTCCATTTGTCTATATGGCTGAACGACAATGATTTGAAATTAAACATAAACAAAACCAAGTACATGGTTATATCAAATAAACATAATTTGAACAAATTGAAAAATGTCTCATCCAGCCACTTATTCATAGATAATAATGTTATCGAAGAAGCTAAACATTTCAAGTACTTGGGCTTCATGATAGAAAAAAAATTAATTTCCTATATAGATTGAATAATAAGGTGTCATCTTTTACTAAGTTAACTATATACAAAACCATTATATCTCCTCATCTTGATTTCTGTGGAACATCCATATACTTAATGAATAATGAACAAATTGATACATTACAAAAAATACAAAATCGTGCTATGAGAGCCATTCTATTATGTAGGAAACGAACACCAATAGCTCACATGTTGGAATCCTTGAATTTATTGAATGTTCGACAAGATGAGCTGCTTATAATATGCTCAAGTTTGTATATAAACTGAAGTCAGGATGCTTACCAACCTACCTAACGGAAGAATTAATACATCTCCAAGAAATACATAATCACAATACCAGATCACATGCTTCAAATGATTTCTATATCAATATTGTTAATGCTGCTACAAACACAGTGTTTATCAAAGGCCTACAGCTTTACAACTCCTTACCAAGAGAATTGAAAGAATGCTCATCATTTAGAGAATTCAAAAGCCAGTGTGTAAAATATATAAAAGATCTATAACCCATCATTGTAATATCTTTCCTTAGCTTTCAGATTTATACTGCTAATTTAACTTGTAGATGTATCGTATTCATGTGTATTCTGTATTTTATTTATACTATTTTATTTTATTACACTATTTCATTTATACTTGAGAGCTGATGCTAATAAAGAGATTATTATTTTACAAGTAATTTCTTCTTCTGTAGTTTCACATATCACAGGTTATCTTTGTCTGGAGCCCCAAAAAATAGTGTTACAGTTCTGTTCGTTCACAGACAGTTCTTTCCGGACCACCTAATGATATCTAAATAAATCCTCTCAGTTTCAATCAGTAGCACGTCTATGTTTTTTTTTTTTTTCGAAAATTAATGAATCAGTATCATCTTGGTATCTTTCATTAGCAAAGATATTGAATAATGAAGGTCCTAATTCAGATCCTTGATCCCTCGATTTATTCCACGGTAACTACTCAGAACTTCATTTAGTCTAACAACCTGACAGTTGAGACGCAGTAGAAAAAAAACAACACGAAAACGTCCTTAAGCGTTCCGTATTTCCGCCCTTCCAGCACCCTCAGCCTGATGCAGAACGCCGTCCAGGAGCTGGACTCGTCCAACAAGGGCCACCAGATGCTGAAGAAGATGGGCTGGGGCGGCAGCGGGCTGGGCGCCAACGAGCAGGGTATCGACGCGCCCATCTCGGGCGGCGACGTCCGCGACCGCCAGGACCAGTTCAAGGGCGTCGGCTGCAACATGAACGACCCCTACGAGAACTTCAGGAAGAACAAGGGGGCGGCGTTCATCACGCGAATGAAGGCGCGCGCCGAGGAGCGGGCTGCGGACAGTAAGTCGATCGGCGATTAGTTAGGTGTAGGGTAGGGATGGCAAGAAAAAATTTGTTGTTTCAACTTCAATGAGAAAAACAAAAATTGAAGACACTTCACAAGACTCTGACTTTTTTTGTTTCAAATAGCACCCTGTATATTTTCTGCAATTTTCGATTTCTACTCAAAATTATCTTTCTAACGATGTATCACACTCTGTCTTCCACATTTGATTCGATGGAGAAAACAACAATTGAAATTTCAAATTGAAAGAATTGCAGTAAGCAGTAGTTAGTACTTATTATCAGTGTATCAATAGGTTTCGTGTAATTTTGACTTTGACTTCGTTATCAATTGATAATCCATGGACAATTTTGCATTCGAGATGATTAAGAAAACATAAAATTCAAGTTATCAGAATTGTAGTGGAACTGGAAGAATCTATAATTCTACATCTCTGTCTCAACATAAACCCCACAAAATCTTCTCTGATTGTATTTGCTAGTGAAAGAGATAGGCAGAAGGTTATACATAGCGTATCGATTGAGATAGAAGGGCAAAGGATCGAGTATTGTGAAAAAATTAAATGCCTTGGTCTAGTTATCGATAATAACCTGAAATTTCATAACCATGTAAGCAATCTCATCAAAAGATGAAGGGTCTCTATTCCAATGGACATTTTTTGGGAAGAAATTTGAGAGTCACCCTGTGTGACTCTTTAATCCTATCGATTTTCAACTACTGCGACATTCTATATGGCCCATGTCTCGATGGGATACAATCAGGAAGAATCCAAAAAGTTCAGAATGCATGCGTGAGGTTTATCTTCGACCTGGGTTTCAGGGTACACGCGACACCCTACATAAATAAACTAGACTGGCTAAAAATGCACAATTGGAGAGAACTTCATCATGCCACTTTTTTACATACAATTATTAGAAGAAAAAAAACACCTTTCTACCTCCTTGATAAACTCCAATACAGACAAGAAGCACACACCAGAGACCTCTGATATGTCTACAATTTGTCCATTTCCCATCACAGAACTGTTTTCTTTGAACGATCTTTCTCTTACCACTCCGTTGTCCTGTATAACTCCATCAGTCAAAATATGAAAAACTTTCTCAAATTTCCGACGTAAACTTAAACAATATTTCCTGGATGAACAGCGATACTCCCATTTTTTTTCTTTTTTTCCCTACTAATTTGCTATCATCATATATTATTATCACAACTATTATTATTATAATTATTTATTTATATTACCATTTTTATTATAAATGTATATGACATTGTTTTTCTTTAAATACGCTTGGTTGAGTGGAAGAATAGCTTTGACCTAAACTCCGCCAAGAAAAATAAAGGCCATTTATCATTATTATTATCTAAGATTCTATAATTTGAATCAAAAAATTGACGTATCAGCGAGTTAACCTTTTTCTGTCTCCACTTCAGTCTTTGTTTATCTTCTACTGACAAGATTATTCTCTTCACAATGTCTTCAAGAACCGTTAGATTCCTTAACACATTTCAGTAATCACCTGACCTTTCTCAAGACGCACTCACCACGCCATACAAGATGATGGAAATCTTAATGTCTCTCCAAAGAGAGGGGATCATGATGTAAATAAAAATTGCTGTTCCAACTCCTTATACCCAGCCACTAGATAAAGTTGTAGACTGCTGCCTTCTTGATTAAATCGAATTCTGATACCTGACTAAGGATGCCCAAGTTTGACACTAAATGACATCACCTTTGTCGATCTCGAAGATTTTCTTGAAAACATGATTCGAATTTAAAATTTATTTCTCGAACGCAAATATTGAACCGTTAGCTATCCGTCGCTGTCAGATATCTGTCACTATCAGTAGAAGCGGATTAGACTTTAGAGGATGGACGATCGTATCGCCATCTATACTCAAGCGACGCGGCCTTAGTAAGGTTGTTTGACAGGTCTACATGTTTTGGGAAGAAACAGTTGTTTCACCATCCTATATCCACCTCGGAGGGGATAAATGACAGTTTTTTAAGGCGGGAACTTTATTTTCTGACGCGCTGATTCAGCCGCGAATACTTGAATTGAAATCACGACAAAATAGAGAAATACGAAACACCATGTGATAGGAATAATTGCTCAACTGGGTTACATTTCCTGCAGAAATGCATTCAAAGAACTGAATATTCTGACAGTCGCCAGCACATATATATATATATATATATATATATATTAGAATCTTGTACATGTGTATTCAGACATGAATCAGACTTTCAACCATATGAACATGATCACAATACTCGCTCTAAGGATCGTTTTTTGTCAAATGCTCATAGAACAGCACCCTATGAAAAAAGTGTAGATTTTAATGGCTGCAAATTCTACAATATTCTTCCTGAAGATATCAAGGAATCTCCCAGCTTCCATATGTTCAAATATAGACTGAAAAAACTGTTGCTTCGAATGAACTGTTACTCTTTTCGTAAGTTTATCGAACAACTGTAAATTATAGACTAAGAATAAGCTCATTAATATTCATGATATAGTTGACTTACCATCTTTATTGCTATGATGACTAATTATTCAATTGATTTCATATCTACTTATTTACTTGTTAGTTTTGCCCGACTTTACAGTTTTGTATTTAGTACTATTGACCATGCTTAAGACGACCCTTCTCCAATTATTGTAGCGGTATTGCGACAATAGTACTTTTCAATTCGAGAAATTATGATATTATGGGACACGAGTACGATATTTCTCTTTCATCAGTTCAGAGCATTCTTCTTTCAATTTGAAATTTCAATTAACGTTCCCTCCATCAAATCGAATGTAAAATACAAAGTGTGATACATCTTTGGAAGTTCCGATCAAACCGGACTTTCAATTGTTGTTTTTGTATATTATTATATATTCTCTACTAGATCGAGCTTAGAGAGAGAGAGAAAGAGAGGAATTGTTAACGACCATAAGAAAGAGACGCAGCGATCAAAAATCAACTGACTGTTGATGAATCATTTTGGTGTGTCATGAAATTATATTGAGAAATACGACATTTTCACATATTTTCATTCGGATCTATAGTTAATAATGTAAGATTATTCACTCAAAGCTAGTGTTTAGCTAAGTTTATAAATCCATAAGTGTGTCGAGACAAAGAGACTCAGTTTCACTTGTCGATTGAAAATTAAAAATTGGTAAATAATCCTAGTTGGTTCAGCCCATCTTAAAACTTTGTTCGAAATGGTGTTGTTCTGTTTAGCCTCTTTGGCTGTACTTAGATTCTAAAAAGATCAGAATATATCATTTTATAGGTATGTTATTGAATAATGTTGAACAAATTTCAAAAAGTCCCTAGTTTGCGCCTAAAGGAATTCGAAGGAATCCAACCAATGAAAACAGCAAACGAAAAAGAGGCAACCAGCAGTGATCAGCTGACTGTTGACAAAATTGCACCTTTCTTTGATGAACATCCAAAAGGTTCGCTAGCTCTTTATTTTTATATTCGTTTCAATGCTCCTCATTAGTCGATGGGCCGAGGGTACATCTAGTAGAGAATATATATATCTTTGGGTATGTCTTACCGCACTAGCAAAATAACTTAAATGCCAAAAACATGAAATGGGGGACATGTTTCGAATTGGGTGAACACTTTCGTCAAATTATGATACTCGATCATGCCGAATTTCAATACCTTACTAAGGCTTCTAAGTCGACACTAGATGTCGTCACCCCTGTTGATCTCGATGGTTGTTATCTTGGAAACTCTTGAAATCGCGATTGGAATTCGAAATTCAAAACGAATGCGAGAATCGAACCGTTACCTATCCTTCACTGTCAGATGTCTGTCATTATCAGTGATTTGACATGCAGAATTGACGATCGTATCGCCATCTGAACTCGAGAAATGCGGACATTTGGCAGGTCTACACGTTTTGGAAATAAAAATTCAAGAGTTGTTTCACCTCGCGATATCCACCTTGGTGAGTGCCTGCACATATAATTTTACAGGGTTTCCCAAATAACATGGACCATTCCCTTATCTAGAAAAGTGTCAATTGAAAATGTTTTTTTTTTTCAGATATTGTCGACTCTGTAGGGTGATTGTATATAGAGTGATATACAATATACACTATATTGTCACATTTTTTGATAGAGCTCAAAAAGATCAATTCACTGATACATAATAAAATGAGTGTGCGATCCCCTGTTTCGGACTTATCCACGATCTTCTCCAAAAAATAGTCGAATGTATTTGTAGATATATTTATCTGTTGAATTTACAATTCTTTATAGTTTGAAATATGTGATATATGGTTAGAGAAATGTCTTTTACATTGAAGTTATTTTGCTGGTGGAGTAACACCGCGTGTTGATTGGTGGTTTATTCAAATTTACAGTCGCCGTAGATATACAGGGTGGGCAAAATTGAGTTTCTTTACGGGCTATCTCCATCAGTTCCATCACTCTCCATATGCCGTTTGATATTTTGAGTACAAAAGCGGCCTACCTCGTACGTCTCGGTTGCATATACTGGGTGATTTGCCTTAGAATACAGAGATTCATTCGGTGGATTGTCCTCACCAAATAAAGTGCAAACCAAATGAAATTCAAAACACGATTATAGAAGGAAGTTTACTTGATAATGAAACATCTTCAATAAATTGAGTTGACTAACAAAGTCAATGCATATTCAAAATTGAAATCATCAGGTGTTTTATTCTACTAGAAGTAGTTTGTTTTGAAATTTATTATACCATTCAATTTCCGGTCATATATTCATTTATCTAAATCTCAAATCGAACATTCGGAAAAGGGTCAAAGAATCCTTTTCGTAAATTAAAAATAAAAAGAGCCATTTAACCTTATGTAATCGAATAAAGGTGAAAGATATTTTCGTCATGATGGAATGATACTTAACGAATTGCCTGTCAAACTGAGAAAAAATAAGAACTACAGAATTCAAAAAAGCACTGAAATTATACTTATTTCTCTTTTCGCATCATCCCACATTATGAACACTTCGTGCATACTTAACAGTCTCAAGAAGAAAGATCATTATTATATATCATTGTATACCGATCAGTTCAAATATTCATTAATCGACTCATAATGATGAGTTACAAATATTAAATCATTCAAACTTCAATTTAATATTTCGTTATTTCCTTGTTATATGTATGCTCATTTTCGCACACTCTGTGTATCGATGATTTTGGATTAACGTAGCGGGGAATGTGTCAGCATTTTTTCTTTAATTTCTCAGTTTGATGATATCTTATTAATTTCTAGCGATGAATGACGAATTTTGAATACAAGTTCAAAATTACGCTATTGTGTGCTTCGATATTATATTAAAACGAATTCAAATTTCAGAATGAGAGAAAGATGCAGTGAAGAGGTAATAGAAGATATCCCCAAAGAAGATTTCCCTATTTATGTATATTTCTCAAACCATAATTTCTACTTGAATTTTTATGACAATGAATACAATCCATATTCCACCCGTTGTAGGAAATGAATAAAATATCGATCTGTAATTTCCAAGATATCAAAGCCAAACTTTACTTTCTTTAAGACAGGTCTGAAATCAAGTATTTGATAGACACTATTCTAATCATTCCTATGATTCTTAAAAATTTATGTTACTTCCGGTTCAATTGTTAATTGTTGTAAACTAATTTACGAGCGTTTCGCCCGATATATTCTTTTTATGTTATATTTTTTGCGTTTCTTTCGTTAAATGCAACGACCGTTTTCTCATTGTCGTAACATTTTAAAGGTCAATGGTTTTTATAAATCTCTATTCACTAATTAATTGTATGATGTTTGGCCACTTATATTGATCGATTGTCGTCAATACTATATTTTTGGATTCGTAATTGTTTCTTTAAGACTGAAAATCATCAAGATATTGCAATGTTTTAATCATTAATTTTTGTTTCTAGGAAAAGATATTGATTAACCCGGACACTTTTTGTGTATTTTTTCCTCAGAAATAAGAGAACTGTGCCCCTCTCGTCAGAAACCTGAATCTTTCAATTACATGAATTCATAGATTTTTTGTATTTCATTTGAATATTCACAGCGTAAGTGACGTAATTTTGAATTGTACATAATGACATTTATGTAGTCTTTGTAAAATAAATATGATAGTGATATATAATAGTTTTATTTCTATCCTTGAAAACTTGGAATTCTGAAGAAGATGGATTTTTTGATCAGAAAACTATTGTGAAATGAAATGTTTGAAAAATCATACCGACGTTGATTGTACAAATCTAATGTATGAGTAATCAAATTTATTTTCCAAAAGAATATAGGTGTTCCATCGATATTGCAGAAAATTCCGTTTCATTCATTATTGTTTTGTTTCAGAGAAAAAAATACCCTTAATCTATAAAACAGGTCTTTAATGAAAATATAGATGAATTAAATTCCGTTTTGATTTCCGAAGAAATCACTCCCTTAATTTTTCGACAATGAAAATGAAACACTCTGTACAAGAATCAATATTGATACTCAAAATGTTCATGATGAGATTATTTGAAAGTTGAAAAAAAAACCATTAATATTAGAGAAAATCAAAGGTGAATTTCTTTACAACAAAAATAGGAAAATAGTCCTTTTAAACATTTTTCGAAAAACCTATAGTTTTTGACATGAAGAGTGTCAAGTTTTCGCAGAAAATTTACCAACTGAGCTGATGATAATATGAAAAAGTAAGTCAAGCTACTTGTTTTTTTCAAGTGAAAAACTTTTTTGACAATGAGTGATTTAGAATACTTTTTTTTATTCCTCAATATATTTTTTCTTTTCTCGCAGCGAAGTTGTATTTTGAGTTTCTTATAACAAATATTAATGAAAACAGTATCTCACATCAGAAGGATTTTGCAGAAATTTATGTTTTTTTTTGTTTTATAGCTACAAAGGCGTATAACAGACATGCTTTTTTTATTTCTAAATTTCGAGTTGCAACTCTAAATTAAGATAATTTCGACTTGAAAAACGAAATTAATAAAAAAATATTGCCTATATCCGTTATACGCCTTCTTACATAATTACCCAGCATTTTAATAAAAGTATGGATCACCATGTACATGTAGTTGAACCAATTTCCTTTTAGTAACCACCCTTTCATGGTATAGGTATTTGGTTCATTTACTATCTGTTATTTATCATTCAGTCAATAATAAAACTCGACAAATATGTTTACGTCGTTTTATGTTATACGTAATGAAGAAATTCCTATTTTTTTTAAGTACCTACCTACTAAAACTGATAATCGCATGCAAATCAACCGTTTACGCAACTATGGAAGCGAAAAATCATTTATGAGCTTTCTTATATAACCTAATCCCAATGCCACTTTCAGATCTATCACCGCATCTAACAAATGAAACGTTCATTCTGAACGCCGTGGAATTGAAAAAAATGCTAGTCATAATAATGGTTGATGGGTAAATTCATAAATGGCAACGACGAGAAATCACGTGGTTCTCCACGTTACTTCAAACGTGATCTCTCGTTTCTCGATCCCATCATGCGAACGTGCAACGGAATCGATAAACATAGACCTACGTCGTTGCCCCCCCTCCTCTCTTACTCTCACTCTATTAATAGAAACGGAATCGCTCTGTTATTAAAAACGGAGCAACTCTCGGATGGACGTATGAACACGTGGAATCAGCGTACAGTAGTCGACACGATAGTCTGCAAATATACAGTGAGCACGTAAAGGTTGGAACAAATTAATCGGAATAAATATATGGCCATTGGAGAAAAAAGCTCGGACACGTCGATTTCCTTTTTCAGTTTTTTGGCCTATTCACATTTTTCATGCCGTCATCACTGTTCGCATTATGACGTCATTATCATTTATTTTGAACAGAATGAATGCAATAGCATTTTTCTATGCATGGATGTCATATTATCTTTATATTATATAACCGTATGATCAAGAAATGAAAGAGATTTCATTCATAATAATGTTTTTATAAATATAAAACAGGATAAAATGAACCTACAAACTATTAAATTGAGTTCTCAAATTGCAAGCCATCTGCCTGGTGACATTTTAGTAATTTCTAATTCTCTCTTTCATTTCATCAAAAGTATTGAGGTCTGTCAACGTAAACTTTTGACTTAGGCATCATTTTCTGCATTGTGACATTAATATATGGTGGTTTAGAATGGATGGACAAAATATCATAGTTTTAATGGGTATAGATACTCTTTATATAGATACTCTTTATATCTTCCTTATAAATTCTAGAAGCTAAAAAGAAGGAGAAAAATCATCTAAAAAGTTCAATCATCGTCTTTAGCATCTTTGACGACTCCTTCTGTCATATGGACGGAGCTGTCAAATGTGCATCTGTGATATTTTGACTCACAGAACTAGTGATTCTGACATAGATTCTCATTTGACAACGCCGTCCATTGAAAACTGCTGGATCCACCTTCCTCCAAGATGCCAAAGAACGTTGATTCAACTAATTCGAGGATGTTTTCCTTTCTTCTTGACTTCTTGAATGTTTAAGGAAGGTATAAAAAGTATCCTGTGTGAGAAAAGAAACTCCATGCCTACCCAAAACGAGCCGAAGAAAGAAGGTTAATTTTCATACTTTTTCCTGGAATATCTCGAAAAATATAAGTTTGCACACGTTTTTATTGTGGAAAAAAAATGGAAAAAACAACCCATTGCACGATGAGTCCCAAATTTTTCATAAATATGTACAGTACCAGAAATAATGAATTTATTCCTTTTGGCTTTCACTTACTGTATATTTGCACACTATCGTGGCAACTAGCATACCTGCTTATTGAAAATATCTTGAATGTCAATGAATAAACGGAATAAACTCTCCGCGAAGAAACTATCGATTGATGCCCTCAGTAATCGCGTTGATTGACAGTCGCAGTTCTGAGTTGGTATCTTGCTTATTAAAATGTTATGTTCATTTATTTTCGTCCTTGATTGAAGGCGAATAGCGAACACGATACCGAACCCGCGAATGTCACCCTCTTCTGTGCTATGTGTACGCGGTCACGTAGCTCGCCACGCATGCAACGAACAAAGACGGGCGACTCACGTGCGTCTTGGACCGCTTCTTTGCGCTCACGTGTACCCTAGCGTGTTCGATTCATAGAGTTCCGATTCGGTTCCGATCGTCAGTGCACAGCTAGCTCGACGGAGATTCGCAGAATCGAGCGTTAGCGCGTTGCGACACCTGTCAAATTTGCCGAGAACAGGTGAACGATTCCGCGACGGCGAATCTCGTTTCTCGATAATGTGTTTTGCTTCGACTGATTATTAGTGCAGTGCAGGAAAATTTCGCCGAGGGAAAATGGATGTGACACCGACGTATTGGGAGGAAAATTCGAACAATCAACGTGTGAAGTACGAAAGGTACGATGCCTGTTTACGAGTTTTTGATTGTGTTATTGTTATCATAATAATGTAATATAGGTTCTGGCAGTGACGTGAATAGTGCATCCTTGATAAGTTTCCAAATAAATTGAATCTGTGTTCAACTTACCTACCAGCAAAAATCATTGATTGAAGTGTTTCATAAATTCGAAAAATGTGTTACCTACCTACCCATTATTTACGGTAAAAAATTCATTATTTCGATTTGATAATTCTTAATTGCAATAGTTAGATACCTGATTTGATATCTAAGTGGAAATAAACAAATTGGTAAATTATACGAGCTTCAATAATTTCTACCTATGAATGGAATACATCTTTCTACATTCTATATAGGTAGATCGAGTAGATAGGTTAGGTTAGCTACCTATCTTGTAAATTATAAACATTAATTTTGGAATTTTCGCGGTAAGTCAAATACGGATGGATCGACACATGCGTTCTACTTTTTCGCTTCTATAAATAGAATCAATGTAAAAATATTTCATCGGTTCAATTTATGATGCTAGATTCGCCGAAATCTACAATGTTGCATTCAAAACGGCCTAGGTAGCTACTATGAATAGATTTTGCGAAATGAATAAATATAATCACCTTGTTTATCACTTTCTTTATGCTGAGTACCTACCTACTACTACAGTTTTTTTTTTCTATGTTTGAACTTATTTACTTAGGGTGTGAATTCACTGAATGCTAAATACATATTTGAATAGACTATCATTTCAACGCACTGCAATTATTATTATTAATGTGAGCAACTGATATAAAGAAGACAAGTATTCCCCTCGAATATTCCAATGCATTTCGAAACTCTATCAATTTAACACTTTACGGTCTCCAGTCCTTTGGTACAGGGACATCTCACGTAAACCCTAGATATTTCGATCACCTCGTAACCTTTTATTTTTGATCTTCAGGAAATTTCAGAATGAGGGCCTGTCGAGGAGTTTCGAGTTGTCCAAAATTTTCGGCGGGTCTACCTGAACTTGGTAATTTTTACTAATCAACGCGATTTGAAAAAACGTCTCTTTAAAATAAAGTGAGCAGCACCATTTGATAGAAAATCGGTGAAACCTTGGATGAAACCAAGATCATTAGTCGTCAGATAATCGAGAAATTGTCGTGAAAGATGAAAAATGTTGCGCCCTTAGTTTCTTTTATGATGGGGTTTGAATCGACATCAATTGTACTTCAAATAGCGTCGCCGTTGTGACCAAAAATCGAGTCCAGTAGAAGTGAAAAAATTGATATAACAAATAACAAATATTCTTGATGCAGGTATCTATTAATTTTCATTGGATATTCTCAAATCCATGAAAATATCGAGTAGTTGGCAACACTGCACTCATATTTCGACTTCCACGAGGAGTTTTATGGAGGTGATGAACATTTCTCCATTATTCCTCCATAACAAATGAGAAGAAAATATACTTACATGACGAGTGATGTAACAATAAGATTTATGATAGAGACAATTCCGTTCATCTTGGTGGAAGTTGTTTTGTTAGCTTCGAAATTCAACAAACAATTGTTGAACGACCAAAACACATTTGAGGTCAAAGAAAATGATAGGTATGTGGCGCCTTTATTTTTTCGAAAGGGGTGGCTCTGCCATCTTAATATTAACTATTAACCATTAAAAAAACTAAGAACGCGATAAATTATTTTCTCTGACGGCACATATCTTATGGTCATGCGATAATCGTTTGTGGAATGTCGAAGCAAACTTCAACCAAATGACATACACGGAGTTGTCTGTATTATAAATATTATTGTTATTTCACTCGTCATGTACAATGATATTTTTTCTCGTTATGGTTATGGAGGAAAAATTGGTAAGAAAAATGTAGAAATACTCATCACCTCTATTGAAACTCCTCGTAGTAGTCGAAATATGAGTGCAGTGTTGCCGAATACTCTAAGTTTTCATGGATTCCAAGATAACCAAAAATCTGCATGAAGAAAATGTAATATCAATTGATAAATCGTATCAAATGGTTTTGCTAACTTTATAGAGGTCTATAAATTTCAGAGCCTAAAATGAATCGGGAGATCGAAGGATGACATCAAAACTTTTTAAAGTTTCAATGAAATTTACTAAGCAATCATTTGTATCAGCGTTAATCAGTTTATTCCGAGGTTTATTCAGTTGTAGGTTCAGAAAATTGGATTTATACACATTGTTGGTTCTCTAAGATAAAATGTGGACGAATAATTAGGTATAGGTATCCCGGTAGGTATACGCTAGCGAAAAAATTGTCAACGAAATACCTCATAAGATATTTTTTAATTTGTGTTGTTACCAGAGTTTTATATCTCGGTTCATATATTTCGTAAGCTATGATAGGTATTATTTCGACTTTTGTCGTCTGCCAGAAAGATGTTTTTTTAAGAAGCCGTCTTGCAAATCCTATTTTTCCGATTGCAAGCAAAATACTGATTTTGCAGAAAATATATCAGTCAGCATAGTATAAATTTTCCTGCCTACATATAATAATACACCATATCACCATTACCATACAATATATATCACCATCGACACAACAGGAAAATTGAAAAGATTGTGGGAGAGCAATACTTTGCAAATATATTTGAACAATTTATGGAAAATTCAGATGTACACCTCAGCAACGAAGCCCAATCAAACGGTAGTTTTTCCATGACAAAACAACGGAAATTTTGCGCAGATTCGTTCCCGAAACGTCCACTAAAATAAGTAGCTTTTTTTATGAAAAATATATTTGTTTTTCCAAATTTTTTTTAAAAAAATAAGGTGTCACTGACAAATAGAAAATTTCTCTTCTAGTTATCTAAAGGTTTAATTTCAAGCGCAATGACATTTTAGGGCAGATCACAAATCTGTTCTTACCACAAATATATTGAAATAATTGAAATAACGGTTTTGTTATAAAAAGTTTTTTTCTAAGCGGTTCTATATATTTTTGAATGCTGCCGTCACGTTTTATATTAGGGCTGATTTAATGGACGTTCACGTGGTGTACAAGTTTTTTGTTGATAACATGTACATATATTTGGAATTGTTTGGGGTGGGATGTAGCGTTTTGGATGTTTCCGCAAAAGGGCCTGAAAATCGCTGATTTTCAGGGTGCTTTACAGCCGAAACTATCTATCAAAAAATCAGAGTTAATGGAATGATTTTGTAGGATACTTCAATTTTGTATCGAGTTGGTATCTTGGAAAAAGATACAAATTTTCGAGGTATAAGTGAAAAATTACATTTAGAGGTGTTTTTGCATTTTTTGTTGTAAAGCCAACCTTGTACAAGGAAGCAAACCGCAAACTATAGAACCGCTGAGAAAAAACTTTTTTACGCAATTTCGTTACGAAAACAATAGATTTTAATACCGATTGATTCGATGATTGATTGGACTAAAAACAGATGAGCTACTGGAATTCCAAGGAATTTCAGTCCTTCTATATCTTTCTGAAGGATAATTAAGAAAAAAAAACCTTTTTTTCACTTCAGGCTCGAACTTTTCTAGATTTTGTCTATTGTGCGCTCAGTTTACTTATTACATACAAAACTCAATAATACATTTGACAACCATATTCAGTATAGAGGGTGATTCAGAATTCGATGTAAATATTCTGAGGACGTTTTTTTCCTCTAAACATGTGTCTAAAATACACCCCGTCCGAGCTTAAACTACTTTATAAACATAAAATGTGGGCCAATAAAGGTGTGAACCTCCTCCAACTCCCCTAAAACTGGGTTTACATAACTTCTGAAGCATAGAAGAAACAGGACCTGAAAAAACAGAGGCATGCCAATTTTCAGAAGATTCGATCCGTTATTATACCTAGTCACAATGTGAGATATCTTTTTTTTAACGAACTTACAGTGGCTGTAGCACGTTGGGGATGCATTTTAGGACACATTCTTATCTGAAGAAAAAGTCTTATTTTGATCCAATCAATACGTCCTTGAAATATTTACATCGAATTTTGAGTCACTCTGTATTGAGCAATGAAAATAAGTGGACAAGTAAAATTTTGAATTTCAACCCCTGAAGCAGAATGAGAATTTTCAACAGCAAAATAGTGAATGCGAGGATTTTTACCATTGGCGCACCGATGATTTTCTTCCAAATCGTATGGTAATTATTCAACCATTGATTCGTGAGTCGGACTCGAGTATCTAAAAAAACGAAAGTAAGCGTTGTCGCTATTTCAATTCAGTTTCACTTTTCGAACTGACCTCTCGTCGCTTGCTTATAATAACGCGTAGCCTCTGCTCAGACCTGTTTTGGTCTTTACTGTCTCAGGTGGATATTGTATTCGGAAGGTGAACATCATTGTTTTTTATAGTCACATGAGACGCTAAGTGGAACGCAAAATGTGACATTTGCTCAGGATTTGGCAATATACTTTTTTATAGTATTTTTTCAGTCATTTCATCACATTCTCTCTGACTACTGAAAACCAGCCTATAGGAAAATGTATTTCCATTCACAGCTATTCTTGCAATGAGATATGCTCTAGAAGTTGTCCAAGTATTGACAAAGTTTTTTTTTTTATCTGTGGACAACACGAAAGGGAAACCTATGATGTTCGAGGAACATCGTGTTAGCCAGCGGTGGAATTTTGGGAAAGAAGGAAAGTGTTGGAATTTTTCTTGAATGTTTGGAGGTTGTAAGCATCAGGAAAGACTTCACTAGGCAAAGGATTCCACAACTTTGCCGTTCTATTTTGATGAATGATGCTTGGTATAGCGATGTTCGACAGTTCTCGAGCCTGACAGTGTAGGGGTGACCAGCTTGAGCTCGTCTGGTTTGTCTACTAGGAATCGCGCGTGGTGGCATAATAGATGATATTTCCGTTGAGCACCGACCGTGAAAGTACCTATAAAAAAGGCAAAGATCGCCGACCTTTCTACGATGATCTAGAGAGGTCAATGATTTGGTGAGTGTTGTGTCATCGACTAGGCGAATAGCTCTCTTCTGAATTGAATCTAAGAGCTTAAGCGTATGTTTGGGGGCTGAGCTCCAAACATGTGAGCAGTACTCCAGGACAGGTCGAATTTGTGCTTTGTAGATCATAAGCAGTTGCTGGGATGTGAAGTATCTCTTCGCACGGAAAAGAAAACCGAGTTTTTGTGAAGCAGTCTTCGCAATGGACCTCACATGATCGTCCCATGAGAGAGCACTGTTGGTGGTGATACCCAGCAAGGTTATTGACGACCTCATAGGAACAGTGGTACCCGACATCATCAAATTGGGCATTGTGTGATTAGCCTTCTTGGTGAACATACAAGCTTGAGTTTTAGTTGCATTGAACTGTACTAGATTCTCAGATCCCCATTTCATAATTCTTGTCAGATCCTCATTTAGAGCATCAACCTGTCTTCGCCTTGCACCTCTGGCGTCATTGGATGATATAGGGGCTCTAGAGGAAAAGGCGGAATGAAGTGTACTATCATCCGCAAAGCTATGAACTGGGCTGGAGGTCACATTCAACAAATCATTGATGTGGAGCAAGAACAAAGTTGGTGCCAAGATAGAGCCTTGTGGAACACCAGCATTGATCGTCATTGTATCAGACGAGACCCCGTCTACCACCACGTAGAGTGATCTATCTGCAAGAAAGTTGGATTAAAATATTATAATATATAATTGTAATATCTTGGAGTAGTGGAGGATCAACACCTGAAGTGGGATGAGCATGCGATACATTTTTTTACAGTTTTATATACTGCGTGATGTATTCAGCAAGAAAGATATTCTAATGGTATATAACTCATTAGCAGAGTCAATTATAAGCGCATATATAAAATGCGCAAAAAATTTTACGAACTAGGTACTCAAAATTGTCTACTAAAAATACTTCTAAAAAAAGAAGATTATATAATACGAGAGGTCTGTATGAGGAATCCAAGCTATCGAATGTCAAAAATTTATATGCGTATCATTGCCTGTTATGTATATATATCGTAAAACAAAGCCAGTTGTTAATTCAATTCAATTCAATTTATTGATGGCAATGTACAACATAGTGAATATAATCATAGTAATATCAAATGAGTATTATTAAATATATAACTTTTCAAGCCACTTGAGTGCTTGTGTTGTGCTTTGCAGCACTCCTCAAAAGGGGGTTGTGTGTGAAATATGGTTGACGCTTGATGGGGGAGAAATTGAAGCTAAAATTCGGTTGGTTGGATGTTAGTTTTTTTCTAAAAGAGATTATCAATTTTTTCTTTGTTGGCGAGTATAAATTTTTTTATGGAATATTTGAATTTGTTTAGTTTTTCAATTTTTTTTCAATTCTAGTGGCAGATAGTTATAAAGTTTTGGCGCTCAAACATTTTGTCCCCCGTTTCATAGAAAATAAATCTATAGATATACCGATTTTCAAGAAAAGTCGCCTGAAAAAGTTCGTTTTTCACATTGGTCCTAAATTATATAATACTCTCCCATTGAACATTGAAGAATTGAGAAGTGAAATAGCATTCAAAGCCGAAATGAAAGATCTCATAGGGTCAGTTGGAATAAATGTTGATCTATACCTTTGAATTCGTCTTACCGTCTAATGAATGCTTTATTGTGGATACCTACTGATTTATTTTTATCAATGATTACTGGTTTTGATGCCCATTATCTGTCTGAATATTCTATTCTGCTTTCTTTTTTTTTTCTCTTCCCAATGGAAGAAAGTATGGTTAATCATTTTTGTGAGTTCAAATTTCTGAAGATCATCAATATATATCAATATAATCAATATAAGTATACTTACAGGGAGTTTCATCAAATAAACGGACGGGTCAGTTTTTTGTTGCAGGAGTACTTTGCAATTTCTGACCAGGAATTCTGATAATTCAGTAAAAAAATTAAACTATCCTATTCATTAAATTATTCATTAATAGATGGTGGGCAAAAATATACGTGAAAACTCGGGGAAAACCCTATACGAGTTTTGAAAATGTCTTCTTTGTACAACTGTCAAAAAAAAAATTCTGCATCTCTATTGATGCGTAATTCACAAGATAAACATGAAATATTACTGTTTGAAGGATTTATTTTTAACAGTCAATTATTAATTGATTATTTATCATGACACAATTTCATTTATTGGAATAATTGATAGTGTAGTTTGAACTTCCAATGAAGATCTTCTATTTTGCTGCTGATCAGAAACGTTAGATATTTCTTGAAGAGTTGATTCCACAATTGTATCAGATATTTTAATTTCTTTGGACAATTCAATATTTTGTTAGAAATTTCAATTTTGTTATCCAAACTATCTTTTATATGCTTCTGCTATACCGAGGCAGATTTCCATTCACAGTTGTACAAAAATGTTGTTTGAATTTCGTGTATAAAATTAGTGTTTTCATGGCACATTTCTGAGAATTTTTGAAAAAATTAACACTCTCATGTGCTATCAAAAAACACTAATTTTATATAAAACACTCATATTTTATAGAACAGAATATTGAAGTCAATATCATAATCACGTGTCTTACGTGACTTTCAAGCCTGATCTTTTCCCAGCAGCATTCTAGATCTTCGACTGGCATTTCTTGAAGAATTAAAAAAAGATACCTCAAATTGTAGGCAGTAGGCAATAGGCAATAAACGTTATTTGGTTTAGTTAATTTTTTATTTCATTAGTTTCAGTCGAGGTTTCGTTATGTGTCAATTCTTAGAGTGACGTCAATAAAAGATCTTAGACACGAAAGTATGTGTCGTTGAATTATTCTTGAGTGTGTTCGAAATATAATAACAAAATGCAATTTTCTGTTGTACCCGGTATAACACAAAACTCATTAAACATTTTGCAATATAAATATCAGATAATTACCAAGACAAGACAAAAAAAATGTTCAAGATTGCATTATTTTGAATGCAAATCGTCCGGTTTCACTAATAATATCGAAAACGAGAAACCTCGCGAAAAACAAAAAATGTAAATAAAGGATATCACGGAATTATTAGTTCACTCGGAAAACAAATATTTCCTCCACTTTCTGTCTTTTCCCGTAAGGGCAAGTACCCCCTTTTGCCTCCTCTCTGGGCGCCTATGTTGACCACATTTATCTTCATGCACCCGCACAAAAAATGAGATCACGTGTTCTTTCGGATCGTTGCAAAATTATCATTTAAGCAAGGCAAGGTCTTTCGTCCTTGACTCGAAGCACCATTTCATTGAAAACTTGATGAGGCAGACTACTGCATTGATAGGTACCCTACTTTTTTGTAACAATAAGTATACAGGGTGGCTGAACGAGAACGAAACAGAGCCGTTTATAGACAGGACCGCAAATTTCGTTACATTCACGTGGCTACATCTCTTATTTTTTGAAATTTAGCAGTGGATTTACGGATGATATTATTATAATGAATGGAGAATTGTTTTTTGAGTTTCTCTCTGAACTACATGGGCCCGAATCTTCGATCATTGAACAGACTAGATAAGTACTCCACACCCCTGGCAATACAGTTTGTTTGAAAACAACATCTATAGTATCTATCATTGTCTGAACGAGGATAGCAGGAGCTGATTCTCCCAGCACCAGTGCCGTGTTGTCAGAGGGAGTAGAATTTATGATTAATTCATGATGAAACCAAATTGAAAATCCGTAACAATTTCACTGGTACTTTTCAGCATTCCTTGGTGGGAAAATGAACATCCTTATACTTCCTTCACATTGTTATGAAAAATTCGAATACATACAATCCTATGGTGATTTTTGTAACTTGCTTGTAACCAATGAACTTATTATGACCACGTCACAAGGAAAGTTCAATTCTCAACGCCATGTGGAACAATATACTTACTATTCAGTCAACAGTGTCTACTTAGTCTTAATCATAAATAACGTTCAATTTCGATAATGAACATTTATATCTTTGGCGATCAGCGACGATTTACGATTTCAAAGTTCAGTACCTACTAGTGGAAATAATTTTCAAAACAGTGAAAAACTCGTTTTAAAGGCAAATAGATATGATTGCATATTTGAATGTAATTTTCAAATCTGGAGATGAAACTTTTTTATATCATTTCACGATATCGTCAAAAATGAAGGACGTTTCATCTTGAGCAGAATTCATATATTTTGACGCAAAAAATTGATGTCTGATTATTTCATTTCATGTAGATAGATGAAAATCGATAATGAATATGTGTTGACAAGAATTATGACGAAATGTTACATCAACAATAAAATCATGAATCATGTGAAGATGTAGCAAATAGCAGTGTTTCTTATTTAAAACAGGACTGAAATGAAAAACAACCATGGATAATCACACAAATAATTTATTGATTTTTGAATAGGATTGTTTTTGTTGACATACTTCTTACTCTAACTTCCGTTGAATCTTTCAATTTATTTGCCTCATGATGAAGTCTTACAGTGGAATATTTCTCCAAATTAGTTTGACTAGTTCCAAAAACAGTCAACGGTAAATTTCTCATTGTTGTGTGTAGAAGAAGTATAGAAATATCCTTATATTTTTTTATCAAAAATATTAATTGAGTTCATCATTATTCTCAGTGATTTTTCAGCAGCTTCGCATATTTTGACTACAATTAAGGAAGCATTTATCAGTGCTACATATTTTACCACAAGACACTGTCGTAGCTGGGTATGGGTATAATCAATATAATCTAATCAATTCAATTTAAATTCATTTTTATCCATTCCATTTGGGAAAATGCTTCAAAATCTCGAATGATACGACAATGGTAACTCACCTATGAAATGACGTGTTTTGATCGCCGGTTCCAATTGTCTTTAACACACCTCACAACGTCTCACCATTATATCAAATCACCAAAACAGGAGATAAACTGAGTTTCTGATGAATTCTGAGTACACAAAACTGAACACAAGTTGAATAATATCGATAAATCAAAACGTAAATAATGACAGATACCAAACAAAGCAATAATCGCCGTCGACTGTCAATATCGAATTGCGGTGTTGCAACGTTGAGCAAAAAGTATTCATGATACCCATGCTGGTCCTCGAGCCCCCAAGAAAGTAAAATTGCTAAGTCTCAGAATAATGTAGCAATATTCTATTAATCAGAACTGATTCATCATCGTCATGACCCAAATTCATTATTATATTTGTGCATTGAACTACATGAATTCATAAAGGACTTCAAATATTATGGACTATTTATCACTTTTTGATGATTGGATATGACAACACTGGCAACGATTGGGTACTAATATTATGATAATTCTGGGAATTCATGTTGGCATCAGAATATTTGTTTTGTGATCCTTCTAGTGGGTTTGTTGTTCGGAGGCCCGAATCGTATTCATTGATTTACAAATTACAAGACAATTATTGTTCTTCTTTCTCGCCAGTCATTTTATCATTTCAATATCGAAATTTACAATGAATATGGAGAATTATAGGAGTTTATGAAAGAAATCACATACTTGGTCTGAAAAGCGCCATCTATGTAATCCGATGTGGCATTTTCCTGTGGCCAGCACAGAATAGAGAGCTGTTTCCGAATGGTCGAAACGACGAAATGATGTCGTGAATGAAAAAAAGGAAACACGATATATTAGTGATATCGATAAAAGCACACTGTTATCACGTATTTACGTTTGCAAAATGCATTTTTGAAGTATCCTTTGTTTAACCCTCTGTAGAGGGTGGGGTTCAAAAGGGTGGCGAACAATGATTTCCCTGGTCATAAATATCATGAACACACACGACTCTTTCCAAAATGCTGGTGTGTTGTTAAGTTTTGAACACGTATCGTTCTAATTTTCACAGATTTGCTGGAAATTTCTCATCTCGTTTCTAAAATATATAACAATAGAAATTATGATGATTATCACGATATATTTGTAGTAAGGACCAATTTATGATCTGCCTCGAAATGTCACTGCGCTTGAAATTCAACCTCCAGATAGATAAAAGAGAAATTATATATTTGTGAGTGGCCCTTGTTTGTATTATAAATATATTCAATGAATATCAAAATTTCAACTGATCTTAATGTTCCGGAAATGAATCTGCTTCTATTTTCAGCACGATGAAAATAATGTTCTTCTCTAATACTTGCAATGGTAGTCTTTAACACTAAACTACTAAAGCGCTAAACGGACATTATGACTTTTTTTTTTATAATTGCCAGTTTGAACTGGCAATTCACCAATTGCCAGTTTATACTGACAATTAGGTCTAATTGTCAGTTTGAATTGGCAATTATGGCTAATTGCGACTTCAAATTGGCATTTATCCCTAATTGCCAGTTCAAACTGGCATTTATCCCTAATTGCCAGTTTAAACTGGCATTTATCCCTAATAGCCAGTTTAAACTGGCATACATCCCTAATTGCCAGTTTAAACTGGCATTTATCCCTTATTGCCGGTTTGAACTGGCAATTAGTGCTAATTGCCAGTTTGAACTGGCATTTATGGCTAATTGCCAGTTTTAACTGACACTTAGGGCTAATTGCCAGTTCAAACTGGCAATTAGGGATAAATGCCAGGTTAAACTGGCATTCATGGGTAATTTCCAGTTTAAACTGACAATCAGTGCTAATTAACAGTTCAAACTGGAAATTATAAAAAAAAGTCATCATTTCCATTCAGCGCTTCCGTACTAAACAATAACAGATTAATCAATCCTCGATTAACTTACAGACAGTATTCAACTCCGAACAACAAACCCACTAGAAGGATCACAAAACAATTATTCTGAAGCTAACATGAACTACCAGAATTATCATAATATTAGTACCCAATCGTCGCCAGTGTTGTCATATCCAATCATCAAAATGCGATGAATAGTCCATAATATTTGAAGTCCTTTATGAATTCATGTAGTTCAATGCACAAATATAATAATAAATTTGGGTCATGACGATTATGAATCAGTTCTGATTAATAGAAGATTGCTACATTATTCTGAGACTCAGCAATATTACTTTCTTGGGGGCTCGAGGACCAGCATGGGTATCGTGAATACTTTTTGCTCAACGTTGCAACACCGCAATTTGATATTGACAGTCGACGGCGATTATTGCTTCGTTTGGTATCTGTCATTATTTACGTTTTGATTTATCGATATTATTCAACTTGTGTTCAGTTTTGTGTACTCAGAATTCATCAGAAACTCAGTTTATTTCCTGTTTTGGTGATTTGATATAATGGTGAGACGTTGTGAGGTGTGTTAAAGACAATTTGAACCGGCGATCAAAACACGTCATTTCATAGGTGAGTTACCATTGTCGTATCATTCGAGATTTTGAAGCATTTTCCCAAATGGAATGGATAAAAATGAATTTGAATTGAATTGATTAGATTATATTGATTATACCCATACCCAGCTGCGACAGTGTCTTGTGGTAAAATATGTAGCACTGATAAATGCTTCCTTATTTGTAGTCAAAATATGCGAAGCTGCTGAAAAATCACTGAGAATAATGATGAACTCAATTAATATTTTTGATAAGAAATATAAGGATATTTCTATACTTCTCCTACACACAACAATGAGAAATTTACCGTTGACTGTTTTTGGAACTAGTCAAACTAATTTGGAGAAATATTTCACTGTAAGACTTCATCATGAGGCAAATAAATTGAAAGATTCAACGGAAGTAGAGTAAGAAGTATGTTAACAAAAACAATCCTATTCAAAAATCAATAAATTATTTGTGTGATTATCCATGGTTGTTTTTCATTTCAGTCCTGTTTTAAATAAGAAACACTGCTATTTGCTACATCTTCACATGATTCATGATTTTATTGTTGATGTAACATTTCGTCATCTATCTACATGAAATGAAATAATCAGACATCAATTTTTTGCGTCAAAATATATGAATTCTGCTCAAGATGAAAGCTCCTTCATTTTTGACGATATCGTGAAATGATATAAAAAAGTTTCATCTTCAGATTTGAAAATTACATTCAAATATGCAATCATATCTATTTGCCTTGAAAACGAGTTTTTCACTGTTTTGAAAATTATTTCCATGATTAAGACTAAGTAGACACACTGTTGACTGAATAGTAAGTATATTGTTCCACATGGCGTTGAGAATTGAACTTTCCTTGTGACGTGGTCATAATAAGTTCATTGGTTACAAGCAAGTTACAAAAATCACCATAGGATTGTATGTATTCGAATTTCTCGTAACAATGTGAAGGAAGTATAAAGATGTTCATTTTCCCGCCAAGAAATGCAAAAAGTACCACTGAAATTGTTACGGATTTTCAATTTGGTTACATCATGAATTAATAATAAATTTGACCCCCTCTGACAACACGGCCCTGGTGCTGGGAGAATCAGCTCCTGCTATCCTTGTTTAGACAAAGATAGATACTATAGATGTTGCTTCCAAACTGTATTGCCAGGGGTGTGGATTACTTATCTAGTCTGTTCAATGATCGAAGGTATTCAACGTATCATTTTTGAATTCCATGTAGCGTTCAATATTTCTGTGCAATAATATTCTTTCTGGGTCAACATGTGAGAGAGGTGATATTTTTTCACCTTTCGTAACGAATACGATAACTTTGTTTCCTAAAATACAAGGATAAATGAGGAATATGTCAATATTTTCTTGTATCCAGTGTCGAAATTTCGTAATGGTCTTTTCCCGAGCGAAATCACCAGATCCAAATGGTGCATTCGATATAAACACTTCCCTTGAACCAAAAAAGAAATCGATTGGTAAATATTATTTCTCGATGGGTATACATAAATTTTGTGCATGTTATTTGCAATTGTTTATGACAATTTCTGTTGTAATTTCCAGTTGTAGTTCGCATGACGAAGCTCTCAGAATGAAAGACGAACGAGGTGTATACGCTTGTTGTGATACGTGAGTATATCGAAATAGTATAATTTATTATATAACTAGTGTGGAAAGTGACATATGACACTAGGCGTGTAGGCGCGAGTGCGGAAATGTAACGAGTGCATTAAATACACTTTCCAACGAGTTATGTACACTATTTTTCCTACGACCATAAATCCATTGTCGTTCATTGAAATTTCACGAAATATGCCTACTCGAATTCGAAATTCATCGAAAGCTACCACGCAACCCACAATACAGCAGTCAGAAACGAGAGAACCCGAGCGGAGACCCTTTAGATAGTTGGTTATAAAATCCCGATGAATATGAATGTGAATGTGTACGCCTATGAATTGTTACAAGTTCGGCAACCTTCGGATGTTTCAGCTATCATCTTCGATAACAAACTTCACTGTTTGTCAAAGTCATGAATAATAATGTGTCTCGAGTATTTTTTGGATTGGAAACGAATAATGTAGTGGATTCATATTATCCACAGGGATCAAAATCAGAAACATAAACTGAAATGAAATGAAATACTTGTTTTCATAGGTGGTCGTAGGAAAAATTTATGCCACCAAAGAGTTCAATAGTATATATACACTGTGTCCAAGATAAGGATACACTCGGAAACGGTGGGAGATACAAATTCGGCTATTTAGTAAAAAGTTTCACGCTCAGAAAGTAGAAAAAACTGAAAATTATTCTTCGTAACAACTTTTGATATGATTCAACGTAGTGATATCGATTTATTCCTCCGAAATGTTTTTCATGATCATATACAAATACAAAATGAATAAATACCCAAAAAAACACAACATTGTCATTTCATGTTACATATTTCATGTCATATATTGGACAAACTTGTCGAAACATAGGAACTAGATTCAAATAACTTTAGATAATTTGAAACTTCTCAAACATGCAACGAACAATCGAGAATTGAATAGTTTGGAAAGTTTTTCATTCACCTCGATAAGAATCAACTAATGAACCAAGACCCAGGTCCTATTCCATACACTTGATTATCCGATTTGCTTGCTTGAAAATCATTGAATTGTTACGGTTTGATGAATTGCAACGGTTCAGTGAATCATGATATTATTTTATATATATTATATATATATAAATATATATTATTATATATATATTATATATAAATAGGCTGACATAAATACCGACAATCACTCTCGATAGTAATTTCTGGAGCATATCTTGAAAGATACTGAGGAGTCGCTACTCAGGTTTACTGAGGATGGCAGCTTAGTTGCCGAAATACGTATTTAGACTATTTTAAGTATTATTGTGTTTTTTTCGGGTATTTATTCATTTTGTATTTGAGTATTCAACCACAGTCTCCGAACTGTAACTTTTGTAATACTTTTCGTGATGCGATATCTTTGGTTCGTTTCAGTAATTTGAACTTTTCTACCGCAACCTGTAGCGAAGACGACTGCGAATATGGACCGTACAAGAAAAATAAAGTTGTCAGAGTAAGTATTTTGACGAAACGTTTTACTGATTACATCCGATATCATGCTGAATTTGTTCGTTGTTGGTAGTACACCGAAATGCAACGATAATGGTTTATTAATAACATCAAGACATTGAGAATGGGTATTAAACAAAATATATGACGCGTATAAAAATGCTGATTGATAACAGCACAATAACGTAGCAGTCATAGCGCTATCGCTATAGGGTGGAAATTTCAAATATTGAAAACAAATAATATTTGATAACATTTCAGGAATCCCGTATATTAATTTTTGATTTTTTAATACAGGGTAGAAGACACGTTGTATTCACCCACTTCGATCAAGGGGTGTATTATCATTAATAATATTCCGAGGACATTGAATTGTTTTATTAGTATTCGATATTTTGCTAGAAAAAGTGGTGGCATTTCGGAATTTTCAAATCAGTATTCTTTATGAAATAGAAAGTATGCATGAATTACTTTTTATACCATGAACTTTTGTATTTATTTTGAAAATGAAATTATAAACTACAGTTTTTCCAATTGTACTTCGAAAATAGTCAGTTGAATTTCCAAATAGTTATTTGGATTTCAAAATACATCATTTTTATGTTAAATCGTTTATTCAATTCCAAAGTATAATCATTGGTATTTCCAAATAGTCATTCGAATTTCTAAAAGTATCAATTGTATTTTGAATCTATCAAATTCAATTTCCAAAATAGACATTTCTATTTCCAAATACGTCAAATGTATTTCATGTAGTATCATCTATATTTCGAAAAAATGCTGGCAAAGGTTTGTTTGGTACTATGTATAATATGTGTCTTATCTTATTATGTTATATTTATTCACCCTGTAGTTACTACTGATACAGAAATGATGAATTATAAAATTGAATTGATAATTTTGAAATACATATGATACTTTTTAGTAATGAAATCAACTAATTTGGGAAACAATTGACGCATTCTGAAATAGAATTCACACTTTTTGAAATCAACATAACGCTTTTCGAACTAAAATTGAAAAAGGTTATCAGACAGAACTGTCAATTTCGATTTTTCTCAAAAGTAAAATTGCTTAGTATATATACAGGGTTGGGATGAAGTATGGAACAAAGTCAATATCTTTTGAACGAAAATATTTATGAAAATTTGCAGGTAAGTGCAATGGAACAAAATGCATCTGATTTTTTTGTTAATAATATACTTCCGGTTTAACCGGAAATGCCATCAACTTCGTTAATTTGAATGGGACACCCTATATATTCTTATAGATTTTGAAAGAGCCTGTTATTTTGAATTCATACATACTGAGTTTAGTGTAAACAAAATTGTAAAAACGAGAAATATAGCACTTTAATCAACCTCCTTTGAGTTTTTTGCATTAGAGCAAAAAACTATTTAGATAAACTAATTGATGTTGTTTGTATACATAGTAATAACTAAACGACTACTCTTTTGTTCTCCAAGTATCAAATTCTAACTGACGGAAATAAATTTCACAATCACCATACCACACCATTCTAAATTGTACAATTGTAAAACTGAAAGTATATTATTCACAAAAAAATGTACACCACATGCATTTTTTTCTATTGCAGTTACCTGCAAATTTTCATGAATATCACTTCTTTTCGTTTAAAAGATATTTACTTGGTGCCCAACCCTGTTGTAGGATTTAGATGATAATAGGTATTGAGTAGTTACCAGTATAATCAAGTATTGATTAGATATCAATCAAAATTTTTCAAAGCAACACAGTGAATCCTGTAAACAACCTCTCAGATTTATTTTTGAAGCTATATTACTAACTTCAGGTTGTTTCAGTTTTGAAATTTCGAATAAATCGATCGAGTGGTTCTATATCGAAGCCAGAAATTTTCATATGTAATACAACAAGTGCCGGAAATATTTTGTCAGTTCTTAATTTCGACAAAACAAGAAACTAGGAGTCAACAAAACTAGAAGCCGACAGGCATGGTTGGTTTGTCAAGTTTTATTCAAATTCGCATTGTTGAACAGTGGGATAATTTTTCGTAAAAAAATGTCGCTGATACCATGAAAAGAACGGATCTGATTGGTGCTCGAAATCATAAGTGGAAGTGTCACTAAAAAATTGAAAATTCATCACCGAAAACAAAAAATAATTAATTTCTTGTTTCTACACAATATCTATTTCATTCTTCTTCAAATACTCGTGGCGACGTTATAAATTGAATATTCAGCAATTCCATAGAAAGTTATTATTCATGCGAGAAATGTGCAAAAGTAACACAATACACTAATACAGGGTGTTCCCTCAATGTTTAAGAAACTTGAGGATAGATCCTGGTAATAATATAAGAAAACTTACGTAACATTCAGTTTCTTGACATTGGTATCACTGAATTGTCAAGTAAACGTCACGTACATATATGCCATCATACTAATTTATGTTGCCAATATACTAATCTCACATGTTCAACATTACATTGAGAAAATTAGAGGAAATTTACCCAGGTCCGTAGTTAGACTGTAATTCCAGTGAAGACCAAATATTTCATTGAATTAACCAACGAATTGAATATTACCAACCTATATTTTGATTTATTGACTTCCTGTTAAGGTTACGCAGGTTTCAGTAGGTACATAGGCAAACATTTTGGAACTCGTTGTTTGTGTAGTTCCTATAATAAGTTTTCTTTTGATCTTTCGGAAATAAAATGAAAAAACATCATGATGTCAAGACGTTTAGTGAAAACTCCAAAAATAAGAGCCTAATCAATTCCTTGAAGTACTTCTTGAAGAAATTCTTCAGTTTAAAAATTCATCGTTGTTACAAGATATTCATTCGAATATCATCAGTAAAAAAATCATTTCGTTTTATATTTGATTTAATACAGTGTGATTCTTGACTTGATACCATTAACTTGGGAAACAAAAAATAATGATTATTAGTGGAAGAAAAATGTACTGAAACATTCTTTCATAACAAGATACCAATTTATTTCAAATGATAATAAAAGCATCTGAATTTCTCGAATTCGAAAATGCTTTTTATTTATCATATTAACTGATCGACGATATTTCCGTGATTTTTTATGCACACATTTGAGGAGACACAATTTTATGAAATTCATATCCGTTTTCTTATTATTCGAAATGAATTGTATGTTCAACTAAAATTTTTTCATTATATTTTTTCCACTAATAATCATTCTTTGATTATTCCTAAAGACAGGGCTCCGCCTTGCATCCACCCTCGATCTCTCACAATTCGATAAAACATCCTGTATTTGCGAAAATAAGCCATTTGATTTCCGATAGCAAGATCCGATGTCGCACCGAATCATCGAAAAAAGGAGAAGGGACCGAATGAACAACTGCCTCGCCGACCTGTCACGCTTGATACCCACCGAATACCTGAAGAAGGGACGCGGAAGAATCGAAAAGACGGAAATAATTGAGATGGCCATCAAATATATGAAGTGTCTGCAACAAGATCACGCCACGCCAGCTGAACATTATAGGTACAGTATGTATATATTGAATATTCTTGGTATCTAATATACTGCACACCTTTCGAATTCCCAAACTGAAAACACCTTCGTGATGATGTTCTCATACAAAAATGGCATCATCCCTTTTGAAAGTTGACTCGCAAGCTTCACTTTCCAATTCGTTTCACAGCACTATCCAAAAACTCATTCAAACTAAACATTCCTTAACTTTGATAGGTACACGCATTGTAGAAGCTAGCAGATACAACGGAGGTGCACACACCTAACGAATTTCCAACTGAAATCATCTTTGTATTGATGTTCTCATATAAAATCATCATGTTGTTGTTAGGGTTCTTTTCTTATGAAGGAGTTGAAGATTGACGAAATGAAATTCAATATCGAAGTAGCAATATGTAATTCTAAATAGTCTGACAAAAATTACAAACAAATCAAGCTATCTACTCACCTTGCAATGCGAAATTGTCTCTGCAGTCTTTCAAAAACTACGAAATGTCTAGTATCAGTAGTGATTTTTCCAACGCATGTAATAAGGTGGATCGAACCTACCTTGAACACTGAAAACTCAACTTCCACTAGGCTCGAACTCTCCAGAACCAGCCACTCACGCCTTTCACAACTGCGGAGATGATTATTTAGGTCCCAAAGGTCTAAACCTCTAGTAAATTTGACGACCGTCAACCGGACAGCAATTATTCAGCTTCCATTCGACGAGCTCTCTATCTGACGTCTTGTCAAAAAGCCCCCCGAAACCAACCCTCCTTTTTTCCGTATCTACACCAACCCGTGTACCAGACATTATAGCATAAAAAAAAGGAAAAACAAAAAAAAATAAGTCCCAGGCTTGGTACGATGTAACGCCATCATTCGTTCTGAAAATTAAGTCACCCTTTATTTTCGTACTAAAATCATACAACTATCAAAAACACAAAAAACAAAATTTCCAATGAGACTGATATTGTGTACCATAAACACTGTAAAATTTCACCTTTCTTATGAAGGAAGATGTCGTTAATTCCCCTATCTTGATATCAAAAACATAGTTTTCTGAATTGGTTCTGCTATCAAATGACGAGCATAGCTTTGCGGATGATAGTACACTTCATTCCGCCTTTTCCTCTAGAGCCCCTCTATCATCCAACGAGGCCAGAGGTGCAAGGCGAAGACAGGTTGATGCTTTGAATGAGGATCTGACAAGAATTCTGAAATGGGGATCTGAGAATCTAGTACAGTTCAATGCAACTAAAACTCAAGCTTGTATGTTCACCAAGAAGGCTGATCACACAATGCCCAATTTGATGATGTCGGGTACGACTGTTCCTATGAGGTCGTCAATATCCATGCTGGGTGTCACCACCAACAGTGCTCTCTCATGGGACGATCATGTGAGGTCCATTGCGAAAACTGCTTCACAAAAACTTGGTTTTCTATTCCGTGCGAAGAGATACTTCACATCCCAGCAACTGCTTATGATTTACAAAGCACAAATTCGACAGGTCCTGGAGTACTGTTCACATGTTTGGAGCTGTCCCCGAATATACGCTGAAGCTCTTAGATTCAATTCAGAAGAGAGCAATTCGCCTAGTCGATGATACAATACCCGCCAAATCATTGACTTTTCTAGGACATCGAAGACACTTCGGCGATCTCTGCCTTTTTCATAGGTACTTCCACGGTCGGTGCTCAACGGAAATATCATCTATTATGCCACCACGCGCGATTCCTAGTAGACAAACCGGACGAGCTCAGGCTGGTCACCCTCACACTGTCAGCCTCGAGACCTGTCGAACATCGCTATACCAAGCATCATACATAGTTAGAACGGCTAAGTTGTGGAATTCTTTGTCTAGTGAAGTTTTTCCCGATGCTTACAACCTCCAAACTTTCAAGAAAAATTCCAACACTTTTCTTCTCTCCCATAATTCCACCGCTAGCTAACACGATGTTCCTCGAACATTATAGGTTTCCCTTTCGTGTTGTCTACAGATAAAAAAAATTAATCAAATAAATTCGCGAATGTGTTAATCAATTGGTAATAAATAAGTAATAAATTATGCACGAGAAGAAATTGTCAGAAATTTGCGATAACTTCCTTTAAATGAAAGGCAAAATTTTCGATTATATTGTAATGAATTATATATGAAATGAAAGTGAAATTTATAATAGAGGAAACTTTTTTTGTAATGTGGTTCTGCTAGTTTCAATAAAGCTAGCAGAGCCATTGTTTTTGTCAATGAAATGAAGAGTGATAAATTCGCGAATTTGGCAATAAAATAGTTATTAATTATGAAACTATTGAGAATTCGCGATATGCAATTGGTTCTGCTAGGTTTACGGGGGTCCAGCTGGCTGACTGCCTATACCTTCTGATCGATACCTCGGATTCTTCCAGGTTGGGCTATCAGGAGTGCATGTCGGAGGTGATGCGCTTTATGGTCGAGGTGGAAGGGCACTTCCCGCGCGAGGCCGTCTGCGTCCGCCTGCTGAACCACCTGCAGAAGCACTGCGAGTCGATTTCGCGCGCCGCCGTCGCCTTCGACGCCGATCGGCGCCGCTCGGCTGCCACCGAGCACATCGTGCCCGGCCCGAACGGGTCGTCGTGCAAGACCGGCGGCTTCGTCGGCGCCAAAGCCGAACCGGAGCCCGACAACAACAACGGCGGGGCGTTTATCGTCGGGTGAGTTTCTTTTCAAACATATGGTATTATATATATATACACAGGGTGTCCTTAAAAGGTCTTTACAAAAAGCTACCACATATTCTTCAGACCAAAACAATTCGATACAAGCAAACTTACCTCAGTAAAAAGTTGCTTAGTTTGGGCGCTAGACGGCTCTGAAGTTGAAATTTTCACATCGATTTTGCTTCATAACTTTTGAACGGCTCATGAAATTTTTTTCAAATTTGGTACGTTGGCATAGACTCATCGGGAAATGAAACTCATATCATAATCATAATGAATATCATTCCATGGGCGTAGAACTTGATTTTTTCAGTAAATAAACATCTAAAAATCCTACGCCAATGGAAAAAAATTAGTTTCAATATGAAATCTAAATTATTCAACTCATTCACTACAAAAAAGGTACTCTTGACAAAAGTCGATTCCTCTCATGGTTTCGACAAAATTTTAATTTTAGTGATTTAGAGCATAATTAATAATAAAACGATTAACAGATATTTCATAAAAATTGTTCAAAATGTTCACCATTTTCACGTATACAAAGATTTATACGACGCAAAAAGTTGAGATGTACTTTTTGCATAGGTTATTTCTATTGAAAATAAGTAGCACTGGTTTTTTTTTCTGAAGACTATTATTATCTGCTCGAAAACAGTGATATTCACATTCTTGGTTTCCATAGTTTCATCTGTGTTGATTTGTCGAGTTTTATTGACGTTGATTGTTGATATCGGACTTTTCTGATTTATCATGGCCGTACAATACACCAATGAAGAATACACCGATATGTTATTGGTATTCTGATATTGTCAAGGAAATGGTCGAGAGAGTGTGAGGGGACCTTTTAAGGACACCCTGTATAAAAGTATGAGTTGGATAACAATATGAAGTCGAGTATAAGGATAGGGAACAATGAAATAGAATGGATTGATGAATTTGTTTATCTTGGCATTGAAATTGATAGTCAATTACATTTTAAAGAACATGCTAACCAGGTAACTAAAACGATAGCATATAAAATTAATTATTTTGGAGGTGTTCACCATACCTTAGCCAGTGGACAAGGCTTACAATAAATAATACAATCATATTACCACACTTCAACTATTGTTCCACCGTATTATATATGTTGAATCAGAACGAAACAAATAGACTGCAAAAAATGCAGAATCGTGCTATGCGCATAATTTCGCAATGTTCAAGGTTTACTCCTATAAAATTGATGCTGGAAACACTGAATTGGTTGCCGATAGTAAAAATGCTTGAGTATTACATACTAATTTTTATTTACAAAATCAAAATCGGTCAGGCACCAGTATATCTACAGAATAAGTTAACTTATAACAATGAAATTCATAGCTATGAGACTAGAGCCAGGCGTCACTTTTATGTACAAACGTGTAGGAAAAATAGTACTTTTAATTCAATTTTTAATAACATATAAACATATAAAGGATAGCTCATCTTTAAATAGTTTTCAATACCGACTGAAGGATTATTTTTTGGCTACATAAGTGTTTCATTTATTATTTGTGTATGTACCTAAGTTCCTAGTTTGTAATATGTGCTATTTGATTTTGTGATATTGTATTTTTAATATTATGTACTCTGAATTAATTAGTTATAAGTTTTTAGCTCGTAAAATATTCATTTGCTTATTGTGATACTGAATTATAAAAATTATTTAAATAAAGAGATATATATATATTCTCCACTAGATCGAACTTGGAGGGCAAAACATTTTGATGTGCCATGCCAATGTCGCATTTCAGTTATTTTCAGTCGAAATCAGTTGATAGTGTCAGATTATTCTCTCAAATCTATTGTTCACTGAAGTTTATTGATTCATGAGTGTGTTGGAACAAAGAGACTTAGTTTTACTTGTTGTTTGAATATTAAAAGCGCTTCCAGTCAAAAGTGGGTAAAAGGCGCAATGATGAAAATGAAGCTACATCTTTCAAGATTCTCAAAAGAATCAAGATATCCAGAAAAGAGTTTGAAATAGGTTTAAGGAGACTCAGTTGAAATCATGAAATGAAAGTTTTGTTAGTTAATGTTAGTCAATGATATATATTTTTTAATTATTCAATGTTAATTTTGAAAGTTCAAATGTATACCATGTACCTTATATTTTTACTGATTAGTACTTTGACTAAATGAAGGATATATATATATATATATATATATATATATATTTCAATTTCTCATTAGAACCCAGAAAACTTCTAATGTGCGCTTTAGATAAAACAGCCTGTATGATAATCAAGATCACCAAATTACCAAAATTGAAAAGCTTTCAATATTGAATTTTGAATAAAAATTGTCCGGTTTTTTTTTGTTTGTCTAGAAGTATTATCACGGGGGAGCCAGCAGTTTTTGATCGTACCGAATGAGCTTCGCGTATCTATAAGGAGATAATTTTGTAGGCCCATCAACGTCGAAGACACCACGAAAATCGCCCACTCCCCCGACATGGACTACGAAAAACAGCAACCGGAGAGCAACGGCGTGTTGTACAAGTACAAAACGAACATCAAGATGAGGTTTTCGCAAGACGTGAACGGTGGAATGCAGGAGACGCCCAAGAGACAGAAATTGGACAATGGAAGGAGAACGTCGCTCACAAGTATCGAGAATCATAGGTGAGTATGGGATGAATGGAAAAAAAAATCATGCATCTCCATTCTCAAAGTGATTAAATTATTATAATTATCTCAATGTGTGATACTAGGATTATGGCAGAGAGAGTGGGATAGGACTGAATAAAAATTGAAAGAAGTGAAGCAAAGAGTGAACTTGCTACCATATTCGTGTAGGAGAGGTTGTTTTTACCCAAGCGCGGATACGACACACTCATCTGACCGATTTATTCATTCTACGTGGAGAACAACATTCTAGGTGCTAACACTGTGATTTCTGACTCACCATCAAACACATCCTCACACTTTGTGTACGGTATCGAGATATCAAACTACGAATAGGATTTCCAAACACCTTACTAGGATGCCTAGAAATTAATATTTACTCTATATCTCAAACCCTTCTATCCTTCAATGAGACGGAAATTCACAAAAAAATTATAATGGAATGAAAAAAACACTGCACATATAACAAATATAAAGGATTCACTGACATAGGATGAAATGTATCCTGATAGGCTAAAGACCTCAGCAGACAATTTATCTGTAGAAAAGACAGATATATGATCTGCCTCAAAATGTCTCTGGGCTTGGAATTTAACCTTCCGATACCTAAACAAGAAATTGGGTTTCAAAAAATATTTAATACATTTTTAATAAATATCGAAACTTAAACTCATCTTGGTGGACGTTTCAGAAACGAATCTGCTCCTGTTTTCAACACAATGAATAATGTTTCTCTTTGTAATGTAAGCAATGTTCGTCTTTGACACTAAACAGTGACAAATTGTCAGACAGAAAAATTGTTGGCTACCAGGTGTTTTTTCGTTAATTCATCTTGAATTTGAAGAACCGAATGCCAAGTTCTATCTACATCAACTGATCATGAAGCAATATTATTGACTCCGTTCGGAAGAATGAAGCAAGATTTTTTTCCTTCTTTCTAAAAACCAAAACTATTTTTGAAGTCTTCATTCATTTTGGAGCAAATTTGGTTCCTAGACTTACTTTCGTACAACGCACCGTATTCGCGTAAAAAAATTAAAACCAAAATCTTTTTTTTCCTTCAGTTCAATGAGACTGGTTTTGATATTTTGTTGAAATTTAGGTGGCACCCACTATGGGTGGAAACACTTATTTTTGGTACTTTACTTTGGTAAGTAAATTTACTACTTTCACCAGTGAAGTTCGTGCAGGCATGATAACAAATGGCTGATGAAAAATTATGATAACTCACTTTTTTCTTGAAATTTAAAACAACCTTCAGCTCAAAACTAAGAGGTTCAGGACATATGTTGATACAAGCTTTTCTCCTTAAAATCTCCCGAGGATTCACCTTCTTTATTATCAGCACTCAATTGATTAACACCCTAGTATTTTCCCATAAATACATGGTACACTGGAAATACAATTTTTTGATCTCTGATGATTTCTTCTTCTTCATATGAGTTAGAATTGATTTCAGTGTAGTTTTAACTTTTCAACATACTTCGGCAGTGTATGAGATTATATTTGTTATTATCGTTGTCTTTGTCAATGTTGTGTATTTCTTATTTTTTTTTTCATTTTGTTGTATCGTTTCATCTATGAAATGTCTTTGATATTATATCTGATGTCGAATTTGTTCAATTCACCCTTTCTGAACTCGGAAAGCCACCCTGAATAGTCTATAGGACCAACTTTGTTTTTGCTCCACATCAATGATTTGTTGAATGTGACCTCCAGCCCAGTTCATAGCTTTGCGGATGATAGTACACTTCATTCCGCCTTTTCCTCTAGAGCCCCTATATCATCCAACGAGGCCAGAGGTGCAAGGCGAAGACAGGTTGATGCTTTGAATGAGGATCTGACAAGAATTCTGAAATGGGGATCTGAGAATCTAGTACAGTTCAATGCAACTAAAACTCAAGCTTGTATGTTCACCAAGAAGGCTGATCACACAATGCCCAATTTGATGATGTTGGGTACCACTGTTCCTATGAGGTCGTCAATATCCATGCTGGGTGTCACCAACAACAGTGCTTTCTCATGGGACGATCATGTGAGGTCCATTGCGAAAACTGCTTCACAAAAACTTTTTTTTCTATTCCGTGCGAAGAGATACTTCACATCCCAGCAACTGCTTATGATCTACAAAGCACAAATTCGACCTGCCCTGGAGTACTGTTCACATGTTTGGAGCTCAGCCTCCAAACATACGCTGAAGCTCTTAGATTCGATTCAGAAGAGAGCTATTCGCCTAGTCGATGATACAACACTCACCAAATCATTGACCTCTCTAGATCATCGTAGAAAGGTCGGCGATCTCTGCCTTTTTTATAGGTACTCCCACGGTCGGTGCCCAACGGAAATATTATCTATTATGCCACCACGTGCGATTCCTAGTAGACGAACCAGACGAGCTCAAGCTGGTCATCCCTACACTGTCAGGCTCGAGACCTGTAGAACATCGCTATACCAAGCATCATTCATCAATAGAACGGCAAAGTTGTGGAATTCTTTGCCTAGTGAAGTCTTTCCTGATGCTTACAACCTCCAAACTTTCAAGAAAAAATCCAACACCTTCCTTCTCTCCCAAAATTCCACCGTTGGCTAACACGATGTTCCTCGAACATTATAGGTTTCCTTTTCGTGTTGTCCACAGGTACAAAAAAAAGGATGAAACAATAAAGTTCCGAAATGTCGTCATTTTAATGACTGGTTTTTGTCAACATGTCGACCGAATTCAAGCCAACTTAACAATCGAAATCATATTGAAAGGTCGCCGTCCTATTCAACTGTAGATCAGAACGTTTCAACCTATAGTGTATTCTGATGACTTGTTACATTGCCTGCGTACTTTCACCTTTCGCCTGTATTTTTCAAAATCGCTGAAATAAATCATAACAATTATGTATCGGATCAGTTCGAGCCAGAGTTCGCCTCCGAGCAGCGAGCGCTGCCCTCGCATCTCCGACGCCGACACGCACCCCTCGGACAGCGCCTCCTCCACCGCCACGCACCCGAAGAGCGAGCCCCTCAAGCGCAACTTCAACGTGCCGATCTTCGCGCTGCACGCCAAGGGCGCCTACTACGTGCCGCTCACCGTCGACTGCCAGACGCTGCTGCCCTTCCTGCGCAACTTCGACATCCTGGAGGCGGCGCCCGGCGCGCGCGCGCTGCACCCCGTCACCATCAACGTCAACTTCGCGCCCGACGAGCCGCCCGGCGACTTCAAGGACGAGTGCGATCGGTGGCATTGAGGCGGCTGCCACAGGTGTTTCGCTATCAAAGATATGATATTATATATATATAGGAAGAGGGTAGTTGTGACTGACTAGTTAAGGTAAAATATCCAAGATTTAGAAAACTAGATAAAGGTTTTCTTCGTGAGGATGCAGTCAAAATTCAAGTAACTTGAGTAACATTTTTGACTCTTTGTTAATAAGCCGAGCTTTCGGAAATTTTCATTCCCTTTATCAAGACGATTTATAAAAATAAGGGAAAACGACACATTGCTGTTATAGTTATATACTGTAACTTTGAATGATTGGTCTTCAGAATCTGTGAACGTAACGTCTGGTGTGTCACAAGGGTCCCACCTAGGACCACTCCTGTTCACCTTATTTATAAATGATATTGACGGCACGGATTGTTCAAAGTTGCAATCCGATCTGAATAGACTACAAGTTCACTGTGAAACCAACAAACTATGTTTGAACACTAAGAAATGCTACTCCAAAACATTTTGTAGACTATTCAATGTTGAAACTTTCGACTACACTATCAGTTATACAACGCTAGAGAAAGTCAACGTAATAAAAGACTTAGGTGTCATATCGGACTCCAAATTAACATTCGAGCACCACATAGAATCAATAGTTACAAAGTATCTGCGTGATCTAGGGTTCATCTCACGCACAACGAGATCATTCACAGATTCCAACTCATTGATTATTTTAAATAATGCATTGATTCGTAGCCATCTTGAGTGTGCTAGTGTAATTTGGAACCCTTATTACCGCAAATACGTTGATCGAATTGAGCGAGTTCAGAAAAAATTCATCAATACTTAGAATTATAGATTCAACAGACAACATTGTCATAGGGATTATGAAGTAAGTTCAAGATATTTTGATTTACAGAAACTTTCATCAAGACGATTGATTTCGTATGTCCTTTTCCTCTTAAAGATTCTGAATAATCAAGTTGATAGTCCTTATCTGCTAAGTAGTCTATATTTCAGTGCTAGGCCCAAATTTGTTTTACACACTCAGTCTCAATACTAACTATGCACATAATTCACCAGTAATTGCGATTCAAACAATATACAATCTGTACTTCAGCCACATCGACCTTTTTAGTCAATCATTCGCTACAGTCAAAAACCAAGCTCTTCGTGTTTTCAATGTATGATTATTATTATTTGCTTCATTTTCTTATTTTCTTCAGTATTTTCTTCTTATTCACTTATTATATTCTTTAGTTTTATATTAGGCTCAGTATAGTTTCAAGACGATCATCTATTTACCGCCATACTTGTATAGATGCAATGGTGTAATTCTGTAATTGGAACATTTGTTCTGTTGAATTACCTTAACCTCAAATAAATAAATATAATTTTTTTTCATTCCTCTTAATTGTCCACGAGATGAATTCTCCTGATTAATTTCTGCTAATGCTACATCTGTTATGTATTGCAATATCTTCAATCTCCCGTTAATTGTCTTGATGAAGGAAATAAACATTTCCGAAAGCTCGGCTTATTAACAAAGACTCCACTTACTTACTACCAAAATTTTGACTGCATCCCCACGAAGAAAACCTTCATTTAGTTTTCTAAATCTTGGCTATTTTACCTCAACTGGTCAGTCACGACTACCCGCCTCCCACACAGGGTGTCAGTGAAAATGTGGGCAATCTTTTGGGATTCAGATTGAACTGGAAAAAAAAATTGCAGGTTCCTATACATTTTCTACTTATAGGACGCCACTGGAAATCGATCTGTCTTGAATAACTTTTGAACTAATCAATATATTTCAATGAAAATTGAATATGAGGGACACTACACCTTTTCCAGTTGTATTTCAAAACGGTTTCAGAATAGTGAGTTTGATTTCAGAAACATCAATTCGATTTCAGAAAACATCAAATTTATTTCAGATTAGTCAATTGATTTCCAGACATTGTCATCTGCATTTCAGAAAATATTATATTATGTATTTCAGAAATCGTCATTTGTATTTCAGAAAACATCTGTAATTTAGAGATCAGAGGTTCATTGTGAACACCGTGTTCGGTGATCTTATTTTCCATTTTTGTTCGATTGTGAGAAGTTGGCTGGTATCGACGATAAATGACATGATGTCAAGAATAAAAGTCATTCAGCATCACCTGTCTGGATCTTTTCTCTTTTATTAGGAATTTCTCAGACGAGGTCTGGTCTTATCTTCACGGTGGTGTATTCCTGAACACCCTATACATATAATGCATTCATTCTCACAAGAAGTTACTACCTACAAATGGTTCTTGGTATTTTTGTAATACAACTGACGATTTCTGAAATACATATAAAACATATGATATTTTCTGAAATTCAATTGCCTAATCTGAACTACATTTGACGCTTTCTGAAATCAAATTGACATTTCTCAAATACAATTGACCCTTTTTGAAATCGAATTGACGATTCTGAAATACAATTGATGCTTTCTGATATTGAATTGACAGAATAGTGTCCTTGAAACATATTTAGATTTCTTAGATTATCTGGGATGGACTAAAGATATTTATCTTGGATGCTCAACATGAAGGGATGAGAGTAAAAAAGAAATTTGGATAGCTTGAACCTTGAACTAAAAAAAAGGTACTCTTGTTTATCATCAATTAAACCGTTCTTGAGGAAAATAATAATAACCAAATTAATGTTTTACTTTCAATAGAAAGAGGCATGGTTTAACATTTCTTTCTCAGAAACCGATTATTTTATCGACAATAAACAAAGAGTACCTCTTTTAATTCGAGGTTCAAGCTACCGAAATTTATTTTCTCAGTCCTTTTTCATACATGATGTCTCCGTAAAGAGAGCCTATCGGAAAATGAATTTAGTAACTTGTCATCTTATTTTTTCAGTTTCTATCTGAATCCGAGAAATTTTCCACTTTCTCCCAGACACCCTGTATAAGAGAAATGTACAAAAAACGGCCAGTGATTCTGATATTTTCTGATATTTTCTGATATTTTCTGATGATTTTGATATTTTCTGGGTAGCAAGTATACCAAATTTTTCATTTATGAAGTGACCCCAACTTTAAATCATCAAACGAGATCCATTTTTGGTTTCAGGATATCAAGTTACACCAGCAGTTTTTAATGATTGAAATGCCAGAAGGCAAATTTTTCAATTCGTTAATTTGATGTTTAATTTTAGCAATAATTGTAATTCTTTTTTTTTCGGATTCATCAATTCTATCACCTCTTATTCTATGCTACTGAAAATGGTGAAGCTTGACGTAAAGTTCATTTTATTGTTTTGTTTTCTGTTTTATACAAAAAGCAGCTGAAATGTCTAATAGCTAATAGACCATCATTACCAATTTATGGTCACTGTTAAGAGATAAAAACGAATTAAAAAATATCCTTCTGACATTTTGATTAGGAAAAACTGTTGGTGAATGTAAAATGATACCCTGTACAATCCAAAAATAGGAAAATATATTGAAAATCAAAAGTTGGGGTCACTTCTGGTTGAACAGGAAGTGATGGAACGAGTTTTTTCGTCAATAAATGAACAATGTGTTGTTGTTGCTGCCCAGAAAATTCGAATTCCGATCTCGAATGACTTAGAAGTTACGGCACTGGCCTTTTTTTGTGAACTTCTCTGTATATATATCTACTAGACGCACCCTTGCCCTATCGACTTAAGAAGAGTGTTGAAACGAACATGAGAAAAAGAATGCTATCAATTAGTCCGGATGTGCAATTTTGCCAATTCAGCTGATCACTGCTGGTTGACTCTCTCTCGCTTGCTGTTTTCATTGGTTGGATTCCTCCGCCCTTCTCTAGGCGCGGCCTAGGGTCTATTTGAAATTTCTTCAACATTATTCAATAACTCACCTATGAAATGATATATTCTCATATTTTTTCAATCTATTAGTGGCTGAACACGGCAACATCTCTAACAAAGTTTTGAATTCCTTCCTTGATTTGAATTATTAGGATTATTTACCAATTTTCAATATTCAAACACCAAGTAAAACTGAGTCTCTTTGTTTCAACTTACTTATGGATGAATAAACTTCGCTAAACAATAGATTCGAGTGAATAATCTTGGACTATCAACTCGATTCGAATGAAAATGCCGTGTTTCTCAATACAATTTCATGACACATTAAAATGTTTCGACAACGCCAACAGTCATGTGATTTTTCATCGCTGCGTCTCTTTCTTAAGGTCGTTTCAATTCCTCTCCCTCTAAGCTGTATCTAGTAGAGAAATATATATTATCATATCTTTGTTCGCTATGGACGTCACTCCCTGGCACTTGTCATGCTCGAAAATTCTTATGAAAGCTTTGAAGTGCCAACATGAATAGTTTTTTTTCCTACCACTAGCCGTAGAACCTGCCATTATCTATTTCTTTCCAAGGCGTGGAGGGACCTTTCTTTGCCAAGGTAGTTTTTCACATTCTATGAACTAGCATATACTGTTATAATCAACCTGAATTCACATCACTGCCATATTGATGTATTGAACTAGTTGGTGGAGCTTCTCATATATTTATCCTTTTTTAAAATCCCTTGATATTGGCCAACCTTGATAAACATGACATGGTATGGTCGAAAGCAGAGTTTCCAAACCAAATTCGCAGGAACTGGCGCAGAACGATGAAAATCAAATATTAATTTGTTTCAAGATTTCTCAGCGTCGCCAACAAATATTGGTATCAGTGTGTTTCCATGCTGTAAAATCATATAAAATGTTGTGCTATCGGAAATTGGTGTGATTCTGAAATGTTATACAATTTCTGAAAATTTAGACTAAGGACAGAAGGGTTCACATGATTGTTAAGAAAATAACACAAGATAAGTGATGATTCAACCCACGAACAGTCTTCTGAAGAATTAGATGAGAGACTATAAACTCAAAGAACAAAATTATAGAAATCACAGATAAACCTAAACAAACCACTCTACAAGTCGGCCATTTTGTTAGAGAAAAACAGCGCTTCGTCGGTTGATTATCTAACCAATTTTTAAATACAAGTCAGAACAGTACTCTGAATTCTGTGGTATGATGACAGAATAATTATTTTTTGGCACTTCACGCTTTCATAGATTCCAGGTGTAAGAATCATTGGAAATGAATTTTTAACGAGATTTCATGAACTGTGTCGTATGAAGATATCAGAAACAAGAAATATAGATTTGGTTGATTTGGGTGATACAAGGACAATGATATTTTTGGTTTCTGAATAATTTTCAAGAAGCTGATTTCTCGGATTTGCAATCTGACGTTAATACAAAATTCATAAAACTTCTTTGTTGCAACTTTCAATACACGCTTATATGGCATCATCGATTCTTCTATGTATGTTGTATGTAAAATCACCAATAGATCGAAAATGAGATTGGAAGAAATGAATCATTTCATTCCCAAATTCTGGGAACCAATAGATCCAAACTGTCGATAAATGATAATTGTATTGTATAGAGAATTTGGGTAAAATTGCGCATTTTTATGCCTATGTGATATTTAATTAATCATTTTAAACAAATCTTTAAGATAAAATAATATATATGTTGAAGGTATACATTCATATATCATGTCAAAAACTATCTGTAAATTAATCGAGGAGGTGGTATATTGATTTTCAAAGATTTTTGGAATTTTCTCTCCTCGTTTCTAAAAATAAGAATAGCGATTATACTAATCTTTTCACCATATTTGTAGTAAAATAGAAATTCTCTATTTATTGTTTCTAAAAATGAGAATAGCGATTATACTAATCATTTCACCATATTTGTAGTAAAATAGAAATTCTCTATTTGTTGGTGATCTTTGTTTTTTTTAAAACAAAGACAAATTATTTGATCAATATCAAAATTTCTACATGTCTTCTTCTTCTTCTGATAAATGAATATATACTTCTTCCATTTTTTTTAATCAAGATGTCACTGATAAATATATTGAAGTCATTATCATAAGTCATATATTTATTTTGAGAAATGAGGAGATAAAATCCCAAAAAATCTAGAAAATCAGTGAATAATGTTTTTTCTTGAATATTTATGGAAATGATGCATTGTTACAAAATCAATCTTACTTTTCAGAACTTATAAATGCCACGTCTATATGTATATTAAAATCAGGACCGCATTTGAATTTATGGTTACTTAATGATAAAACAGTGAAGAAGAGAATCTTTCATGCCATATTAAAACACAATGAAAGTTGTACTGAGTGATTACATCAATCAGTTCTGTCACAACAACTTCACTATTGCCAGAATAAAAAAAATTGAATTTGAAAATTTAGGTTTTTGCTAATAAATTAATAATCACATGCGAGTCCTCGAGTTACACAGTTTCATCCCCATTTCTGATAGTTTTTGATATCCTCAATGGGTTGAGAACATGAACCTATAAAAGCTATAGGTCCATGGTTGAGAACCAAATAATAAATGGGGAGGACGTTTATAGTGGATTGAACAAGTAGGGGCAATATAGTTTGTTTGGAAGTAGAGAGAGAGTGATGAACCGATCATAGACGTACGTCTTTTTTAGTTGTTCAAAATCCGATATTCGATATTTTGTGAATGAAATATGGATTCAAAACTATTATAAATAAATATGTACATAGATATATTCCATGTGAAGAAATAAAACACGAGATGTTTCCATATAATTTGCTACAAAAAAATGAAAAATTTGTTTTGATCTCTCTCGGTCAGGGGTTTTCATTTTATAGATCAATTTATTTTCCAAACAGACTACATAGTGCACTGTATTAGCAGTATGTATGGTGGTGGTGAAGTACCAAAAAGGCTGTGATGGTCAGGGGAATTTTCAAGACTGATTTGAAAAATATAGTCTGTATAACCAGGTAGAAGTTTTTAACTGTTTTGATGTGGAGATTATACAGAAGTTGGTGATTGCCTGAATTTTATATTATATTTTGTCTGTTCCTGAAATATGTAAGCAGATGGATTTGGCATCAGAAAATAATGTTTCCTTCAAAAGTTGAGACCAAAACTTCATCTTGTTAATTCTTAGTTTCTTGTTATCAAATATTTGTCCAACTTCTAAGAAAATAATTACAATGAGTGATTCATGGATATATCCAGTTGAAAATGCTGTTTATTTTCATGTGTCCGGTAATCATAAATCATGAATATCCAAAAAGAAAAGATTTAAATTCGATTTATAGTTTCATGAAATGTACCTAGAACTCATAGATCTGAGGTAAGCTAAGCTAAAACAATTTTTCATCTTGAAAGGCCGCAAATGAATATTATTATCGAACGATATTTTACTAGGCGAATGACTATCAAATAATGTTTGAGCATCAACGATGTGAATGGTTTCTTTGAACTCGATCTTTCAGCCTTGACTATTTCAATGGGACGATTTTTGCTTCATTATTCATCGAAAAAATCTTTACCAGTGATGATACTTGAAAATCTGAATCCCAATATGAGATCCTTCTACTCTTGCTCTAAAACCTGTTTTCAAAACCAACTAACAATTTGAGGTGGAAACCATTGCTCAAATTTCAATATTCACTGGCTTTTGAAAAATATTTGGTTGAAATTCACCTACTATTCAAAAAATGAGATTGCTATTGATGAATCTGATGTTCAAGTTCTGATGCTAATAGAAGTTTAAATATTGTAGAGTCAAAATGTTATTGTTGAATACTGACATGTTCTGTTGTAAGTATTTTATGTTGAAATATGGTTGACAAAAAGTGTAAATATTTTGAAATGCCCAAGTTTAATGTTGTTGGAGATAATGAGTATACCTTATTTTTATAATTACATTTTATAAATGGTATAGGCAGATATGAATGTAAATATACTATTGAACTGTGAAAATTAATGATTGGATTAAATTTATTCCCACTTTATTTTGTCTATATGTCAATAGAGAACTTACCCAGCAGCTGTTTTCAAAAAATATGTGAATTCATAAATCATTAACATGTACACAACTACAGGTTCTGGAAGTTTTAGAATAGAAAATGAATACTGATATGAGGTAAATGAATTGCTTATCATGAGGTACAAAATAAGTGTTGTTTATCCAGTTTTATTCAGAATAGGAACAAATCAACGTGTAAAATCTTTGGCACTTACTCTGTTTACTGAAATACTTTGTAAACCTTGCAGAATCCCTATAAACAATGTTCAAGTTATTTTCTTCTGGCTCTAGAGTGATAAGTGCATTCTGTATTTCATCTTCCACAGTCACATACTGTGTTCTAGCTCCAATAACATCAGAATTTTTGGCACAGCCAAAGTACATTATGACATCAAGTTCATTTTTTTCTTGCCAATCGTAATCCGACAAGAGCTGAAAATTAAAAGTTCCAAAGAATTTCCTGAAGATGGTTTAGAAATCATTCACTCACTGAATAACATCCTGGACTCCACCTTTGCAACTCAAATTTCATAGAAGTCAAGTCCAAATCTGTGTATTTATGTAAGAGTTCAAACATTTTTGTTGATTGAAACAGGCTGAGGAATCTTTCAAGACAGTGAGGCAGTGAAGTCAAATCAATTTTCTCATATGTGTACCTATTGGGTGGCCCAACTTTAAGCCATCTCACATCTTCAAAAAAAGAATACTTTTATTAGTGTTATTATATTCCAGAGTAATTATGATGTTACCTTTGTCTTGAACAGAATATGAAATTTCATTGAAAGATTCATTCTTCAAAAAACCTTTGAGAGAAATTTCAGAATTTTCTTCTATATGACTCTGAATTAATTTCATAGAGCCAGTGTTCAGATAGTCTTCATTGATCCAGGATTCCAGATCAATATCCACTGGAATGGCTTTATTATAATTCTTACTATAGAGTCCATTGTCTGGTACAATGTAGGAAGGTGTTTCAAATACTGGTGGTACTCTCATGTGAAACCAACCATTTATGCTTAGCCGACAGTCATCCTCAGTTGTAACCTCAGCTACCTGAAAATATATAATTTCAAATCTTTCCTGTTCCAAATCGATATGCAGTCTCACCTGATGATATGAATTACTTGTGACTGGAAATATTACCAGCTGATTATTGACTGGATAAATATCTCTAACAATCTTATCTGGCTGACCCATAATGTCTGTATCTAGTAACTGTAATGAGCCACCATGTTTTTCATTCCAACCTTCATTTTTCATCAAGTACAGCACAAAAGCTACCATTCTATCTTCACGTTGATCATCGTGCACCAACAAATAATCTGTATTGCTGTATAAGCTGCATGTTGCAGAAACATGTGTCAAATTATATCCAGTGATTTCTGATACCTAGAACACTATTCACTTGAAAATATTTGGAGGATTGAGAATGATGATAGAACTCACCCATTGTAGCATGTCTGTATTTAGAAAGTTATACATATTTCCTAGATGTTCAGAATTCAGGTACTTCAGGTGTTTGGATTGAAAAAACTCATACAAATCCATGTTACGGTTGTTCCAATCAATTTCAAAAAATTCTTGACGAATTTCATCCAATAAATGAGAATTTTCTAGGAAATTGTTGAAAACACAGACTTTGAAGGGATCAACTATGAGTTCTAAATGATTGTTCAACAACCTAATGTTTTGGCTCCAATACTCTTTCAATTCCCCAGTTATAGGTTTACTTAGTAATCTTTTATTAATTTGTGGAGCAATTTTCACTTTTTTCATTGATTGCTCATTAGGATCTCTTTCACAGGTTGGCATTAAATGACCTTTAAAAACAAAGAACAAAATATGAAACATAACTTGATGGATGAAATCTTCAATAACTCACAGCCTATAAGGCCAGAAGCAGTTCTTGCAATGACTCTGCAATCAATGTCCCATATCTTGCATTCAGTTTCTGGTTCACTTTCTGATGACTCATCATAATAAGAGACTCCATCTCCTTTTGAAGAAGAGTGGCTATCTGAATCTGATTCATCGTGTGCTCTAGCTCCAGGAAGGACACCTGACATTTTCCTTTCGTTGAAAAATGGATTATTTTTTGTTGGTTCCATTATCAATTGACCGATATTTCAATTGGTTCGAATTCGTTGAATTACCTTCGTTGGACACCATTCGCTGCCCTAGTCCACCAACGAATCAAACTGGAATATTTTTACTCATTTTATATTTTTCATTTGCAACCGCAAAAGAGAAATAACTAGGGTTAGAAATATTGATTGACATAACCTAAGGACATAATGGACATAACCAGTAATATGACTGACATCTGTCTGGCAGCGTTCGCTACTGACAACATGCGAAAACAGAAGAGTACAGAGAACAGTGCCAGCCCTTTGTTACTTTTTAATGGAATTGTAAAATTTAAATCATCACCGTGCATGACAGTGATATGAAATTCATCGCTGGTAGTGTGGAAATGAATTTCAGCACTAAAACTGTATATTTGCGTAGCGATCAGAGATAAGTCAACAGACCGTGGTGGCCAACCTTGGATTCAATTTCTTCTTTCTCAAATCTACCTACCCAGCAGCGTGCATATGTGCGTACATATGTACGCTGATAAGAGAGACATCATATAGGTAATGACAAAAGCAACTGCAATTCTTCTCTGATAATATACGATAAACGATATTCGATTAATCGTTCTTATCTCATACTATCGCCGCCACTGGTTTTTTCGTGATCCGCGGAATCATGCTTACAGTGAATAGGGTGTTCTGTGTTTACGCTTTGAGAGATTCATTCAAACTTGTACAAGTGACATGCGGAAGTGGGGTTTTCTGTGATCTGTCAAATTTGTGATCCTGTGATCGCCATGCCATAATCATGCGCGAGCGTCGCTTTTAGATCAGTTGTTGATATTATGAATAACCTATTTATGTGAAGTGGAAACAAAATTAACGGAAGTATTATATCAAACCAAAATAATATCATAATTGAAGAATATGGATGAGTCTCCAATGAGCACAGGACGAAATACTTCTCAAAATGATGTATCCGAGGATGATGAAAACAGTAAGTTCTCTTAGAATTCTCATAGAATTTTCTTACTTCTTTATATTTCAAGGTATTGATTTAATCGAGGAGAAAATTCTGAACCAAAATCACATCGAGAAACCTGCAAATGGTAGACTAAATATTCTACAGGATGTTCAACTCAGCCCTGCAAAGGTGAACACTCTCAATATGATAACAGTGAACAAACAAATTACATGTCATTTATTTTCAGCCCAGGAATCCCCAAGATCAATTCAAGAAGCTGTATTCAAATATCAAGCAGTTGCCAGTGGAATTGCCTACAAAATTTTCGAAAAAATATGATTATTATCTGTTCAGAATACCAAAAAATATAGATCCACAACCCTTGCTGAATATGGAAATCAATATACAGGAAGAGAACAAAATAGTTTGTGGGGACAAAAAGTTCATTATAAAGCCTACCACAAAGGTACCCAGTCCTGGACTGCTAGTCCCAGGTAATGTTATATTAAATTTCAAGAGCAATATAGTGATGGAGAAATATGTGAAATCAAAAAAGTATCCAGTGTTGAAATATGATGAAAAAAAACCTGTTTCCCTACCAAATGATTTGAAAAACCGTCATCCATTATTTGGTTCAGATTTTGAAGACAAAATTGAGCTAGATGAAGAGGTCAGGAAGAAGTTAGATGCAGCTATTGCTAAATCATTGCATAGACAAAAGAAAAGCAAGAAGAAAAAGATCAAAGTTGAAGAGCAGACTCAGGACGAAGAGGTTATATTCAACTTGTTGGATAATCTAGGTACTGCTTCCAAACAGAAAACTATTTCAAAGACTGTTTCATTACATGATAGTTCAATCATGAGTAAAGATAGCCCATCACACAATAAAAAAAAAGTAGGAGGACAAAACAAAGTATAATAGATGAAACATTAAGAAACTTGAAAAACGAGTTGTTAACAGAATATGAAACTGACACTGGGAGTACACCTTCCAAAAAGAAAAAACGCAGAGAGAAAATCAAAGAAGAAATGTCTTTTTCCGAAACACTCATGGACACTTGGTCAGTGGGGCTCTCTAAGAAAGAAAGAAGAATGTCCATTGCTAATAGTACTTTAATGACAGATATTGTGCAACCTAAGTTTGAAACCTATATGAGTGACATATCAACAGTCAATATTGAAGGGACTCCTAAAAAACACAAAAGAAAATCAGTTGAAGAACCTGCAGATTACAAAAAGAGTAAACACAAAAAAAAGATTCAGTGATTAAATTTTTATAACTAATCCTATGATGATATAATAACCCTCAATTGTTATTAATGGTTTTTTTATTGTTACTTTTTATTTGTGTATAGTGTTTTTAAACAGTTTTTAAACATGGCAAGCATGGAAATATAACAATTTATTTTTTTTCTTTGAACTGACATTCTGTTTTCTCTTCAACTCAGGAGTTGAAGTGAAATTTAAGGTCTTAGGATGATCACCACGATTATACTGGTATTTGGCCTCACTTAGTTAAAAGTGATCTAATTGTAATGCAGTTTTGATTGCTGAAAGTATAGTATTCATTTCCTTTGGATCTGAAAGAACATTGTTTTGATTGGCAAATTTTTTTAAGCTATGTGAAGCAAAAATCTTTAGTATATTCAATTGATGAATCAGGGTTAGCTGTTATGTAACTGTTTATAAACAATGATTTTTCATGTGTTATGTTCTCAAAATATAAATCTTATCTTATATATCTTATATTATCTTATAAATCTTATCAAGATGACTGATCAGATAGAGGAAATTATACAAGTTTAAATATTTTGTCAATATTTCAATTTCTCATGATGTTTTTATAAAGGAATTGTTATACATTTTCAATTTTCATTTCCAACTCATCATGTTCTACACTCCCGAAATGTGACGTCATTTGGATTCAACTAACATTTTTAAGGTTTGAATTTTTTGAAAATACATCTCAGTATTGGATGGAACATATAAAATGAGTTAGCTTACTGACAATGTGCACATTGCGTAGAAAATTTGATATTGACGTAGACATTTAAAATATAAGAGTAATAAATAGCAGTAATATTTTTGCATTCCAGAGAGAAATTTTACAACCAATCACAACTCGAAAATGCTTGCGATTTGAACCACTCCGTGTAAATAGGACTTTGTCGATGAATCGATGACTTGTGCAACACCTTGTATAACTAAGACAGTGGCGACAATTCATTGTCAGCAATTGTGAGGCAAATTTCCCAAGAGCTTACCTTGAGTAAACATTGAACTCGTCAGTAATCATTCAAGTATATTGTATTTTTTCTATATTCTTGAACTATCTTCATCAAATAAGTCGATTTATATCACTTAGAATTGCTTCCAATCAGAAATCGAGTGGTATGTATCCAAATTTTTTTTTTATTAGTATTTTCAACTCGTATCGTATCGTATTTTTGTAGTATCAATGCAATGATAAGCTGTGGGCTGTTTTAATTATGCTAAAAATGGGTTTCTGATGATGAAGGTGTCCCATTCAAATATTTGCGCACTCTTTAGCTCCGCCCACCCGCCATTAGGAGGCAAATAATAAGCCTATTGTCGCCACTGTCTTGTATAAAAAAGTCAGTCCTTAGATCATGGATCTAAGATAAAGACACTGTTACAATGTTGAAAAATTGAACCAAATCGCCTAACTGTATGATCTTCGACCATAAAACATTTGTTTTATGGTCGAAGTGTATAATCTCCTGCCTGGATAATATAGGAGTCTTTAGTTTTCCTGAAGAGAGCACTATTATTCGAATGAATGTAGGTTGACAGAACTGAACACAGTGAGAACTGTAGTTCTACCAAGCTGGCAAGAAAACAGAATTTAAACAAGAAAAATAGACTTTTTTGCATTCAGAAGGATTGTTATTTGATAAAATGAGTGGAAATAGTTGAAAAATAGTGGCGCCATCTTCAGGAAAACTCACGACTCCTACATCAGCTGGAGTGGTATGGTTAATCTATGGCTATGGTAAGAAAAAGCGCATGTTTCATGCCGCTCGACGTGATAGTGGCAGTGACTTAATTATATTGCCGCATGATTGCCGCGAAAAAAGAACGCGGCGTGCGCAGAAAATTGTGACTTGTGGCAAGATGGCTGGGTTGCAAATGTCTGAGTCGGTGAGTTGTGATATTTTGGTCCGTTTATTAATGTTACCACTGATAAATATATGTTGAATCGGGTGCCAGTTTATATTAGATGCATGTACGTGTGATATATCAGTTGAATGACACTTATCATCATATGCCGGCGACGATTGGAAGTCAACATTATTTGTTTACTTTCTATTATATCATTTCCCATTAGGCACCCTTTCCCTCTCACTGGTAAGTGAAAGAAGGAGAATGACGTGATGGGCTCAATGGCATAGGTGGGAAATTCAATATTGTTTTTCGGATTGTATTGGACAAAGCTGAGTCTCCGATACCTTATACCTCATTGTTTTCCTATGGCTATAGGATGATAGTGCGGAAGATCTGTAGTGTCGTCTTGAGTATCCATTATAACACTAACTAATAGTATACAGGGACGACCAAAAGTCCGTTGCTCTTCCTCTAAGTAACTTCTTAATTTTCCATCTAAAATTAAAAGTGGATTTATGCACAACGCTTCATCTTTACTTTTCTCTTTCATTAACTTTTATTTAATTTAACCTTTCATTAAGGACTTTTTCACCTTTATGCACAAACTTTAATGAATTAAAACTCTACTTCGTCGTGTGATACTAGTCGCTTACGTACTTAGCCCGATATGATTATTTGTGTTTTGATAGTTTATGGTGATGAACTCAAACTCAAATAACAAGGTTTTTACTGTCTTAGATTATTGCCCTCACAGGAGTTCAATTAGTTTATCAATGAGAGTTTCATTCCTGTCCAAAATAAGTGGCAAAGTTGAGAATAATTCTAACCACAATTGATAAAAAGAAGAGGAAATTATCAATGACAGATACGCGCATGCGCACATCGTATGTTACTTTAACTTTTCGCTAAAAGATCGAAGTTGGTTATCTCTTGAATAAATATGGTTACATGGAAATAGATAGTTTTCAACATTTTAATGAATACGTTAATGAAAGAGAAACTACAAATAAAATAAAAAGCGCTGTGCATAAATCCGGCTTAACACTCTCATGTGCCATTGAAAAAACACTCATTTACGCACTTGATATAAAAATACATAATTTGACGAAGAGGTATTTTTGTCTTATTTTGAAAATTTCCGGCGATCCCCCAGGGGTCGAGACCCATACTTTGGGAAACACTGCATAAAAGTAATGAACTCATATACAGATTACGAAATTATATGATTCACAATTTTATCATTATATTTCTATTAATCGAGTTAGAATCTTCGACCATGGTCGAAGGTTAGAATATTGTTGGAAGCATTCAGAAGTAAATATCGAAACGTGCAAGTGGAATACCATCATTATGAAAATTTATGATTGTGTCTACGTAGGAAAAGTTAATCAGATAATTCCTAAAAATATCTACCTATTCAATCCCTTTTTCCGATATATTCCACTATTAGAATTAGGCTTTCGTAGAAAAGATTCGAGTCTTCGTAATCAATCGCATATATTCCTATTATTAGTAGATAATTTTATATATTCAGTGACAGTTGTTTTTCTCCAGTTTCTGTCAGCCTTGAAAACGAAAGAATTACGACCCGATGCTCATCGTATTTTCCTTCTCATTTCCTGTTTCATATCTGTGAAATAAATAATACCGGTCTTAGCAACGTGAGCATGACCGACCTTGAAGTCTTGTTCTCGACGCAATATCATACAGGGCGTACGGAAAGACTCGGTAGGTATTAGTAGCAGTAGCAGTAAGTTCAACCCAGTTTACACGACCTTCTAGACATCCTGTGAAATCACCAAGTACAAGCATAATATAGAAAGTGTGTTTGAACGGTTTTTTGCATATTTTTTCATTTATGTAATTTCTGGTTGTTTTTGTGCTTTCATTTTGAGTGTTGATGTTTCCTCAATCCATCAGTGAGAAAAAAGTTGTTTTTCTATGCATCGCTTTCGTGACGTCACACTAGTAGGGAAAAAATCAAGGCAGTGGAAATGTCCTGCCCTATCCATTGATACCACGAAAAAGGTTATAGTTATGGAAAAAAAGAAGAAATGAAATCTGTAGAGAACAGAATTAGCTGAGAGATAAATCAAAATTCACTATCTATCGCATATCGAAAGAAATTGACTCATTTGAATTTGTCGTTTTTTGAACGGCTGCTAAAATCCGAATCCTGAATTTACAAAGAAAATTCAACCCTACTGCGACTCCTCAGAGATAGAGTTTTTTTCAAAATCCTGAAGTGGCAGTAACGAGTCAATATTTCAATCAAATAAAATCTCCGAACAACAAACCCACTAGAAGGATCACAAAACAAATATTCTGATACTAACATGAATTCCCAGAATTATCATAATATTAGTACCCAATCGTCGCCAGTGTTGTCATATCCAATCATCAAAAAGTGATGAATAGTCCATAATATTTAAAGTCCTTTATGAATTCATGTAGTTCAATGCACAAATATAATAATAAATTTGAGTCATGACGATTATGAATCAGTTCTGATTAATAGAAGATTGCTACATTGTTCTGAGACTTAGCAATTTTACTTTCTTGGGGGCTCGAGGACCAGCATGGGTATCGTGAATACTTTTTGCTCAACGTTGCAACACCGCAATTTGATATTGACAGTCGACGGCGATTATTGCTTTGTTTGGTATCTGTCATTATTTACGTTTTGATTTATCGATATTATTCAACTTGTGTTCAGTTTTGTGTACTCAGAATTCATCAGAAACTCAGTTTATTTCCTGTTTTGGTGATTTGATATAATGGTGAGACGTTGTGAGGTGTGTTAAAGACAATTTGAACCGGCGATCAAAACACGTCATTTCATAGGCGAGTTACCATTGTCGTATCATTCGAGATTTTGAAGCATTTTCCCAAATGAAATGGAGAAAATGAAATTTAAATTGAATTGATTAGATTATATTGATTATACCCATAAGTGAGCTGCGACAGTGTCTTGTGGTGAAATATGTAGCACTGATAAATGCTTCCTTAATTGTAGTCAAAATATGCGAAGCTGCTGAAAAATCACTGAGAATAATGATGAACTCAATTAATATTTTTGATAAAAAATATAAGGATATTTCTATACTTCTTCTACACACAACAATGAGAAATTCACCGTTGACTGTTTTTGGAACTAGTCAAACTAATTTGGAGAAATATTTCACTGTAAGACTTCATCATAAGGCAAATAAATTGAAAGATTCAACGGAAGTTAGAGTAAGAAGTATGTTAACAAAAACAATCCTATTCAAAAATCAATAAATTATTTGTGTGATTATCCATGGTTGTTTTTCATTTCAGTCCTGTTTTAAATAAGAAACACTGCTATTTGCTACTTCTTCACATGATTCATGATTTTATCGTTGATATAACATTTCGTCATAATACTTGTCAACACATATTCATCATCGATTTTCATCTATCTACATGAAATGAAATAATCAGACATCAATTTTTTGCGTCAAAATATATGAATTCTGCTCAAGATAAAACCTCCTTCATTTTGACGATATCGTGAAATGATATAAAAAAGTTCGATCTTCAGATTTGAAAATTACATTCAAATATGCAATCATATCTATTTGCCTTGAAGGAGAGTTTTTCACTTTTTTGAAAATTATTTCCACTAGTAGGTACTGAACTTTGAAATCGTAAATATACTTACATGCACTGCCACTGATCGCCAAAGATATAAATGTGCATCATTGAATTTGAACGTTATTTATGATGAAGTATAGGTAGACAACTGTATACTGAATAGTAAGTATATTGTTTCATATGGCGTTGAGAATTGAACTTTTCTTGTGACGTGGTCATAATAAGTGTATTGATTACAAGCAAGTTACAAAAATCACCATAGGATTGTATGTATTCGAATTTCTCGTAACAATGTGAAGGAAGTATAAGGATGTTCATTTTCCCACCAAGAAATGCTCAAAAGTACAACTGAAATTGTTACGGATTTCCAATTTGGTTTCAATATGAACCCTCTGACAACACGGACTGGTGCTGGGAGAATCAGGTTCTGCTATCCTTGTTTAGTCAAAGTTGGATACTATAGATGTTGCTTCCAAACAAACTGTATTGCCAGGGTTGTGGATTACTTATCTAGTCTGTTCAATGATCGAAGAATAAAATTATGATTATTACGTATATATTGTAACGAATACCATTGATACCGTGTATATATCCTGTCACCGACTTTCCTATAGGTAATTTTATTGCCTATGAATCGATATAATAGTTATTTGTTTTACTATTAGACAAAAAAATACAAGATTCAATGCCGCGGCTGGTGGGAACCAGCCAAATTGAATCTCCTCTTCTGCCGTGTGAAAAAAATAATTTTTTCTCCAAATTCGTTCCAATTTCACGCAAAATCCAAATAATTAAATTCACACAATATTCAAATAATTAAATTATTTCAACAAAGGTAAGTGGCTCTTCGTTACTATGTTTACCGCTGATGACGTTTGTTGAATTGTTTCTGTTTACTTTAATGTCATTGTCAATTTAAAAAAATTGTCAAGTATCTGTTAGAAATGGATTCAATAGAAAGACCTGGGATGAGAGACGTCGCGCGAGATCTGGAGTTGCATCTTTTACCGGATAAGTCAAGAACTACATATGTACTCACATACAGCAGATTCATGGATTATAGACAAACTTTTTCTGTCTAGGAAGAAAAGTCCACTTTTTCTGACTAGGCAGGGTTTAAGCAGTGTTTATGTCTGAAGGAAATCCGGAATTGAGTGAATTTTCAAACTGTGAGAGTGAATATTTTTGTATGAGGCTAATAGGAATGAAATTTCATCAGATACCTATTCGATTTGCAATTCAAATCAAACAATAAAAATAATGAAATCATGAACAATCTCATAGGAAACTCCGCCATTTATTTTATAACCTAATTTAAATTTATTTCATGACGTATTCAAAACTGATAGATGTTTTATCACAAAAAAACGTATGGATAGTTGATTAATTATCTTGGGTTTATTAAGAAATGTGAATAACATTTTACGCAGTGAATTTTCAATAGCTAAAGAAAGCCATTCATTAGTGAAAAAATAACTCATTAAGAAAACAGATATGGGGCCTCAAGAATCATCAAACTTTCAACAAATAATACCTTTTATATCGAATTAAATATCTCTAGGATAGTATGGCATCGGTTTTCACCTGTAGCTAGGTACTTAGTACTTATCCTGAGTTTAGTAATGAATGTTTCCACCACTAAGTATGTAGATTTTATGGAGGTAATTATTTATTAAGAGAAATCCATATTCGATAACAGCTGAAATAACAAACAACAATTAAATAATAATAAATAGTCGGTAATGGTACAAAATTGAAGAATTTATTGAAACATTCACTGACAACGTCAACAAAAAACTTGAATAATAATAAATTTGTTTCCTGTCAAAATCACGACTTCGTTTCCACAGCCAATTAAGTTTTATATCACTTGAACTTGTACAAGGAATATCTGGTAGGATTATTCGATAGAACATTTTTTTCCTTCGAAACTATGGGGCATGGGAAATTTTTACAACAGTAATAAAATGAAGATAATTGATCAGTCCTCAAGCTCAAAAAATTTGAGAACCGTATTACTACCCCTGAAAATGTTCTGAAAAAGATGTCAGGGGGTGAGGGTGGTTTCAACCCCTCTACAATTTCTTTTAGGTTTCTTCGATTACCAAAAGGAGAGTAATCCTCTGAAATAAACTATTATCATTTTATATTTCATCACTTATTTCTGAACAGCATACAAAAATGTGTTTTTTTTACGTAAACTTTGAACTCTTCTCATGGACAAACGGTACATTTTGGCACATAAATGAATCGGGTCCAATCAACTTATATTTACCTCTTTTATACGTGGTTTCTCTGTGTCCCAGGAGGTATGCAACGAAAATAAAAATTACTATCAGCTTGTTTTTCACTGTGATGAGTCTTATAATATTAGAAGTTGGTACTATCATTGGTAGCAATAAGAATGTGTGTACGTAATCTCTGCCGTCAGAAAAACAAATCAAATAAAGCATCATCGAATAACCATGACCGAAATCACTTTGTCGTTGGTAATACGATCCACAGCATTAAAAATATACGTCAATGTTGACAATGCTCAAAAACTTGTACTCAGAGGTAGGTACTGATAAATAAACACTTTTCAGGTGCATGAGGTCGAATATACATGGCAATTTTTGTCAGATGTCCAATTGAACGTGTTTCTAGAAGCGATTCGAATGAAAATTACATTGAGTAGAGGTGCCTGAGTAAATGAGGATATGCAAAAAATGAGACCAATAAATATTCGAAATCTAAATTTACTGAAAATGATTATATTCTGTCAATAATATTCACTATATGTCGTCATGATAAGATTATTAAATTCAGCTACTTTGAAGGGGTTGATTTATAAATTTTCACAAAATTATCAAATCCAAAACACTATTATAGCCATAAGTATCTCGCTCCATTCAGTTTTTTCATGAACTTACATCAAACAGACTTCTTATGAAGACTTGATGGAATATTTAATCTACTTTTCGTATTGATATGATATTACTTAATCACATAATGCTCACACTACAAATTGTCAATAAAGACTATAATAGATCAATCAATTCAAAATTGATGTTGCGTAAAATATATTGAAATCACTAATCAATAGACCAATTGATGTTACATGGAGTTTTTTCAGAGGGTTTTTCATATGGAACAATTTCAATAAAAAAATAACTTTACGTTTTCATCATTTTCAAAAGCGATTAACAAAAAAACTAATGATTTTTTTCGAAATGTGCCTTCAAAGTTCAATAACCTCTGTATACATTTATTGATTCATCAAAGTTCCAAATAATTTCATTGATTAGTTTTCATTCTGGAATTGATTTGAATTTGCATTATTTGGTAGGCCTCTAAGAAATATAAAAGATTGTTATTTTTCGATGAATAATAAATACATATAATCAATCAGGTGACCTTTGCTACGCCACTGTTATTTTCAATATGAATCTAATTGAATCAAAAGATTCCCAATGCACCACTTGACAAACTTTTGAGTAATTGATGAAAGAACATGTTTATCGAAAGAGTCAATTCAAATATTACCAGGAATATCCCGCTGGAAGTAAAATTAGGAGACAACCTGTACCACAGATTTCTCTGGAAAAAGCTGTGCCTTTCATAATCGAAAAAGCTGTTATATTTTATGAATCGGTGGGGCAAACAATTCGGAAAAATCTTTCGTTCCGCGTCGAATTATCGACAGACATAAATAGTCTTTTGCCAAATAAACTCGTCGAATAGAAAACGTACCTAGTTGCGGAAGAGGAAGTCAAGTCTGGGCACCCAGAAAGTATTCTGCGAAGGATAATAATTGCTTTATCCTTGATTCCGTTTTCAGAAAATACTATAAATATAACGGCATGCTAGATTTCTCAGTTTATTATAAGCGAATGCCTAGTAGCTACCTACAGCATATCCTATGAAATAGCCCATCCTCTATCAAAACTTCCTCAATTGTCTATGTACAGGGTGCTTTTTGGACCGTCTATTAGGTACATCAAGAACGGAGGAAGATGAATCTCTGAAATTTTGGCAACATTCGTCAAGTGGAAAGTTTCATTCAAATTTAACACCATTTTTTATGCGGATTGTAGTGGATTCTATAGGTCATGTTTGTTAGAAGTTCCCGATATTAATATTTTTCCGTAAATTAATTGTCGGAACATCGATGGAATGACAATGTGTATTCCGATGACAATGGATGGTTTTGAAATTTTGATGTGAGTCAGGAGTTAGATGAGTCATCAGAGATAGTGATTGTGTGAAAAAAGCACTGTTTCAGCTCTTATCGGTCATTTACAGAGTGTGAAAGTAAAATATGTTGAATATGTTTTTCAGTGTTGTTTATAGTGTTGATATGGACCACCACCAACGCTCTTTCATGGGACGATCATGTGAGGTCCATTGCGAAAACTGCTTCACAAAAACTCGGTTTTCTATTCCGTGCGAAGAGATACTTCACGTCCCAGCAACTGCTTATGATCTACAAAGTACAAATTCGATCTGTCCTGGAGTACTGTTCACATGTTTGGAGCTCAGCCCCCAAACATACGCTGAAGCTCTTAGATTCGATTCAGAAGAGAGCTATTCGCCTAGTCACCCACCAAATCATTGACCTCTCTAGATCATCGTAGAAAGGTCGGCAATCTCTGCCTTCTTTATAGATTCTTCCACGGTCGGTGCTCAACGGAAATATCATCTATCATGCCACCACGTGCGATTTCTAGTAGACAAACCAGCCGAGCTCAGGCTGGTCACCCCTACACTGTCAGGCTCGAGACCTGTCGAACATCGCTATAACGAGCATCATCCATCAATAGAACGGCAAAGTTGTGGAATTCTTTGCCTAGTGAAAGCTTCCCTGATGCTTACAACCTCCAAACTTTCAAGAAAAATTCCAACACCTTCCTTCTCTCCCAAAATTCCACCGCTGGCTAACACGATGGTCCTCGAACATTATAGGTTTCCCTTTCGTGTTGTCAACAGATAAAAAAAATCTGGAATTCAGTGGTTTTGGCTCACATTCGAATTATTTTGAGTTTTCTTCTGGTAAACCCTGTTATTTATGGAATCTGCGAGTTGAGTAAATTGATATACTAGATTTAGCGTGCGCGGATGACTTTTCATTACAGAAAATGTACTGAGAAGGAGTCCTTGGGAGGATAAATGAATATATAAAATGAATGATTTAAAAAAAATTTGTTTCAGAATATATTACCTTGGTGAGATTTTATACCCTCTCCCCCTCAAATAAAAGGTAAATCCGCCTTTGAATCGTGTTCCAAGAAAATATAAAATTGAGAATCCAAAGAATGCAAATTCAGTGAGAAATTCAACTCGATTCCAAGCAATCGATCATTGTTCTCGGTTCAGGAAAGACAATGAATCGATCTCATAGAGTTAATTGTCTCTTATCGCACATTAGCTCGTTTGAAAAAAAAAACATTGTTGAAACATCAGTATTGTTCTAGTAAGTTGGAATACAGCCATGTAATCAGTCATATTATGTGCTGTCGAACAAAAGCTGTGATCTACATTTCGAGAGGTGAACGAACTAAGGATTTGCACTAAAAATAATGGATGGTCTCGTGCCATTAGCGTTCCTGGGTTATTCTTCAGGGGACAGAAATATCGAGATATGTCTTGTGTCCTCCTTTCATTAGTGGAATTCATCACGAATTTATTCGATGAAAAAAAAAAGTATCTGCTACCTACGTTTTTGTACGACCACCTATGAAAACAGAGCTTTCAACTTTGTTTTGTTATTTATAAAGTAGCCCATTTCACTATGACATCAGTAAAGTGGAAAGTGAAAAGCAGTATGTGATGATATTTTTCCTAAAAACTTTGCTAAGTACTTTTGTCAGTAATCGTCGTAGTAAAAATATTGTACATAACTCGTTGGAAAGTGTATTTCATGCACTTGTTACATTTCCGCACTCGCCGCTGCACGGCTAGTGCCAAATATCATACTCGTGCGAAATATGTCACTTTCCACACTAGACTAGTTATGTCATACACTATATTGTTATTAAAATAGTCGTACAAAACAAATTTTTGATCTTTCAAATTGAATTCGCACTTCGTTATATATTTTTTGTATACTTACACTACTATACCTACATGAACTGTTTATTCAGAGGAATTTAGTATTTAAGTTTGTGTCAGACTAGTGAATAACGATTTTATCGTTCACTAGGGATCAATAAATATCATAATGCTTGAGGAAAGACATGAATTATGAATAGGTCATACAATAGTCGTGGTGGATGAAGTTATTTATAAATATCTACCAGAGATTTGTGAAGGTATCTTCGTGTTAACACGTCAAAACGTTTTGGATTTAAAAAACGAGTAGATTTTTTTTTATCTGCTGACAACACGAAAGGGAAACCTATAATGTTCGAGGAACATCGTGTGAGCCAGCGGTGGAATTTCGGGAGAGAAAGGTGTTGGAATTTTTCTTGAAAGTTTGGAGGTTGTAAGCATCAGGAAAGACTTCACTAGGCAAGGAATTCCACAACTTTGCCGTTCTATTGATGAATGATGTCTACTAGGAATCGCGCGTGGTGGCATAATAGTAGTAGTAATACCGAGCGTCCCATTCAAAATATTGAAATTGAAGTAATTATTCCAGACACCCGGTTGAGTGAGGCAAAAATTTCAAAAAAGGTATCTCTTCCAATTTCTGAAAGCATCTGACAAATCATTCGCTGAGTTTTTATGGAAAAATTTGCAAATTTTGAATTCAAACCAGAAGCCCCCTTGGGCAAGCTACTGTCCTAGAATCAGAGTTTCTGGCACTCTGTTGCGCATGAAGCAGGTCGTTGGGATTTCGTGAAATTGCATATATATAGGTCAAAGAAACCGCGAGTCGAATTTGCCAAAAATTAGGAAAAGTTTCTAAAATGCAAAATTCGCAACGGCTAGCATTCCGAAATGTGAAATGAATTCATGATCGAATGTATGTTTATACAGGGTGTTTCCAAACTCTCTGACAAAATAAAAGGAGCGAATCCTAACCTAATTCTGAGACGAAAATGTAGAATGAAATTTTCTCAAAGGTCGCATAGTTTTCAAAATACAGTGCTTTCAATTCTTTTCAATAGGTTTTTTATTTTTATTTCAAATATGATTCAATCAATTTCTTCCAAATTTGATAACGTTATTCGTAGTTATATGGGTCTCAATCAGCCATAAATAGAAAAGATTTATAAATTCCAGTGGCGTCCGGAGGAGCACCTGAATCAATAATATTGACAAAAACTTATACGCCACTGACATTTTTTCAAATATTTTTCATCGCATTGAGCAACTGAAGGAACAACTTTTTCTATCTCTCGAGGCGTTTCCGTATCTATCTGTTTTCGATATAGAAAATAAAAACCGTTTTATTGCATGTTACGAAGGCATAGACGGGCCAACAACAATATATTTTTCAAATCAACTTTGTGACCAAACCAAAAAATTATTAAAATTGCAGAAAAAGTCAGTGGCTCATATTTTTTCATCAATATTGGCTAAGGATTGCCCCTTCGGACGCTAACTGGACTTGATATTTTTTCCTATGCGCATGGCTGAATAAGTATCTTATACAACTACAAAAATCGTTATCAAATTTCAACGGAATTGGGTGAAGCATTTATGAAATAAAAATAAAGAACCCATTAAAAAAATTAATTGAAGTTATGAGTCCTGTATTTTGAAAACTATGCGGCCTTTGAAAACATTTTATTCTACATATTTGTCTTGAAATAAAGGAAGGATTCGTTTTTTTTTTTTATTTTATCAGAGAGGTTAGGAAAAGTATATTATGTATTTTTCACCTATTTTTTTAGAGATGGACAAAAACTGAAAATATTTCTTTCACTAGTTTCAGACATCATCAGCTTTTTTCACAGTACAACAATTTCTGATCTTTCATTGTTAAATACTGATAGTGGAGGAACAAATTATTGTACTCATCAACTCATTTGAATTCAAATAATATCATGTTAATGAATGCCTAAATTACGATAGCTGAACTTTTACAAAACGAAAGTTGAATGAAAGCATCATTTAAAATAATTGTTTGCATTGAAAACCATTTTTTCTAAACAAAGATCACCTCTCCTCACAGTTACCTCTAAACATGTTCAAGCATTTCTTGGGTAATGCTATTGATTGCGTCTGTGATACTTGCTCTTACTCCTTCTTTATAATAGAAATTATTCGCGTGGACAAAATTTTTGATGTATCCAAAGGAAAAAAACTAGAGGTGTCAAATCTGGTGATCGCGTTGGCTGAGAGACTGTAGAATAGATACCAATCCATTTTTCGAGAAATGGTCTGCATAAAATTTTCAGTATCACCTCACTAGTCAATCAATCTCAGTCATTGAAAGATCAGAAATTGTGCTGTGCTGACTCATTTCTCTCAAAACGAGAGGATTTGGTGATATTTTTGATTTGGATTTTTCAAAAATTGAAAATCGAATATTTCTAAAGACTGTTGGACACAGATAATGGGATTAACTGGGTATGTATCTGAATACAAAACATTTTGATGCAATATTTATGTTTTAGCCTGGTTGGTCTTTCAAATTAAAGTAGAAAAATCCACTATGAATTTTTCGTTTTGATACCTAATAGTGAGTGGTATCGAATATCTAATGCACATTTCCTCTTTTTGTAGCCAAAAGCTATTTCGAATTCGAATTAATTTCTGACCAACTCGATGTCTAACCATGAGTTCCTCCTTTATTTTTAACGTTTACGGAAAATCCGTTCTGTCGGTTAAATTTAGTCGGAAAATTTGAATGTATGCCAGTACAATCCGACGTTACTCGCGGTGTTCTTTATATTTAGAAGTGCCCTCGTGGCAAAGGATCGCATTATTTTCGAAGAAACTTATTTGTGGATGATTTTCACCTATATTCTCCCAGGTGCTCGAATAATAACCGGAAATTTTCGAGTACATGATTACTAAAAATTTTCTAAAAAAAATGATACGATAAAAACTTCCTTGTGCTGATGGAAATTTGCGTAGAATCCGGTAAAAAACTTACACATTTGAATGAATTTAAAGAAATATATATTTTGTAATCTACCTACTCATGAAAAAATAAAAACATGTATCCATTTGTTTTAGATAAAGAAAAATGGAAATTTCCAACTGCAGCAATTAAAAATTCATTCGTGGTTCAGATGAACAAGTTAAGAATTAATTTTTCTCGATTTTTTGGGATTTCCTCTCCTTTCTTCAAAAAATGATTATTTCAATATATTTGTAGTGAGGACAGATTTCTGATCTGCCCTTGAATATCACACTGCTTGGAATTCAACCTTCAGATACACATTTTTTTTTGGTTTTAAACAAGGTGTCACTGACAAAAATAGAAAACTTCTCTTGTGACGTTTTGGATCCGATCATAAATGAATCTATACAGGGTGTTCAAAAAAAGGGGCCCCTTTACTGGGATATATAGAACACGGTAAAATGAGTTGGATATCCTCAGTGAAGATACAGGGTATTGAAAAAAAAATGTTCACACATACACACGATTCTGTCGAAACTACTGGGACTATTGAACATGACTTTTTTCAGGTTAGATTTTCTATTACAAATTTGATTCAAACACACTGCTTGGAATTCAACCTTCAGATACATATTTTTTTTTTTTTTTTGGTAATGAACAAGGTGTCACAGACAAGAATAGAAAACTTGTCTTGTGACGTTTTGGATCCGATCATAAATAAATCTATACAGGGTGTTCAAAAAAAGGGGCCCCGTTGGTAGGATACATAGAACACTGCAAAATCAGTAGGATATCCTCAGTAAAAAAAATCGTAACGGCATCCGTATTGAAGATACAGGGTATTGAAAAAAAAATGTACACACATATACACGATTCTGTCGAAACTACTGGGAATATTGAACATAACTTTTTTCAGGTTAGATCATCATCGTTCTCGAAATTATTTTTCTTAATTGATCTCAAATTCACCATTATCATATTAAATTTCAAGAAGTGAATGCCAAGTTAAGTGAAGAACAAGAGAAAATGATAGTGCCTCTTTTACAGTTGTACAGAAGTTCAGTTTTGTATTGATTTTCTCTCTCATCCAGTGTACGATAAATTTGAAGAGATATAGATTTTGACTGGTTGTATTTCCATACTCATTCTGGAATAAAGCATTCCTTCATTCGATTGATTTCATTGATTTGGCAGCTGACAGCTTCAATATGTTTATTAGCATTCGTGAACATCTGTAAATGAAGACATGGCAAAACAAAAACAATAATGGAATATGGAATACAATAGACCTAATCTCTTGAAATTGAATAATGGAAATGGATAAAAAACCGCATGCCAACGACCGTTTCCTGTTTTTCATAACAGTTATACAATTTGGGTCAGCGAAGTGAAACTTTCAATTACGTTGGTATTTTTTTGCATATATTAGTAGGGGAGATGGGAGACTCGTATCTGAATGTCCAGTCAGTTTGTGCAAATTCGAAAATTGAGCCTGGCGAACTTGTCGATGACCTTGGTGAAAATATATATTTGCGATTTCGAAAGACAAGTGACGATTTCGAGTGTCCAAAGGCCAATTCATAATGTTTATTCTTTTATTTATTGTTACACTGTTCCACAGGTTATAGCCAATAATAATATTCACTGATAATATTGTTGATGACTTTGAGAAGGAACCCTGCGGTCTGACCATCACGATGGTAGCTCAGGCTTTTAATGGCGTGCCTGTCTAATGATGGATCAGTAGAGAAACCGATTGGTAGATAGAGAAGTTTTAGGAAGCGCCGTTGTAGTTACTGATTTAACTCTTTCCGTATATTGTAATTGATGATATGGATCCCAGATCTGACGGAGGTATAGTACAATGTTTTTGTTGTGGCTAGATTATAGAGGGTTGGGATAAAGTAAAGTGAATATCTTTTAAACGAAAACAACGATATTTATGAAAATTTGCAGGTCAGTTCAATGGAAAAAAATGCATCTGATGTACATTTTTTTGTTGATAATATACTTCCGATCTAACCAACTACTTCAATTTAAATGGGACGCCCTAAATGTCTCCACAGATTTAGAAAGAGCTTGTTATTTTGAATTTATACAAACTGAGTTTAGTGTAAAAAAAATTAAGAGCGAGGAATATAGCATTTTATTCAACCTCCTTTGAGTTTTTTGCTGCAATAGAGCAAAAAACTATTTAGATTAACTAATTGATGTTGTTTGTATGCATAGTGATAAATAAACGAGTACTCTATTGTTCCCCAAAGTGTCAGATTTCAATTGACGGAAATAATTTTTACAACCACCATAACCGATTATCATTAAAATTTCAAAACGCTCTTTTTCACTTAATTGAGCCATTCTGAATTGTACAATTTGTAAATTGTACGTTTATTCATTACTATGCATATAAACAACATCAATTAGTTTATCTAAATAGTTTTTTTGGTTTGATGCAAAAAACTCAAAGTGCTATATTCCTCGATTTTACAAATTTTCTTACACCAAACTCAGTATGTATGAATTCAAAATAACGAGCTCTCTCAAAATCCGTAAAAATATATAGGGTGTCCCATTTAAATTAAAGAAGTTGATGGCATTTCGGGTTAAACCGGAAGTATATTTTTAACAACAAAATGTACATCAGATGCATTTCGTTCCATTGCACTTACCTGCAAATTTTCATGAATATCGTTGTTTTCGTTTGAAATATATTAACTTGGTTCCATACTTTATCCCAGCCCTGTAGAGTTTCGCGCTATAAATCAGTTCATTGTTTACAGCAGTTACAGTAGCTTGAATATGAGGCGCCAATGAGAGTTCACTCTCGAGTTTAGTATCAAATTCAATACCCGAATCTGTGTACTGAAAACCGATGGGCAAATTCGTCAGCATTCAAAGATAGTCTGTTATGACAGCCCCATTGTTCAATGAGTTTCAAATGACCAGAGACATGAAGCTTCATGCTGCAAATTTTGAAGTACGAGGAAGAACTACTCGCTTCTGGATTCATAGAGTTTCGAATTTCAAGCATCAGCTTTTGTGGATAATTTTATCGAGTCAAACTCAACTCCATCTCTCCATATCAACCATGGAAATGAATTGGAAATAATATATCCGGATATCGATATGGCATTAAAAATACTTTTACAAGTATTTCTGATACAAGAGCTTCTTGTGGAAGATTATTAAGTGAACTCAAACTGGTGGAAAGTTTTCTGAGGTCAATATTTGATGAGGCTGTAGTACGATTGAGATATACCTAGCCCAAACATTATCAAAACCAGAACATTGTGAGTTATTCGAGGAGGCGTATGTTTATTTTTCAGACAATAAGATATTCTCTCCTCGTTCTTAAAAATGAAATTAGAAAATATCATATGCAATATAAGAATACTCGACATGGGAATCTTCCAACGGCCATGTGGTCGAGACGGTCAAGCGACATCATAGTAATCATGAGGTCGTGGGTTCGATTCCTGGGTTTGGGTTTTTTTTTATGTGCTGTACAATGTATATCATATAGTTCTACATAGAACTATCCCAAATGCCACAGTGGTTTGGATTCCACTTGTACAAACTGTAAATCCACGTCTCCTTCACTAGCACAAGCCCTTCGGGGCTTCTAAGGGTTGCTTCGGTAACTAAGGAGATGAGTAAAAATAATAATAACAATAATGAGAGATATTCTGTCTGATGGCTATAGAGGAAAAGTATTTACAAGTCAACGAGTTTGTGCGTTTTGCCCAGACGAGGAGTTTTCAATGATGGAAGTGGTTGAGGGAGCCTGTCGAAACAATAAATTAGCAAAGGTGACCACAGAATATGTTGACGTTTTATAGGACAAGATGATTGTTACTATTTCCGACTTAAAACCCAGCACAAGAAACGGATTTTCGCTGTAGTATCTAATATTATTTGCTATCTGACCTATTATGACTAACTAAAGTTTTATGAAAGGTTTTGGTACGTTTATAATGTTGATAATTATTAATGAAGATTTCAAATAAAATGTCGAGATCTTCAAAATTCAAAATGCTTTATTGCCATAAGTACGTATACTCTTGTTGACAAAGCTAATTATACAATATACAATATACAGACAAAAATATATATAAAAACACATTTAATAACACATGTAATACCAACAAACAATATTAAAAAAAATCAATGGAAGCTTGTATAAAGCCATAGTTAAGAATGTAAAACTTGTAGTGGAATACTTCAATGTCCAAGAATAAATTCTTAGTGACAGAGTGTCATGAATAATCATGAAACGAATTAAAGTATGAATATAAAAGTGAAGTATAAAAGTGTAAGAATAAAAATCAGTCGAGAAGAATGATCTTCTAACGTATCGTTAAAAAACTCATCCAACAGTAATTCTTTGACACTTTTCCTGATTTTTATTTCTGTATTTAGATTTTTGATATTGTGAGGCAGATGATTGAAAACTTTTTTTGAGTAATAAATCAGAGAATTTTAACTTGTGTGGTGTTGGGCTTAGAGAGATCCATATTACCCATCTGTCTAGTCGGAAAACGAGAATATCTTGTGGAGTTTTTGTTTAACTTATGTTTTTCAAACATCAAACACAGTCTCTAATATAAATATGCAGGTAAGGGTCATTATTCTATGTGATATGATACGATAAAGAAAATAAACGGTTCAAATCGACGAGAAAGCTAGTCCTTTACGTATTTGAGTGTCATAATAATTCATTATTAACGCCAAATACAATAACCGACTCTACCTTCATTATATTAACAGAAATACAGGGTGAGTCAAAAATGTGTACCAAGCTTTCTGGGGGTGATAGAACATTGAAAAATAAGTGTAGTTTGGTGATCAAACTCATGGCGCAAAATGCATATTAAGGGAGATATATCCTTCCAAAGTTGATAAAATTAAAATAATTTCTCCGCATAACGATGAAAGCCACCCGATTGAAATTTTGTGCATGAATGTATGTTGTCAAAATACATTTTTTCGTCACACTTCCACATTTCTGATATCGTTATAAAGGGTGTTTTCAGAGGGTGAGTCATGATTTTTTGTAGAAAACTTTTTTCCCTGTATTATTTTCGGTGAAAAAACAAGAGCATTTGATGAAGCAAAGAAAATTACATGAAAAAGGTACTCTTATTCAAATACAAAAAATTGAGCCAATCGTGAGATATTTGAGTTTTTGTAGTTACATGATATCAGCAGATTGATTTTATTCATCGCGAGATTCATCGGTATAACGATATTTCAGCAGCATTTGCATTTCCGAAGCACTCGCCAAGCATTAGAAGCATATCAGTTTGTTCAGAGAACGAATAACCTGCCATATTTCTCAAAATCTCAGTTGATAATCGCAGTGATAAATGACCACACGAACAAATCAACTACAACAATGTTGACTCGAATGTTAATGACATGAACGTCAAAATTGAGAACAAAATTATTCATCATGGCCTGCTAAAATATTGTTACCGATGAATCTCGCGATGAATAAAATCAATCTGCTGATATCATGTAACTACAAAAACTCAAATATCTCACGAACGGCTCAATTTTTTGTATTTGAATAAGAGTACTTTTTTCATGTAATTTTCTTCGCTCCATCGAATGCTCCTGTTTTTTCACCGAAAATAATACAGGAAAAAAAGTTTTCTACAAAAAATCATGACTCACCCTCTGAAAACACCCTTTATAACAATATCAGAAATGTGGAAGTGTGACGAAAAAATGTATTTTGACAACATGCATTCATGCACGAAATTTCAATCGGGTGCCTTTCATCGTTCAGAACTAATGCGGAGAAATCATTTTGATTTTATCAACTTTGAAAGGATATATCTCCCTTAATATGCATTTTGGGCCATGAGTTTAATCATCAAACTACACTTATTTTTCAATGTTCTATCACCCCCAGAAAGCTCGGTACACATTTTTGACTCACCCTGTATAAGTAATGAAGTAACATGCCACCAAAAATTTAGTAAACCAAGAATGATGAAAGACCACTCTCAGTTTTTTCCTATTCCATTGTTGTGCCCTAATGTTCCCCACGCTGAATTATTTATTGGCCTTGGTCTGTTACACAACTAGAAAATATTGACTCTCAACCTTGAACGCATTGCTTTGCGAATTCGAGACCAGACCAGAGAAAGCACTCGACCAACATCGCCTTCGACGGACCAACGTGGTTTCGATAGCGATCGCTCATCTGGACGGTCGGCCGCGATTATACGCGCGAATTTTCTGCGTTGCGTAGCGTTTTCGTATAGTACGGGAGACGAAAGCGATTTTACCAGTTTTTGCTAACAAACCCACTAGAAGGATCACAAAACAAATATTCTGATGCTAACATGAATTCCCAGAATTATCATAATATTAGTACCCAATCGTCGCCAGTGTTGTCAAATTCAATCATCAAAAAATGATGAAAAGTCCATAATATTTAAAGTCCTTTATGAGTTCATGTAGTTCAATGCACAAATATAATAATAAATTTGAGTCATGACGATAATGAATCAGTTCTGATTAATAGAAGCACCGTTGGATTGCCAGAGGTGGAGCAGTTTCTTGGCCTCCTAGGTCACCCGATTTATTGTCGCTAGATTTTTTCCTGTGGGGACATGTAAAGTCTTTGGTCTACGTAACTCCAGTAGAAACAGAGCAAGACTTGATTGGACGAATTACAGCAGCATTTGAAATCATTCAAAAGGAGGATCAAATTTTTAGTCAAGTCCGCCGAAATCATGTGCGACGTTTTAATCGGTGTATTCAGGTTGGAGGAAGACATTTTGAACAATTGTTGTGATGACACTTTTCCGCACATGGCACCCACTTCTCAAATGTTGCACTGAATAACTCCTTGAAGTTTGATCCCATAGTTGTGTAACAACCTGTACACATTTATGATCTGCCTCAAAATATCACTGCGCTCGAAATTCAACTTATAGGTATCAAAATTGAAGACCTTGGTACAAGAACCGTCAAAGTCCATATTCCTTAAATGTTGAGAAAATAGAAGAAAAACATCCTGCAACAACGTTGGTTAATTTTACAACCGATATTTACCTGAATTTCCCATATCCCACTGTAATTTTATTCCAGCACGAATACTGTATACTTTTATAATGTGATTTTCATTATAATGATATGTGTTTTCACAAAATTGAACTATAACTGTTCTAAATGGATTCCTCTGTTTTTTACAAATAATTTTTCTACTGTAAAATGATATTGTAGGTGAAGAGATGGGAAAAAATTAATCATTCAAAAAATCACTTTTATTCAACAGAATACTTGAAACACAATTATAAAAAATTCATAACATAATAATGAAATAATAATGATGATAAATAAGTTGAGCAACTGATTTGCAGGAAACACTTGTACGATAATTTCTAAAGACACGCCGTTTGAATGTTTTGTAATTTTTGGGAAACACATCACAGTTGGCATATAAATAATGACATTCTAAACCATTTTTTTGCCTATACAAATTCTGGTGAACGTTTTAGTTTTCATCAATATAAACTTTACGCCACATGTCTCATCGCTATATGTACTGGGTGGCCCAATGAAAACGAAACAAGGCCGATTTGACATAGTTATCGTTATCAGAAAATAAAGCACACGAACCAGTCAATTTTTATTTTGAATGGGAAATATTTTGCGCATGTTTTCAAATTTTTCACTTCAAACCCCTCGGAGGGGTGAGCTCCAACCCTTGAATCTCAACTGGGATGAGGGGTCAAGTGATACATCATTTTGAAGGTAATCGAAATCTCTCACCAACGCTTCCTTGTTTCCGGAATTCAATGCAATAGTTCTCGAGAAAACACGTTTATGAAAATAATGGGCTAGTGATGACTTTTTCTACATATTCACATTTCATTAACTGGCCATACTGGCACACACAAGATTGAGCTTGCATCAGAAAAAAAAAGAGTGACGATAAGATCCTGGTTCGAATAGAGAGGGCATGCGCAATTAATTATTTCCACTCGGTATTTTTCGGACGTGAAAACATTTAATTTTGGTGCGCTGCATTTTGTCTATACATAATAAATGATGATTGTCTTTTTGCTGAGTTACGACTACTGTTTCATCAAGGTCTTCGATTATTGGATCAGTGGGTTTTCATAATACCCACCTTGCAATTCGTCACATCAGATTTTCATGGATTCGACTCAGCGGGCAAGTTCAAGGTTGGAAAACAAAAGCCACTCGCCACTCGCTGGCTTCTCTTTATCCAGCCACCAGAACAACATTTCGGCGATTGTTATCGGTTTGTTTGCGGTAATAGGCAATTGCGCGTCATTAATACATATATTACCCATAGGAAGTTCGCAAATTAAACCAGTTTCTGAATGTTTTCGCCATACAGGTAGAACAGTTCATTATTGCCAGAATGTTATGTAATATATAGCTAGTCGTGGAAATACACCAAGTCAAAATCTATCTCATTTATCGTTCACTGGATGGGAGAGAGAATCTCTAGAAAAGTGAACGTCGAAACTTGATTCGTCCACTTCGGATAGAGAGCGGGCTGCTATTATACAGGGTTGGAATAAATATGGAACCAAGTGAATATCTTTTGAACGAAGAGAACGATATTTATGAAACAAAATGCATCTGATTTTTTTTGCCAATAATATACTTCCGGTTTAACCGGAAATGCTATCAACTGTTTTAATTTAAATAGGACACCCTATATATATCTTTTTACAGATTTTGAAAGAGCTTGTTATTTTGAATTCATACATACTGAGTTTAGTGTAAAAAATGTGAAAACGAGAAATATAGCACTTTAATCAATCTCCTTTGAGTTTTTTGCATTATAGCAAGAAGCTATTCAGATAAACTAATTGATGTTGTTTGTATGCATAGTAATAAATAACCGTACAATTTACAAATTGTACAACTCAGAATGGTTCAATTAAGTGAAAAGGAGCGTATTGAAATTTTGATAATGATCGGTTATGGTGATTGTAAAATTTATTTCCGTCAATTAGAATTTGACAATTGAAGAACAAAATAGTACTCGTTTAGTATCACTTTGAACCATTTTTTTTATTACTCATCTACCTACCCTAGAGAGATATTTTATTCGTGGATGAAGTATTTTCTAAACTCAAAGTTTATCTGAAGCTCTGAAGTGGAAAATCCGGAATAGGTATTATCTTTATATGTATCAAAAAACCTGAACAGTACGTAAAATAGAATTCCAAAATTGTTCATATTGAGTTATGATAGCTACTCATCAAAATGTTGAAAGTGTCGTTTTAGTTTGTATCTGTCTTTTAAGAATAAATATAAATTAGTCCGTTGAAAAGTTTGAATTTCTAAGTGGGTACGAATAATAAATAATAATATTGTGAAAATTATAGTTTTCATGCGTCATCAATCTTATGCAACCGATAGGTTGCATAAATAATAAATGAAGTTGATGGTGGTAGCCGAAAGTGGAAACGTCAGATTTTGAATGTGTCAACACCATTGTGTAGAGTGGAAAAAATTGACAATAATAAACAAACAATCATTCAGATATGCATCTTCGAATGAGTACAGGAAAAAGTGAAAAATATTTCACGAAATTTCGATTTTTTCCGGATATATCAAATATTTGGAATTTCTCAAATGTCAAAGCAGCATTTCGACAAGCACCAAATTTCAAAATTTAGCTTCGATATGGCCGACCCTGTATCTCAATGATGCGCATTCAGTTTGGTCCAGCCTTTAACATGCACCAAGAACTTTTATTCGAAATCAAACAAAATAATTCAGCAGTCGCTAATATAAATCATAAGTAAAATTTGAACTCTTGTTCTGAAAACTGGCATCGATTCTCACAAGAAGATCAATTTTGCCTCATTCAATTCATAATTGAATTTTTACGAACATTTTTCTAAATCTTAGTTACTTCCACAAGGCCATCGTTTTTATTAGAAATTATCTAATTAAATTATCCAATGAAACGAACTGTATTCATTCCATTGCCACTCGTGAAGCTAATAGTAGTCAGAAGAGCATTGTGAATACTCATTTTTACAGATTTTTGAGAGTTTCTCTCCTCGTTTCTAAAACAAAAATAGAATGTATGATTTTTTCAATAAATTTGTAGTAAGGACAGATTTGTGATCTGCCCCAAGATGTCACTGCGCTTGAAATTCAACCTAAAAGAGAAATTATCTTCAAAACTTTCGGAAGACACATATATTGTAAACAAATATTAAAATTTTTACTCATCTTTTTGTTCGAAAACTCATTCATGTTGAAAAACAAGTTCTCTTTCATTTAGGAATCTGAAGGTTGAATTTCAAGCTCAGTGACATTTCGGGGCAGATCATATAATCTGTCCTTACTACAAATATATTGAAGTAATTATTACAATTTTTATTTTTAGAAACGAGGATAAATCTATATCTATAAAATCAATATACCGCCTCCTCGATTAACCTAGAGACAATACCATTCGAGCATTGTGAACCTCAAGGAAAACTTATTCATGAAGATATTAATATAGTAGTCAACATTTTCTTAACGCATTTAATGGATTCTCTCGATTCAGTTTTGAGGATAATAATAATAATAATTATAATAATTATACGTCCTTCAAGATCATTTACATGAAATAGGATAAGTCATATTATATAGTCATAGTAATTGTAGTATAGTTATGAGTCACTGAAGTGAGAAGTATATATATATATATATAATATATTATATATAATATTATATGATATATATATATATGGTGAGTCAAAAATGTGTACCGAGCTTTCTGGGGGTGATAGACCATTGAAAAATAAGTGTAGTTTGCTGATTAAACTCATGGCCCAAAATGCACATTGAGGGAGATATATCCTTCCAAAGTTGATAAAATTAAAATAATTTCTCCGCATAAGTTCTGAACGATGAAAGCCACCTGATTGAAATTTTGTGCATGAATGTATGTTGTCAAAATACATTTTTTCGTCACACTTCCACATTTCTGATATTGTTATAAAGGGTGTTTTCAGAGGGTGAGTGATGATTTTTTGTAGAAAACTTTTTTCCCTGTATTATTTTCGGTGAAAAACAGGAGCATTCGATGGAGCGAAGAAAATTACATGAAAAAGGTACTCTTATTCAAATACAGAAAATTGAGCCGTTCGTGAGATATTTGAGTTTTTGTAGCTACATGATATCAGCAGATTGATTTCATTCATCGCGAGATTCATCGGTATAACGATATTTCAGCAGCATTTGCATTTCCGAAGCACTCGCCAAGCATTAGAAGCATATCAGTTTGTTCAGAGAACGAATAACCTGCCATATTTCTTAAAATCTCAGTTGATAATCGCAGTGATAAATGACACAGAAAAACCACACGAACTAATCGACTACAACAATGTTGACTCGAATGTTGATGACATGAACGTCAAAATTGAGAACAAAATTATTCATCATGGCCTGCTACAATATTGTTACCGATGAATCTCGCGATGAAAACTGAAATATCTCACGAACGGCTCAATTTTTTGTATTTGAATAAGAGTACCTTTTTCATGTAATTTTCTTCGCTCCATCGAATGCTTCTTTTTTTCACCGAAAATAATACAGGGAAAAAAGTTTTCTACAAAAAATCATGACTCACCCTCTGAAAACACCCTTTATAATAATATCAGAAATGTGGAAGTGTGACGAAAAAATGTATTTTGACAACATACATTCATGCACTAAATTTCAATCAGGTGGCTTTCATCGTTCAGAAGTTATGCGGAGAACATTCACAAATACAAAATAAAATGAAATACATGGTGATTGTCAACAAACAGCTCGATAATATTCATCAACATCATAAATACACGCATCCACTAAGTGAGATTTCAGTTTTGTTTTGAAAATATCGATATTCTTTATTGATTTGATATATTCTCTTAGGTGGTTGTGAAACTTGACACCAATGAAATCTGGTGATTTTTCAGTAAGTGCTGTTGAATGCTTCGGTACTGTTAGAAAGCTTCTCTTCCTGGTTGAGTATTCATGATAATCCGAGTTGGAAGAGATTTTTTTTACCTTACGGTTGACGTACAAGAGAGTTTCAAACATTTATATGGAGGAAAGTGTTGAAATATTGTAATATACAGTGTTGGGATAAAGTATGGAAACAAGTAAATATCTTTTAAACGAAAAGAACGATATTTATGAAAATTTGCAGGTGAGTTCAATGGAACAAAATGCTCTCAAATGAACTGAAATGAACTCAGTATGTATGAATTCAAAATAACAAGCTCTTTCAAGATCTGTAAAAATATATAGGGTGTCCTATTTAAATTAGAGAAGTTGATGGCATTTCCGGTTAAACCAGAAGAATATTATTAATAAAAAAAATGTACATCACTCTCCAAACGCGTGAGTTTACCAGTGAGTTTCCTTGGATACCATTAGTAGACGAAATTGGCTTTCGAACGTCCAGCTTTCCTGGTCTATAGACACCAGATTTTTTTATGATGCTTCAAAATTCGCGATGTACTTCTTTCAAAATAAAATTCCAATGTTCTCCGACCGAAAATAGGTCAGAATAGCAGCGACGCGAAGTTGGCAGAAAGTATGCATGTGAGCCAATAATACCGAGAGAGGGTTCGATTGGAATAATCATACCCATGAACAGAGGAATACGTAAGGCATACTGTGTGTTGTGGATGAATTTCCATTTTGAATCATGATTTTTTTTTTCCAATTTCAGTATAGTTCAGTATACATACAGGGTGGCCGAATGAAAACGAAACAAGGTATATGCATTTTACTGGGAGATCAAGGAACTGACCTTGAAATAAATGATTCCTCATGTAATGTTGGATAGGGCAGAAATTAAAAAAAAAAACATCGTTCCAACTACAAAATGAGAAACAGTGAGGAAAGGGAAAAAAGCGTTACTTTCCATCACCAGCCGATTATTTTCATAAACGTGTTTTCTCGAGAACTATTGCATTGAATTTCAAAAACAAGGAAGCGTTGGTAAGAAATTCCGATTACCTTCAAAATGATGTATCACTTGACATCTTATCCCATTTGAGATTCAAGGGTTGGAGCTCACCCCTCCGAGGGGTTTGAAGTGAAAAAGTTGAAAACATGCGCAAAATATTTCCCCCTCGAAATGAAAATCGGCCGGTTTGAGCGTTTTTTTTTCTGAGAACGATAACTATGTCAAATCGGCCTTGTTTCGTTTTCATTGGGCCACCCAGTATATGCAAAAACACAAAAAGAAACAATGTACTTGCATAATTCAGTCCCACATATTTAGTATACTGATGGAAGAGGATAGGGTGTATACAGGGTCATTTATTGAAACAGGTAAGTTACTGATCCTTTTGCTTTCATATTATATTCAATATTACATTTTGTATTTTCGCTGATGAAGCTTTTTGCTGATGATTCGTATTTTCCTTTTTTATTAGTTTTTTTCAGGATTGGTGGTAGAAGATTAAAGAGTTTGGGACCGAAGAAGTATACAAAGTGTTGCAAAAAATGTCACAAAATGAAATTGGAGGTAGTACGGCCCAAAATTTGCAGAAAAGTGTTAATAAACATATTCCCAATTTATCGAAAAATAAAAAGTGTTTGGAAAGTTTTCGACAGTCATGTTATGTTTCGGTTGTGTGTTTTGTTTTGTTTTGTTTTTTTCACACATTGAAAATTTGCTTTAAACGCAAAATGGTTCTTATCTTCGAAACTTTTAATTCGCGGACGTTCCTGTTTGGGACATACTATTCACCATTTCATTTTGCGACACTTTTTTCTTACACCTTGTGTACTCATCTTAGAGTGTTGTGTTTTAGAAGATTGGTTAATCAAGACCAGTCAAGGTTTCTTGTATATCTGGTATTAGCATTTTCTCGTACTTCATCACTATTTTTTATTTTGGAACTTCCATATCATACAGTGAAGCACGTACTGACTTTTTGAAATGATGATGTTTGTCTCTTTATATAATTGTTCGCTCGAAAATATCTTATGTTTTTTATGTTATTTTAATGTTGTAATTTTCATGTTTATGTTAATAAGAACTTGATCACAATATTTTGTATGTCTTGAAGGCTACTTGAAACATTATTTAACATTCCTTCCCAAGCAGTGATACAATATAGTATGATTGATTCTGCCAGCGATTGCTGAAATGTAATCATATTTTTTTGTTCATGATCTCTCTTAGCGTGAAAAAAATTGTGAGTCAACTGTCTGAGCCTGTTCATGACATCGGTGATATTTGGTACTTTCTAAAATTTGATATTTTCAATTAATTTTCAAGCTCAAAAGGTTCTTATTCAGCCAAAATGTTAATTTTTCATTAGAATTTCTGCATTTTGGCACACGTGTACCCATTTCTTGCCTGTAAATATTATCGCTGTATCCTATGAAAAATGCCTAAGAAAAATCTCTTATTTTGAATATACTGTTGATATAAACTAAGAATAGTATTGGCCCTATTAAAGTTCCTTGTGGTACCCCAGTCGTGATTTGCAGTGGGTTTGCTCAATACATTTTGCTTCCTATGTGGTAATTTCGCACTCCATAGTTGTAAAGTTTGTTCAATAAAAAACATTTCTCAATTCGTCCAACGTCTCGTCAAAATATACAGAATTCTTTATTGAACTGTGGTCTCGTAACTTTTTTTGTGAGATCAAGAATGGCATTCTCTGTGTTGGAGTTTTTTTTTCCAATTTGTACTTTAATTTTGATAGTGGGTGTTTATAAACCACCGAAATCTCTGATTCTACAAATAGAAGTGAGAAAATAATTCATATCAAAATATGTAAAATCTGTAAAAAAATCTCTGATCGAATATATTCGCAAGGAAAATCTGTCCAGATCTCCAGAATCCCTAGAAAATCTCAAAAATTGAATATCCCCTTAAGTATCATATTTCTTGGTGAATCTTGCAAGCTATCGGAATGCTCCAAAAATATTGACAAATCTCGCTAATCTCAATAAAAATCCGACGAATCTTGATAAGCTTTCAGATATATCTCAACCTTCGATAAAGTATCCTTGGGAAATTTCTAGAAATCTTCCAGATTGGATATTCTCCGTCATATTATACAGATTGTACCAATCTCTTTTGTTATCAGCATAATTTATGCAAAACGGTGTGCTTATTTTCGTTCGACGATTTCATCATTATTTATTGAAAATTATCGTTAAAATATTCATCATAAGAAACCATAATATGATAACCACTAATATTATTATCACCTTGTGACCTACTGAACCTCAATACGTGCATGACTAATCAGTATATGAATTTGGACTCGAATGAAAAATAATGCTGATGATTGTTGATAGACCTTGGCCATTTTTACATAAGCTTTGATATCATTGTTATGAGAGAGTTGATAAGTATGATTTGTAATCTATCGTATTTTTTAGATTTTCATTATAGGTTTACACGATGATGTCTCTGTCTATGTCTTGTCTTATCAATTTGTGTGGGTATCTTTTCGAAGCCAAAGATTATACACACCATAACCTTTGGTGAAGCTTGATAGTCTTGGGAATGCATAATTCTATTTTTTGGGGGTACTTGAGACGAGAGATAATATCTCGAATGATAATGAGAGAAATTATTGATACATCATCACTGATCTTAGAGATTATTCTTTGAATTCAGAGAGAAAAAAAAATGAATTTCTGGAATATTAAAGCAAACAACGGTGGCATAACTATGCTCTCGTAATTCTTCTCTGAAATTGTCCAAAATTGAAATGAATCATCAGTGGAGTAAAAAGTCTCCTTAAGCCTAAGGCTAAGGGGAACCACCCCCCCTCCCCCCAGACGTCAGTAGGCTTAATAATTCTCATATACTGCGAAACTGTTGTGAAATAAACGCTATTATTATTATTATTATTATCATTACTATTATTATTATTATTATTATTATTATTATTATCTACTCGGGACTGAAGCAAAGTACTTATCACTACTAATCACACTGCTAAATATCAACAATATCGACAAAATAATGTTCGAAATATCAATAAGGAATCGATTGAAAAAGGAACCTAGACATCCTATATCGCAAAAACCAGATATTTTACGACACAAGTTCATACGAACTTTTCTACTTGAAATTGTTCCAGAAATACGCCCTCAAATTTAGTATACACCTTTGAGAAACACCCTGTATGAGAAATTCGAAAAATAAACTTATTTTTATATTCCATATGACATGGTGAGAAGCTCTGAATGATATAATTTCGATCACAGGAAGAAGCAAGTCGATACCAAATAATATTTTATGAATAATATACAGGGTGTCCCATAAACATACCGACAAACTTTAAGGGATGGTAGAGGACATCAAAATAAACATTTTTGCTCGATAAACATGAGTTCGGAAACTCTTCGTTTTCGAGATACAGGGTGTTACATTTTTCTTTAAAGTCGATTTTTTATTAATATCGTAAAAACGATTTGTTCGAATCCAATGAGATTTCTACAGATTATTGATACATTTATAAGGTATCTTTTGGAGCTATTAGAATTTGCCCAATAATTTCAGGGGCGTGCCCACGGGTTATGTCGGATAGTTTTTGCACAAAAAAAAATATCGCCCAGTAGATTAACAACTAAAAATGCAATTTTTCTATCCCTTGAAATTTTTCCGTATCTAGCTTCGTTTTGAAGAAAAAAAAATAAAAACCATATCTCTTACATCTATGAAAAAAAAATTAAATGCTTCAAAATTATACCTTACATTTTACCAATGCGTTTATTGAAATATTGAAAAACTGATGAAACTTCCAATGACTTTTTCACTAATCATTAATTATTGTTAATGACTTTCAATCATTTTTTGTTTTGTATTTAATTGGAAAATATTCGTAATTTTCAATGTCTTGGAAAGAGTATCCAAAACATACCGACAAATAATCGATTTTTTAAAAAAAAATCAAACACCCTGTATCTGGAAAACGAAGAGTTTCCGGACTTACGTTTATCGAGAAAAAATGTTTATTTTGATGTCCTCTACCATCCCTTAGAGTTTGTCGGTATGTACATGGGACACCCTGTATGTTAAATATTAGATTCATTCGTAATTTTTTTCATGAAGGAATACTATCCATAGAAAAATGGATTCTGATGAATGATCATATACAGAATATCATCTGATCGGTCTGATTTAGTTATACCTCGAAAAAAACAGGACACATTTTTGTCTCGATTTTACCTACTAAAGCTGAGATTTCGGTACATTATGGTGAATTGCTAAAACTCCGTTTACAGATAAATTGCAATTTTTTTGAAAGAACGTGCAAATGTTGTTTTCCAATATCTCCTCATTGTTCTCATTAGCTTTCTAAAAATAGACGTATTATCAGGGAAATTGCATACGTGACACTGGAAACGAATCCGAACTGTGTATCATATCGTCCAATTATACAGAACTAAAATTATTCTAGAAATTCTATTTGTTGCGGTTGTATACCTGTGGTTTTACAAAATCAGGTCAGTTCTGTTTGGATTGGATCGCTCTCAAAAGGTAACCTATACATACCCATTATGTAAGTTGGTGATGAAATATTATTAGTTTCATTTTATTCCTGCCAATCGATTGTTTTTCAGGTTATTGGAAAACGGGGCCCTTTATGAAATCCTCGATTCAATTTTCGGATTTTTGAGAGCACAATTCTCAAAAACTATAAAAAAATCAATATCTTGACAGTTTGTCGTAAATGAAAAGTACAAAGTCAAATCAGAGAAAAAAATATTAGTTTGTGTGCTGTTTTTTGTACGTCATTCATCAATAGAACGGCAAAGTTGTGGAATTCTTTGCCTAGTGAAGTCTTTCATGATGCCAAAAACCTCCAAACTTTCAAAAAAAAACCCATTACCTTCTCTCCCAACTTTCCACCGCTGGCTAACAAGGTTTTCATTTATTGTTCCAAAATCAAGCTCATCTAATAATTTCGCTTTCTAAGAATGTGTTTTCGAAATGTGTTTTCCCGATTCACTGACTTATTTATTGCCTGATAAATTTGGAATTATAGTCGCGCTCTTTTGGTTTCCAACTACGTTGTTCGATAGGCAGGCTATGAATAATGAATTTTGTGTTGTTTGTCAGTAGGTAGGTCTATCATAAATAAAAATGGATACACGTGTATCCATTCAATTCCATTTTCAACGTTACTATCTGTATTTCTGGTTGTTTACGGATAGTGGAAGATATTTTGTGAAGATTACCAATATGGTTTCCACTAATCTACAGCGTGTCTCAAATTAATTGACCCCTCTCTGTGTCGTGCGATTCCACCAAAATTTTGACTGTTGTAAGTTATCACTATCAGTATCATAATTTTTTCGGAAAGTTGAAATTATTTGAAGTGGGTCGATTTTTCATGGAAATCATATTTTTTTCACAGAAGTTCTGAGCACACAGCAATATTCACAGTATTATTTATGCTATTTTACCCACAAATGCAAAGTTTCAAAAAATGGGCTTATCGAATTGAAGGTTGCAAAAAATGTGATTTTCTCATATTTTATTCTACCTATACATATTGTTCTTGTAGGTACTGTAAAGAATATATTTTTAAAAAAATCTGACCTTGAAGAAAAAAAAAACATCGTATTTTTCAACAATTCCTGTCTGAGAGATTAGAAGTGTAGAATCATAAGTGTATATATTGAATTATCTATCTATTAATATAGTCGATCGATCGAATCACATGTATTTGTATTCAGATTAGATTAGTCAATATGATCAATTTTTGCGGATGTTCAACTTGAGTTTTTCAACCTTGGGAATTCATAAAAATAAGTTTAACGACGGTCATTTGTTATTTCGACGATTCGAAATTGATATTTGAACAGTGCCTTTATACAAGACAGTGGTGACAATATTATTTGCCTCCTAATGGCGGGTAGGTGGAGCTAATGAATCGTAGCAAAACCTTTTTTGGCAGAATATAAACAGCACACAATTAGACAACTAGGCATTTCATGTACCAAACAAGTTCATAATATGTACACCTAATTATTTTCGAGTTGAAAATACGAATAAATACAATCAGGATACATACCACGCGTTTTCTGAACGAAAGCAACTCTAGGTGATATAAAATGACTTGTTTGATTAAGAAAATTCAAGAATGTAGGAAAAACACGATATACTCGAATGATTCACGAGTTCATTGTAAAGTCAATGCAAGCTCACGGGAAATTTGCCTCCTAACGGCGTCAGCGAATGAAAATGCATTGTCACCGTCTTGTATGAAGCCACTATAGGCATAATTTTGGATTTGGATTTTGTACCTACTATAATGATAAGTGAATACAGGGTGAGTCAAAAATGTGTACCGAGCTTTCTGGGGGTGATAGAACATTGAAAAATAAGTGTAGTTTGATGATTGAACTCATGGCCCAAAATGCATATTAAGGGAGATATATCCTTCCAAAGTTGATAAAATTAAAATAATTTCTCCGCATAACTTCTGAACGATGAAAGCCACCCGATTGAAATTCCGTGCATGAATGCATGTTGTCAAAATACATTTTTTCGTCACACTTCCACATTTCTGATATTGTTATAATGGGTGTTTTCAGAGGGCGAGTCATGATTTTTTGTAGAAAACTTTTTTCCCTGTATTATTTTCGGTGAGAAAAAGGAGCATTCGATGGAGCGAAGAAAATTACATGAAAAAGGTACTCTTATTCAAATACAAAAAATTGAGCCGAAAATTTGAGTTTTTGTAGTTACATGATATCAGCAGATTGATTTTATTCATCGCGAGATTCATCGGTAACAATATTTTAGCAGGCCATGATGAATAATTTTGTTCTCAATTTTGACTTTCATGTCATCAACATTCGAGTCAACATTGTTGTAGTCGATTTGTTCGTGTGGTTTTTCTGTGTCATTTATCACTGCGATTATCAACTGAGATTTTAAGAAATATGGCAGGTTATTCGTTCTCTGAACAAACTGATATGCTTCTAATGCTTGGCGAGTGCTTCGGAAATGCAAATGCTGCTGAAATATCGTTATACCGATGAATCTCGCGATGAATAAAATCAATCTGCTGATATCATGTAACTACAAAAACTCAAATATCTCACGAACGGCTCAATTTTTTGTATTTGAATAAGATTACCTTTTTCATGTAATTTTCTTCGCTCCATCGAATGCTCCTGTTTTTTCACCGAAAATAATACAGGGAAGAAAGTTTTTCTACAAAAAATCATGACTCACCCTCTGAAAACACCCTTTATAACAATATCAGAAACGTGGAAGTGTGACGGAAAAATGTATTTTGACAACATACATTCATGCACAAAATTTCAATCAGGTGGCTTTCATCGTTCAGAAGTTATGCGGAGAAATTATTTTAATTTTATCAACTTTGGAAGGATATATCTCCCTTAATATGCATTTTGGACCATGAGTTTAATCATCAAACTACACTTATTTTTCAATGGTCTATCACCCCCAGAAAGCTCGGTACACATTTCTGACTCACCCTGTATATGTTTTGTTCTATAGTATGTTTTGATGAATAAATTATTTTGTTCCTTATAAATAATATCACATGTTGATTTAGCACCCACACGAAATTAAATCATGGGAATGCCCTTGTTATTTATGCAAATGTCAAAATCGCTGAAATCAGAGTTGTTGCGAGGTAGAAGAGATCGACCCACTGTAATTTCAGTATTTTTATTGAAGTTGGCATTTTGTACAGAAAGAATTATGATGTTGACTCGAAAATAAAAATATGTAATGTCAATAAAAAAAGTGAAATCCTGTCGTACTTTCTACTCATCATGATACAGTCTACTGTTGAGAAGGATAAAATTATTGAGTTATTTTTAACATAAGCAAGTATCAATGTGATCAGAACTGCGTCTCTTTTTTACTTATACAGAGTGGCCCATTTTCAAAGCCGCAAAATCCACAAGTGTGTATAGAGAAGTTGAATTGTTCCTTTTCAAACCCCATCTCGTTTTTTCGAGTGTTGATGTTTATTGAATACAAATTGTATACACATCTCAGGTAGAGTTTAATAAATGTTTTGTCATTTTCATTGGAAATTATATACTGGATGTTATACGTACATACTATATTTTCAATGCAGTTCTCAAAGCTCACTATAGCACTTTTCAAAATGATGGGTATGGCAATCAGATGATTTTGCTGAACATGATGCCTATTTACAACAGTGGCAGTTCAGACATGTCACGATTCACCATTCAGGAATTTAAAAAAATTCACGACGTAATGAAAATTTCTGATATCATCATGGTAGAAAAATAGATTAGTGAAAACGATATCTCAGTTCGTAAACAACCAGAAATACAGATAAACGTTGAGAATAGAATGGATACACGTGTATCCATTTTTTATGTACCAAACAACGCAGTATACATTATACATAGCGTTACCTATTGAACTGCGTAGTGATACTTGGAAACCAAAAGAGCGAATATCAAATTGAACAGATGATTACGTCATCTGCATCAAATATGCAGCGTAATTGGTAATTCGAAGGGTAAAATTTAAATGTAGATTATGTAAGGTTACACATTTCTAGTGCATAGTTTTCAATCAATTTTCATTATATTTCTCATCTGAAGTCGATAAACAGTTTTTTTTTATCTGTGGACAACACGAAAGGGAAACCTATGATGTTTGAGGAACATCGTGTTAGCCAGCGGTGGAATTTTGGGAGAGTAGGAAGGTGTTCCATTTTTTTTTGAAAGTTTGGAGGTTGTAAGCATCAGGAAAGACTTCACTAGGCAAAGAATTCCACAACTTTGCCGTTCTATTGATGAATGATGCTTGGTATAGCGATGTTCGACAGGTCTCGAGCCTGACAGTGTAGGGGTGACCAGCTTGAGCTCGTCTGGTTTGTCTACTAGGAATCGCGCGTGGTGGCATAATAGATGATATTTCCGTTGAGCACCGACCGTGAAAGTACCTATAAAAAAGGCATAGATCGCCGACCTTTCTACAATGATCTAGAGAGGTCAATGATTTGGTGAGGCTTGTATCATCGACTAGGCGAATAGCTCTCTTCTGAATTGAATCTAAGAGCTTTAGCGTATGTTTGAGGGCTGAGCTCCAAATATGTGATCAGTACTCCAGAACAGGTCGAATTTGTGCTTTGTAGATCATAAGCAGTTGCTAGGATGTGAAGTATCTCTTCGCACGGAAAAGAAAACCGAGTTTTTGTGAAGCAGTTTTCGCAATGGACCTCACATGATCGTCCCATGAGAGAGCACTGTTGGTGGTGACACCCAGCATGGATATTGACGACCTCATAGGAACAGTGGTACCCGACATCATCAAATTGGGCATTGTGTGATCAGCCTTCTTGGTGAACATACAAGCTTGAGTTTTAGTTGCATTGAACTGTACTAGATTCTCAGATCCCCATTTCAGAATTCTTGTCAGATCCTCATTTAAAGCATCAACCTGTCTTCGCCTTGCACCTCTGGCCTCGTTGGATGATATAGGGGCTCTAGAGGAAAAGGCGGAATGAAGTGTACTATCATCCACAAAGCTATGAACTGGGCTGGAGGTCACATTCAACAAATCATTGATGTGGAGCAAAAACAAAGTTGGTGCCAAGACAGAGCCTTGTGGAACACCAGCATTGATCGTCATTGTATCAGACGAGACCCCGTCTACCACCACGTAGAGTGATCTATCTGCAAGAAAACTCGATAGTAAAAGACACAGTTGGGGCGGCAAACCATATGACGGAAGTTTCGCTAGGAGGCCTTGGTGCCAAACTCGGTCAAATGCTTTGGAGATAACCAAGGCTACAGCCAGAGACTCCCCATGTTTTCATGTTTTTGTATTCTTCAGAAGTTAATTAGGAAAATTGCGTTAAAACATCGAAATTCAATGCCTTGTATTTCACTTCCATTAAGTGAAATAGGAGGGATGCTGATGAGACAATTCTGACTCTAAAACTTCCTGTATATGATGACAAACTGAAGGAATTTTTTCACAGAATATGAGAGAACATTGAAAACTATTTTTTTTTTGTTACAGGAGACAGACAGCAATGACAGTGAAGGAAATATCAAGATTGATTGTGAGTAAATAATTTTTCTCCTAATAACCTAATCAGCAGATAATACGATATTATTTTTATTCACAACCATATGTGTAATGTTGTCATTATTTACTTCATTGAAGGTTGGGAAGTGTCACATAATACACCTCAACTTCCCAACCTCACTTCGCGCTCTCATTTCCCGCTCATTTAATATCCGACTTTATCTGACATTACTTTTCCATATTGGTGAAAATTGTATACCCCATAGGCATGGTAAAAATATATCTACTTGATTATTCTGAACCATGATGTAAATAAAGACTGGTGTCTCAACTCCCTATACCCAGCCACTAGAAAAAGTTGTAGACCTTCGCCTACTTGATTTTGTCGGAGTTCAATACCTTACTAAGGCTTCCCAAGATCGAAACTAGGTGGCGTCACCTATGCCGATCTCGAAGGTTATCTTGGAAATGCTGGAAACACGATGTGGATTTGAAATCCAACATAAATGTAAAAACTGAACTGTTAGCTATCCATCACTGTCAGGTATCCGTCATTATCAGTGAAAGCGGATTTGACTTCACCGGATCGACGATCGTATCGCCATCTATACTCAAGTGGTGCGGCCTTAGTGAGGTCGTTTGACAGGTCTACATGTTTCGGAAAGAAACAATTGAAGAGTTATTTCACCATCCTATATCCACCTTGTTCTGAACCAATCAGAACGTGTATTTCTGTCAGATCACCATAGCAACGGATGAATTTTATCGGAAATTTTTTCCTGGTGGGTACCCAACAGCGAATTATACTGGAAATTTTTTTGACGTTTATAATGACAGAATTTTTTTTGACAATCTAATTTTTACATGTTTTCACACATAATAATTTTGATTAATTTCAACAAAAAGCTCAAATGTTTTCTAAATTCATGGACCATTATGATTGATGTTCATATTGAAAACGCAATTATCGTATATTATGGCAGGTTGATTCGAAGTTACTTGCTCTTGATTTAGAGATTCTTGGACTGTCTTTGCAGAAGTTGAAGCAGACCTCATCGCGTCAATTATATCCTGATGATGGCCCGAGTCAATTTGCAGATATGGTTTCATGGAGTGACTGCTTCCATGCCCTGTTATCTTAATTAATTGCTGTTCTCCAATTCTGTTTTGCAAGAACTTGATAAAGACGAAAATTGGTGGTGTTGGAAACACATTTGGTGTGGAATTTCCTTACCGAGTACCACACGAAGTCAAATTGAATCCGGAAATCGGAAATAATTTGACCTCTAGAGGTATTACTAACCGTGTTCTTGGTAATTTGTCGTTGAATGTAATATTTTAGGTATGTTCAGAACGAAATTCATAAATTTCAATTGAAATATGACGGTTGGAAATAAAATAGTATACAAACCTCGGTAGGAAATTTCATTCCTGTCTGAAGATCACCTCGGTGTGTAATATACTGTTTATATTCCTTATTTATGTACTCAATTTTTACAAATTGGAATCCTCATACATCGCGCTACGAACGATAGCAAGTGAATTCAATCGTATAGCAGATATGCAATATTCAAAAAAAAAAAAGAAAAGGTTCTGAATGACTTTCGCATTGTTTATTACGAAACCAATCTATGATCAATGAACATTGAAAATTCTTGTAGTTACGACAGTTACTACGTCTCTAACTCTGACTTCATGCGTAGTAAAATTTTTGCACTAGTTGTACAAATAGAATCTCAAATTTGAGATATTACTTCCACATTGTACCCATCAAGAGAAGCGTAAGGGAATGTTGGAAATAATACAAAATTGAAAAATAATAGAATAGATTTCCCTCTGAGTGCGCAACTTTTTTTCCCATCTAGTTGAATTCCCCATTCAGTGGAATTACTGAAAACGTCCGTTCCAAGTTGTTCCCTTCGATAAGCCGATCGAATGAAACTTCGACTTTGCTTTGGTTGAGTAAATGCCGAAAACTTCCCATGAATCGATGATGTAACTTCACCTGAAGTTGAGCGTTAAACTTTTCCCTGTGCAAATTACGTAAGTTGAACTACACTAACAGGATCTACCCCTGTGTGTGCGGTCAACATGCATTCGTAGGACTTCACTTCGTCAGAATATCTCCTGACAGCTTATTCAACTGAATTAGCTGAACATATCCTTACTGAAAATGGACAACATATGGCCGATTGGGGTAATATTAAGATCATAGGAAAAGAAGACAACAACCAAAAATGGAAAATCAAAGAGTCTGCTTGCATTCTCCTGAACGGAGACAATGATATTGCTTCTTGTTCAGTTGATATAGATAGAACTTGGCACCCACTTCTGAAAATTGAATATGAAAATGGAAAATTCGATATCAATTAATAAAAACACCTTGTAACCAGAATTCCTCCGTCTGCCAAATTGTCACTTTTCAGTGTCAAAACCAACTGCACATTGAATTTTGTGAAGAAAAGTGTTTTATTTGTGTTGAGAACGGGAGTAGATTCGTTCCCGAAACGTCCACGGAGATAAATATATTTAAATAATTTTTGATAACTTCTACTTTATTTTATAGAAACGAGGAGAGAAAATCCCACAAAAAGCTGAAATA